>JAVJIX010000031.1:732500-1087500 GCA_036785185.1 Paratrypauchen microcephalus | reverse complement strand
TGACTGATGATGTCGTTGATGAGAGACAGCGGGTGGCGCTGGAAGATGAAGACACGCCATTGAAGTCATCAGCGTTTGACAGACGTACGACCAGGCTCCACAGGGCGGCGCCATGACTTCATCATGACTGCACCGCACTCTGTAAGATCTGACACACAGTTAAAGGTGCACTGTGAAGCTTTTCTGGTGGGAGTCTGCAGCCTGCTCCATGGGGATGTTATTGATTTGCCTTTAAAGGTGCATTGTGTAATTTTTCTGGTGGAGGATCTGTCAAATGCTTTTTATCATGAAGATGTTATTGCTTTGTCAGATTTTTTTACAGTGTGGCTTTAAAGGAGAAGTAACGTTTTTTTACAATCTGAGCCTTATTTCGGTAATAAAACAAGTTGTTTTACTCACCCATAGCACTTTGGTGTCATATGGAGCACTTCCAGAGATGTTTTAGATTTGCGATCTCCGTAATGTGAGTTCTCGGGGCATATAATATATGCCCCGAGCGGTCTCCAAATAACACAAACTTTAGCACTTTTCAAATCATAGAAGCTCAATGTCTTAGTCTACGCTTTTGTTTGAGTCAAAAGTGGCCTGTAATCCGAGATTTATCCATAATTTACATCTTTGTGTTTCATGTTTGGGTCGCGGGATCTGAGAGAGAAATAAACTGTGACTCCGCACATGCGCACTGGCGTCCTCATCTAATAATAATAATAATAATAATTCATTGCATTTATATAGCGCCTTTCATGACACCCAAAGCGCTTTACAGTTCATTGTTCATTCACTCCACACTTGGTGGTGGTAAGCTACATTCTGTAGCCACAGCTGCCCTGGGGCAGACTGACGGAAGCAAGGCTGCCAATCTGCGCCATCGGCCCCTCCGACCACCTCCAACACTCACGCACACTCAACTTTTATACTAGGCAAATGTGGGTAAAGTGTCTTGCCTAAGGACACAGCGACAGTTTTTGCAACTGGTGCCCCACTGTGGCACCTGGAATTCCCAGTGGTCTCCCATCCAAGTACTAACCAGGCCCTGCCTTGCTTAGCTTCTGAGATCTGACGGGATCAGGCTTTGACAGGCAGGTATGGCCACATCTACTCGAAACTATGGATAAATCTCGGATTACAGGCCACTTTTGACTCAAACAAAAGCGTAGACTAAGACATTGAGCTTCTATGATTTGAAAAGTGCTAAAGTTTGTGTTATTTGGAGACCGCACGGGGCATATATTATATGCGAACTCGCGCTACGGCTATCGCTAATCTAAAACATCTCTGGAAGTGCTCCATATGAAACCAAAGTGCTATGGGTGAGTAAAACAACTTGTTTTATTACCGAAATAAGGCTTAGATTGTTAAAAAAAAACGTGAATTCTCCTTTAAAGCCAAATGAACATTTCCGTGGAAACAAGCAGAACCAAATACGAGTCAGGTCTGTGGACATGCAATCATACTCAAAATGAAGATGCATTTATTTGTTTTGGTTTTGTTATTTGTTTTTTAGTACAATAAAAACAACTCCAAAATGAAAAAAGTGACATAATATGGCTTTAAATCATATTAAAATACAAGTCATATTAAAGGAAACACTCTATGTCTTCAATACAAAAATCCAACCCAACATGCCTGGACCATTTCTGTGCAAGAGACACAGTTCTTCATTTAACCAAGGCTGTTTTGTCTCATTAAAAACAAATAAAAAAGGCTTTCAGTATTCATTTCCTGAACATTAACAATACAAAACATTTGATCAGTATAATTTAACAGAAAACAAGTGTCAAAAGTTCTTTACCAAAATCTAAACACTGGAGCTGGACTTGTGTTTTGTTTCATTCACACGTTTAACTCGCAAAACCTGCAGATTTACCCTGCAGTTTTTCTCACTCTGTTCCACCTTGCGATGTCATGTGGTAATATAAGCGGTGCTCCACTGTGTTTTTAAACTCCATATACCTTCACTAGAATCATTTGGAGAAGTTCAACCCCAGAATTTGCAAATCTCAATTTAACAAAAGGTAAACGTTACATGTTACCTTTAAAACCACCGCTTTATGACATCACAATGTGGAGCGGATTATTTTGAGCTTTGGAGATGTACTGTAGACAGACTAATAATGCAGGATAACTTCAACATAATGTGAATGAAACAAAACACAACTCCAGGTCTGTGATGAGGAAACAACATTAGAACAGAGATCATATAACAAGTCTTAAGCTCACAAGAGTCCATTTTGTGTAACATATCTTTGATCTGAACTTGTTTTCCTTCTTCTCTGTTTGACGTTGCAGGAGTCCAATTTGAAGACTTGACTCACTCTCCCTGAAGCACAGTCCCGGTCAGATTCATTAGAAGTCCCTCTTTTCTCTTTGTAACAGACACAGCTGCTTAGATGTATGAAGTAATCCTCATGATTCAGTGTGGAGACCAGCTGAGATCTGCACTCACACTGTTTGGATTCGAGGGAATTTCAGGAAGATGTTTGTAGCTTTAAAGATGCACCGTGTAACTTTTGTGGTGGAGCACCCGCCATCTGTCTCCATAGAGGTGTTATTGCTTTGTCTGGCATGTTGCGGTGTGGCATTAAATGTATTAGTTTCTTCATTTACTCAATAACATGGATTTCTGTTGACTTATAAGCTTGCATTCTTCCTGAGAATGGGCTCACCTCTCCACAAATGTGACCTGTGACCTGTAACTGTAGAAGCGTGAAAAGTCCCTCAGTCGTCCAGGTAGAATCCATGATAACAGGAGAAGTTCAATTTGTCAACTGGACAAAGTTTGTTTGGTTGAAAACGTTTCGCCGCTCATCCGAGAGGCTTCGTCAGCTCTAATGAAGTGAACTTTATTGATCTCACACTGGAGAAATTCCTCTCTGCATTTTAACCCATCCTATATATATATATACATATATTAGGAGCAGTGGGCAGCACACACATTAGGGCGCCCGGGGACTATCTCCATGATCTTCTTGCTTCGGCTTGGTCAGGACCAAAGCTGGAGGTACCTATGGTGCATGTTTTGGGTTGGTGGGGGAAACCGGAGTGCCCGGAGGAAACCCACCCAGACACGGGGAGAACATGCAAACTCCACACAGAAAGGCCCAGGCGACCCGGGGATCGAACCCAGACCATGCATGCAAACTCCACACAGAACACAATAAGAATACTGGTAAGACACTTGCTTATATCTTGCTGTAGGGAGGAGCTACCTAGCTAACTACTTTCCGGAACTATCTCATTGGTTTCCGTCTTTTGTTTCTCTGGCGTCTAGCTGACGATCTCTATTCATCCCTACACGCCTGTTTTTCACACCTCTGGCCCTGTCCTGGCTAACCCTATTGTTTCCCTGTTTGTTTGATCTAGGCTTAATAATGGAATTGTAGATGGGATGCAAATTATGTCTTACTCCACCATTTCTGTTCAGAGAAGGATTCTCTTTTTTGACAAAAATAGCCTCTTTAACTCCCCTCTCAAACCAATTCTTTTCCCTGGCTAAGATCTGAACCTCACTGTCCTCAAATGAATGACCCGTGGCTTCTAGGTGAAGATATACGGCAGAAGACGGTCCACTCTGGCACGCCCGTCTGTGTTGGTACATCCTCTTGTGAAGTGGCTGCTTGGTTTCTCCAATATAGCGCTCACTGCAGTCTTCACTACACTGAATGGAGTAGACCACATTGCTTTGTTTGTGGCTCGGTGTTTTGTCCTTTGGGTGGACCAGTTTTTGTCTTAACGTGTTTGTGGGTTTGAAATAAACTGGGATTTCATATTGTCTGAAAATCCTCTGTAGTTTTTCCGACACGCCGGCCAGGTACGGAATCGCTACCCCTTTCCTCCTGGGTTCGGATTCTCTATTCAATCAATCAATCAATCAAACATTTATAAGGCGCTTTTCATACAAAATTGTAGCACAAAGCGCCTTACAGTGGTCAAGGATTAGAAGATTGACCTTTATTGATCTCGCACAGGAGAAGTTGTTTCTATATTTGACCCGGGGACCATCCCCATGATTTTGTTTTGTTATTTATGCTTTGGTCAGGCCCTAAACTGGAGGATTTTACCTATGGCGCATGTTTAGGTTGGTGGGGGAAACCGGAGTACCCGGAGGAAACCCACCCAAACACGGGGAGAACATGCAGTCTCCACACAGAAAGGCCCGGGCAACCCGAACCTTCTTGCTGTGAAGCATGAGTGCTAGCCACTCAGCCACCGTGCCGCCAGGGAGAAAGAAAAAAAAATAAAAAATAAAAAAAAAATAAAAAAGGAACAGCAGCAACAACAGCAGCGACAGCATCAGCAGCAGCAGCAACAACAGCAGCAGCAGCAACAACGGCAACGACGACAGAACAACAGCAACAACAACAACAGCAAGAACAACAGCAACCACAACAACAGCAACAACAGCAGCAGCAACAGGAACAGCAGCAACAACAACGACAACAGGAACATCAGCAACAACAACAGCAGCAGCAGCAACAACAGCAGCAACAATGACAGAAACAACAGCAACAACAACAGCAGCAGCAGCAACAACAAGAACAACAGCAGCAACAGGAACAGCAGCAGCAACAGCAGCAGCAACAACGGCAATAGCAACAACAGCAACAGGAACAACAGCAGCAACAACAACAGTAACAACAGCAGCAACAACAGGAACAGCAGCAACAACAACGACAACAGGAACATCAGCAACAACAACAGCAGCAGCAGCAACAACAACAGCAGCAGCAACAAGAACAACAGCAGCAACAGGAACAGCAGCAGCAACAGCAGCAGCAACAACGGCAATAGCAACAACAGCAACAGGAACAACAGCAGCAACAACAACAGTAACAACAGCAGCAACAACAGCAGCAACAACGGCAGAAACAACAGCAACAACAGCAGCAGCAGCAACAACAGCAACATCAACAGCAACAGCAACAGCAACAACAACAGCAACAACAACAAAAGCAACAACAGCAACAACAGGAACAGCAACAACAACAGAACCACAGCGACAACAAAACAATAACAGCAATAACAGGAACAACAACAACAACAGCAACAACAAAAGCAACAGCTACAACAAAAGCAACAACAACAGCAGCAACAACAACAGCAACAACAAAACAACAACAGGAACAACAGGAACAGCAACAACAGGAACAGCAACAACAGCAGCAGCAACAACAGGAACAGCAACAACAAACAAAAGAACAAATAAAAGACAAGCAAACAGACGACCGAAGTCAGTCAAAGGCCAAGCTAAACAGGTGAGTCTTGAGCCCACTCTTAAAAACATGAACGTTCTCTGCAGCCCTGAGGTCCTCCGGCAGGCAGTTCCATAGACGAGGGCCGTAGTACTGAAAAGACGCCTCTCCGTGAGTGTGTGTCCTGACTTTGGGAATGACCAGGAGCCTGCTGCCGGAGGAGCGCAGGGCCCGTGAAGGTTCATAAGGGGAAAGCAGTTCTGAAAGATAGGAAGGCCCAAGACCATTAAGACATTTAAAAAACAGTAAAAGAACTTTAAAATCTATCCTGTAACTCACAGGGAGCCAATGCAGTGATTTTAAGACCGGTGTAATGTGATCCCGCCCTCTGGACCTAGTCAGGACACGTGCTGCTGAATTTTGCAATAATTGCAAACCTGAAATACTCTTTTTGGGAAGACCAGAGAGCAGGGCATTACAGTAGTCTATACGGCTGGTGACAAAAGCATGCATCAGTGTCTCCGTATTGGCCTGAGAGAGAATAGGGCGAACTCTGGCTATGTTTTTTAGGTGATAGAAGCCCATTTTTGTGATGTTCTTGATGTGTGGAATAAAAGTCAGCTCAGAGTCAAAAATGACACCCAGGTTTTTCACTTGAGGAGATGGGTTAAAAGACTGTGCTTGTAGTTTTGATAAAAGTTTCTCTCTCTGGGCCTCAGGACCGATGACTAAAACCTCCGTTTTGTCCTGGTTAAGCTGGAGAAAGTTTCTTGCCATCCAGGATTTGATATCTAGAATACAGTTAAAAAGAGCATCCATTGGTCTGGTGTCATCAGGAGACACGGAAATGTAAAGCTGTGTATCATCTGCATAGCTGTGGAAATTGATTCCATGTCTCCTGATGACGCCGCCAAGGGGAAGCATGCACAGGTTGAAAAGCACAGGGCCTAAAATGGAGCCCTGGGGGACACCGCATGTGATTTTATGGATCTTGGAGGAGCATGTGTCCACACTCACCATAAATGTTCTGTCTGTGAGATAGGACGTGAACCATTTGTGAACAGCACCAGAGAGGCCGAGGTGTTTTAGGCGAGTTAAAAGAATCATGTGGTCCACTGTGTCAAAGGCAGCGCTCAGATCCAGCAGAACCAACACAGTCACCTTTTGAGAGTCACAGTTTATTCTAAAGTAATTTAAAATCTTTGCCAAGGCAGTCTCGGTGCTGTGGTTCACCCTAAAACCAGACTGAAATTTTTCCAAAATGTTGTGATCATCTAGAAACTCATTTAATTGGATAGAGACAAGTTTCTCTAGAATCTTGCTTAAAAATGGCAAGTTAGACACTGGTCGGTAGTTGTTAAAATCATTAAAATCTAAATTGCTCTTCTTCAGCAGGGGCCTCACCACCGCCGCTTTGAAGGCAGCGGGAAAGACCCCTGTCTGAAGAGAGCAATTCATCATGACCAAAAGTTCATCCCTAAAAGATCCATAAAAAGACTTAAAAAATGGGGGGATTGGGTCTACGAGACATGTGGTGGGCCTCACTGAGGAGAAGACCTTGTCCAGCATCCCAGCATTAACCAGGGCAAAACTGTCCAGAGTCTTCTCTGGGCGAGACAAACACTCAGGTGAGTTAAAAACAGAGCTTTGACAAGATAAAATATTGTATCGGATGGTGTTTATCTTTCCCGTGAAGTGGTCAGCAAACTGCTCGCAGAGAGAGTCAGTGGGTGTCAGGTAAAACGCGTTAGAATCGGGGTTTAGAATGTTTTCAATGGTTGAGAAAAGAACTTTTGGATTATTTTTGTGGTTCGTGATTATTGTGGAAAAGTAACGATTTCTTGCATTCCTTGTAGCATTGTTATGTGACCGTTGCTGATTGATGAATAATTGGTGGTTTATAGTCGTTTTGTTTTTTCTCCATCGACGTTCTGCTTTTCTGCACTCTCTCTTGGATTTTCTCAAGTCTTCATTCATCCATGGAGGCTTTGATTTGGTTTTAATACTTTTGGTTTTGAGTGGAGCAACCAGATCCAAGGCTGACCGCAGTCTACTGTTGAAATCTTCAGTAATGGAATCGCAAGAGGCAGGTAAAACCATTGAGGGATTTTTCTCTAACACCTCGATCAAATTTTCTGCCACTTCAGGGGTCAGATGGCGCTTCCTCACAGTTCTCACAGAGGTCTCCTGCTGTATAAAACCAGTGATATTAAAAAACACACAGTAGTGGTCAGACATGACCAGGTCAGCAACAGAGGACACACTAGTGGTCAGGCCGTAAGTAATGACCAGATCCAGAGTGTGCCCCCTGTTGTGAGTCGGCTGCGTGACGTGTTGAGTAAAATCCATATAATTAAGAACATTCAAAAATTCATTTGCAATAGGGTCTGAAAGGTTATCTATGTGCAAGTTAAAATCACCGGTTATAATAATCATATCAAATGAATTGTGTAGAGTAGATAGAAACTCAGAAAACTCACTGATAAAAACGTTGCATTTTCCTGGTGGTCTGTATATGGTGACACATAAAATTTGAGGGTTGCTAAAAACAATTGAATGATATTCGAAACTTGTAAAATTGCTTAATGAAATTGGTTTGGTGGCCAGAGTGCTTGTACATATAGAAGCAGTGCCACCTCCCCTTTTACCGTTCCTAGTTGAAAATGCAAAGTTAAAAGTGGGTGGTGAGGCCTCTGTGAGGACAGCTGGCGCGTCTGCACCTAACCACGTTTCAGTTAAGAAGAAACAGTCAAGTTTGTGGTCTACAATCAGGTCGTTAACAATAAAGGACTTGTTCAGCAGAGAGCGGACATTTAAAAGGGCCATGTTTAGAGTTAACTGAGACTGAATAGCAATAGGAATTTGTGATGTGTGTGCTTTTGGAAGAGATCTGAGATTATGGACATTGGCAGTAGATTTATTAGAAATTTTATGCTCATGCCGCTGTCTGCTGATCACGGGAATTTGCTGTGCTTGGTTATTTTGTCATGCTTCTTCAAGAGTGAGTTTGATATTGTCTGATAGGAGACGGGATCCGGGTATGTTAGGATGTAAGCGGTCCTTAAAGAAAAGTTCAGGTCTCTTAAAAAATGTGGTGAAATTGTCAACATAAGGGATTTTGTTGTCTCTGCAGTATCCTTTGAGCCATATGTGCAGAGCTCTTAAACGGCTGAACTTCTCACTTCCAAAACGGGGTGGTACAAAAGGTCCAGAGATAGCACACTGTTTGTCTAAACTGTGGATTGTAGTAATAAGGGTTTTGAAATTGTCCTTGAGTTTTTCAGACTGCTGCAGTTTAAGATCATTTGTTCCAACATGAACAACTACTGTTGTCACTGTGGGAAAGGCACCCAGGGTGACAGGGACAGAGTCTATGATGTCCTTCACAAGAGCACCTGGGAGACAGGAGGTATAGCCTTTGTCTATTTGCACGTGCCGGACCATGGAAGAGCCAAGAATCAGCACGGACGGAACCGCCGCAGCGGGGGGAACCGTCGGAGGCGCCGCAGCAGACGGAACCGCCGCAGCGGGCGGAACCGCCGCAGCGGGGGGAGGCGCCAGGGGCGCCGCAGCGGACGGAACCGCCACAGCGGACGGAACCGACGCAGCGGGGGGAGGCGCCGCAGCGGACGGAACCGCCACAGCGGACGGAACCGACGCAGCGGGGGGAGGCGCCGCAGCCGCAGCGGGGGGAACACTCGCGCGCGGAGAGGGGACAGTGGGACTTGCCCCGTCACGCTTAGCGGGCGAGCCCGGCACTTGCAAGCGCAGATCTCCGTGCGGCACTGGGGCCATGGTTGGGGAAGTCCCAGAGAGCAGTGGAGAATCGCTCTCGTGAGAGTTACCCAAGGCTGGTGGCGACACATTAATAGCCATGCCCCGAACTCCGGGTCGGTCTGATTTTGGAGCCGGGGTGAAAAGCAACCGGCCCTTGAAAGTGCGGGTTAGTGGGGGAAAATCCTCATGGTCGAGGATACTGAATTTATTTGACAAAGCTACATTCAAAGAGGAGGAGCACTTACCATGTCCGGAGTCATCACGGGAGGAGGAGCGGGACAAGCGGTTTATTCGCTACCATGTCTGCAGTCTTTACGGGCTACGACAATCCAGGGGTCTGCCCGGACTGGAGTAGAGCTAATCGGGGCTTTGGGCCTAGCCCCTCGCTGAATCCAATACTGTTCGTCTGTACCTGGAGCACCAGAGTCAGGTGGAGAGGCCTGGTGCTCGGAGGCGTCTTCGGAGCAATGAGCCGTGTCCGCCAGTTCGGCACTGTTAGCCATGGCCTGAGTCTTGCCCAAAATTATATCCAGATCGCTTTCCACTCGACTTTCGCACATGGATATGCGTTGTTCCAGGGCAGCCACCCTCTGGCTGAGGGCGGTGCAGCTGTCACAACTGGATGTGGAGGTGAGTGGACGCATGGCTCACCTGTGGCTACGCAGCCTAATGGCGCGCTTTTGTTGGTTGGCTTAAATTAATCCTTTGTGCTTGCAGGGGTAAAGACACAGGTCCAAGTAGTGACTTAAGTCAAAAAGCCACCTCGATGTTCAATATCGCCCTGTAAAGTTGTCTAGTTATCTGTGAAAAACTATTTGTTTGGGAGTCGAGCTAACGAGCAAAACAGAACGCCGACGCATGCGCAGCGTTATCTTGTTTCTTGCCCTTGTCTCTCTTGGTTTTGTTAACAGCCCATTTAGGATAACCACAAACAGAGAGGGCTTCCTGCACATGTTGTTCTTCTTTTTCCTTACCCTCTGTGCTTGTGGGAACCACTTGGGCCCTGTGTTGTAATGTCCGAATAACACCCAGTTTGTGCTGCAGTGGGTGGTGTGAATCAAAAAGCAGGTATTGGTCTGTGTGTGTGGGCTTCCTGAAGACTTCTACTTGGAGTCCCCGGTCTCCTCCTATCGTTACTGCACAATCTAAGAACGCCAATGTGTTATCCTTGGCATCTTCACGGGTAAATTTGATATTAGGATCTACAGAATTGATATGTGCAGTAAAAGGTTCCAAATCTTGAATTTTGATTTTTGTAAAATTATCATCAACAAAACGAAACCAGTGTGTGGGCGGAGAGCCTGGATATGAAGCTAAGGCACTCTGTTCAAATTGTTCCATGTATAAATTAGCCATGATAGGGGAGACCGGTGAGCCCATCGCACAGCCATGGATCTGTCTGTAAAAGTTCCCTCTGAACTGGAAATAGGTGGTATTTAGACAAATTTCCAGCAGTTGGCAGATTTGGTCAGGAGAAAGTTTGGTTCTCTCTTCTAGCTTGGAATCCTGTAGTAAACTCCTTCTCGCTGCTTCGACCGCTACAGCTGTGGGGATACAAGTGAAAAGAGAGGTTACATCAAAGGAAACCATTGTCTCATCCTGACCAAACTGGAGAAACTTAACTTTGTTTACAAATTCGGCTGTGTTCTCAATGTGGTGCTCCGTGTTACCCACCAATGGAGCCAAGATGGTTTTTAGGTGTTTGGCCAAATTATATGTGATAGAGTCAACACTACACACAATGGGTCTGAGTGGTACTCCTTGTTTGTGAATCTTCGGGAGGCCATAGATGCACGGGATAGCATCACCAGGGTACAGTCTGTAATACAGTTGTAGATCAATGACTTCTTCTTTCCTCAACTTCTGTAAGCAATCAATGATCTTCTTTTTGTACCCATTGGTGGGGTCCTGTTTCAGTACTTCGTATGTTGTCGTGTCAACTGTAACTGTAGAACATTTCAGGCAACATCTCCATGAAGCAGGTGACAGACCCTCCACCAGTGCACCTTTTCACCAGTGAGACTGATTAAGATTAAGATTAAGTTTAGGCTTAAGCCTTTATTGGTCTCACACACAATGACACACAGTGACACACGGGAGAAATTTGACTTCTGCATTTGACCCATCCTTTTCAGGAGCAGTGAGCAGCCATCTTTTTTCGGCGCCCGGGGGGCAGTACCGTGAAGGGTCTTGCCCAAGGACCCACACTGGTTAGCTCATTGCCCATATATATATATATATTAGGAGCAGTGGGCGACACATTCCTGCGCCCGGGGACCATCTCCATGATTTTCTTGCTTCGGCTTGGTCAGGACCTAAGCTGGAGGATTTTACTTGCATGTTTTGGGTTGATGGGGGAAACCGGAGTGCCCGGAGGAAACCCACCCAGACATGGGGAGCACATGCAAACTCCACACAAAGGCCTGGGCGATTCGGGGATTGAACCCAGACCATGCATGCAAACTCCACACAGAACACACACAGAAAGGCCCGGGCGACCCCGGATCGAACCCGGAACCTTCTTGCTGTGAAGCAAGAGCGCTAACCACTCAGCTACCGTGCCACCAATTCTTATTATTATTCTTTACGTATTATTTTGTATGGAGCCGGTCCTCACAGCAAATAAATGATATACAGTGGCTTGCGAAACTATTTGGCTCCCTTGAACTTTGTGACCTTTTGCCACATTTCAGGCTTCAAACATATAGATATAAAACTGTAATTTCTTGTGAAGAATCAACAACAAGTGGGACACAATCATGAAGTGGAACACACTTTATTGGATATTTTAAACTTTTTTAACAAATAAAAAATGAAAAATTGGGTGTGCAAAATCATTCAGCCCCATTGAGTTAATACTTTGTAGCGCCACCTTTTGCTGCGATTACAGCTGCAAGTCGCTTGGGGTATGTCTCTATCAGTTTTGCACATCGAGAAACTGATATTTTTGCCCATTCCTCCTTGCAAAACAGCTCGAGCTCAGTGAGGTTGGATGGAGAGCGTTTGTGAACAGCAGTTTTCAGTTCTTTCCACAGATTCTCAATTGGATTGAGGTCTTGAGGACTTTGACTTGGCCATTCTAACACCTTGATATGTTTTTTGGTGAACCATTCCATTGTAGCTTTTGCTTTATGTTTTGGATCATTGTCTTGTTGGAAGACAAATCTCCGTCCCAGTCTCAGGTCTTTTGCGGACTCCATCAGGTTTTCTTCCAGAATGGTCCTGTATTTGGCTCCATCCATCTTCCCATCAATTTTAACCATCTTCCCTGTCCCTGCTGAAGAAAAGCAGGCCCAAACCATGATGCTGCCACCACCATGTTTGACAGTGGGGATGGTGTGTTGAGGGTGATGAGCTGTGCTGCTTTTACGCCAAACATAACGTCTTGCATTGTTGCCAAAAAGTTCGATTTTGGTCTCATCTGACCAGAGCACCTTCTTCCACATGTTTGGTGTGTCTCCCAGGTGGCTTGTGGCAAACTTTAAACGACACTTTTTATGGATATCTTTAAGAAATGGCTTCCTTCTTGCCACTCTTCCATAAAGGCCAGATTTGTGCAGTATACGACTGATTGTTGTCCTATGGACAGATTCTCCCACCTCAGCTGTAGACCTCTGCAGTTCATCCAGAGTGATCATGGGCCTCTTGGCTGCATCTCTGATCAGTCTTCTCCTTGTATGAGCTGAAAGTTTAGGGGGACGGCCAGATCTTGGTAGATTTGCAGTGGTCTGATACTCCTTCCATTTCAATATTATTGCTTGCACAGTGCTCCTTGGGATGTTTAAAGCTTGGGAAATCTTTTTGTATCCAAATCCAGCTTTAAACTTCTCCACAACAGTATCTCGGACCTGCCTGGTGTGTTCCTTGTTCTTCATGATGCTCTCTGCGCTTTAAACAGACCTCTGAGACTATCACAGTGCAGGTGCATTTATACAGAGACTTGATTACACACAGGTGGATTCCATTTATCATCGTTAGTCATTTAGGTCAACATTGAATCATTCAGAGATCCTCACTGAACTTCTGGACAGAGTTTGCTGCACTGAAAGTAAAGGGGCTGAATGATTTTGCACGCCCAATTTTTCGTTTTTTATTTGTTAAAAAAGTTTAAAATATCCAATAAAGTGTGTTCCACTTCATGATTGTGTCCCACTTGTTGTTGATTCTTCACAAGAAATTACAGTTTTATATCTTTATGTTTGAAGCCTGAAATGTGGCAAAAGGTCACAAAGTTCAAGGGAGCCAAATAGTTTCGCAAGCCACTGTATGGACTATAAAGCCCCTCAGAGAATCGATGGTCATGTAAACATAGAACATTTTACACAAATGAACCGACTTTATTTCATATTTAAGATTCCCAGGTGTTCCCAAACTTCCCAAATTCTCCATGGACTGGAAGTGCCAGCACAAAAGAGTGGGGTTTAGGAGCGTTTAGAGATCAAAGTGTGCAGGGTGGAATAAGGCGGATAGATAGCAAAGGAAAAATTTGAATAACTCTACAACTTTTTTTTTTTTTTTTTCTTATATTCAAATCTCAAAATAACCACCCTTTCGGAAAATATTTTGGAAAATAAACATCAATACTACATAATTCCATCTTAGTTCATATATTTGATGTCTTCAGTATATGAAATGTAGAAAGTATTGTTAAAAAAAAGTTGAATGAGAGTATGTCCAAACTTTTCACTGGTCATTTATGTATATTGAAACGGAAAAAAAAAAAAAAAAAAAGGCAAAGCTATATCCTCCCGGGACCTGAAGAAAAAAAGTGTATCTAAATTATTATTATTCATTCATCTTCTTCCATTCTCTGGGTCGCGGGGGCAGCAGTCCAAGCAGTGTTCCACTGCCCAGAACACAATGCACCAGCCCTCATGAATCCTCCCGCAGGAGAACGGCTCACGTCACAACGGGCCTTGATGTATCTTCTGCCATGGGGGCTACCAGTATTATTATTATTATTATTATTATTATTATTATTATTATTATTATTATTATTATTATTATTATTATTATTATTATTATTTTATTATTTAAATTTTGCAGGCCTATTTGGAGGTAAATGAACACCTTTAGCATTTACATTTTGTTAATTTTATTTTTATTCAAAATGTTGTAACATGTCCTCTGTAATGGATGGTAATGGTGTTAAATCCACTTTTTTTTTTTTTTTTTTTTGATGACCAACATCTCTGACAAGCTTCTACAGTCACCTCAAAAAGTTTTTAGATTCCCTTTTAATTTCTTATGTATTTATTTATTTACTTATATACTTATTTATGTATTTTTATTTCTTTATTATTTTATTTATATTTTTATGTATTTATTTATTTGTTTACTTATTTATGTATTTTTATTTATTGATTTATTTATTTTATTTATATTTATTATTTATTTATTTGTTTGTTTACTTATTTATGCATGTTTATTATTTTTTTATTTATATTTTTATGTGTTATTTATTTATTTATTGACTTATTTGTGTATTTTTATTCGTTATTTATAATAATTATTTATAATAATTATTTATAATAATTAATTATTATTATTATTATTATTATTATTATTATTATTAATTACTTTATTTATTTATTTATTTTTATCATAGTGCAGCCACAAACTAGAGTCTGTCTCAGAACACTTCAAAGACAGACTGGTTAACTCGATGTCCACTAAAAGGACACAAATGAACGGGCAGGTCTCAGGAGGATATTCCATCGTTATCTATCTATCTATCGATCTATCTATCCAACCATCCATCTATCTATCTATCTATCTATCCATCTATCTATCTACTCACCTTTACTGAGCCGTTTACATTTCATTCACCTGATGTTGTAAGAATAACACATAGGATGCCTGCAGTCTGACAGCAGTGCACATTTTGTCCACTGGAGGACGCCCTAGCTCCTACAATCACACATGAAACCTGAGGCACAGTGAGGCAGTCTGGGCTTGTGCTGCTAAATGGACAATTATCATATCAACAAGAAAATGAAAGTGTTGAAAATGTGGACCAGAGTATCATTTTGAAACAACACAAACACGAGTCATCTGTCATCAGAGTTATGTTGGACTCATCTGTTTTAACATTTATATTTCAGGTTTTACTGGAGGTAAAACTAAATGCTAATTATCCAACTCCAAGACCAGGTACCAACATTACATATTATTACCCAGTCTCACAGCTAAACAATACAGCATGTACGTTTTTAGCTACAAGAATGCGTTCATTAAAGGTGCACTAACTTTTTGTTCAGGGGTCCATCACCTGCTTGTTTCTATAGATATGTCATTGTTCTGCCTGGAGTGTTTCACACTTACATTAAACAGCTCTATCTGACATGTATTCAATCACAGGTGGTTTTAGACCTCAAAATATCCATCAAAAATCAAAAATATTTAGTAAAGTAGTTTTTTGTTTTTTTTTAAATTTGTTCCTCTTATGAAAATGCACAGTAATACAGTAAATAAAAATACATAGTATAAATGTACATAACAGAAGAACAAAAGGCATTTCCATGATTAGAAAGGAGCAGATGGGAGGAGCATTATAAAAAAATCTTATGTTAATCTGCTCCTTTAATGCTGTTAACTTGGAAAACTGCCTCTTCATGACATCACAAGGTAGAACAGAGCATTTTGAGCTTTGGAGATGTAAACAGACTGATAATAAAGGCTTACTCAAACATGTGTGAATGAAACTGAAACGCAGGTTGTTGATGAAGGAATAATATTTTGATGTGTGAAGAGTCCCTCAGTCGTCCAGACAGAATCCATGATAAAAGGAGAACTTCAATTTGTCAACTGGACAAAGTTTATTTGGGCAAAGACGTTTCGCAGCTCATCCAAGCTACTTCGTCAGTTCTGGCTAGAGTGCTGGTGGACACTGCTTATAACTAGCTGCAGGGAGGAGGAGCTATCACACCTCTTTTTCAAAGAGGTTTTCGACCAAATAAACTTTGTCCAGTTGACAAACTGAATTTCTCCCTTTACCAAGGAATAACATTATAACATTATAACATGTAAGATTTTTACCCGTTAATTATTGAAATTGAAGATACCCATTCAAAAATACAGTGTTTTCCAAGCCTTTTCACTTCCATCATGAAATCGAAGTATTCTTTTGGACTTAGATATAGATATAGATATAGATATGCTGCCGGATCAGACATCGTAATGGATCTAACACGTGTTTTGGACTAAATTGTTTTACTGGATTTTATTCGCTGGATCCTTACGGACAAATTGAGAGCAAGTTTATGGTGAAATACAGAGTTTGACCTGTGCAAAGCATTCTAAGGTAAGCTAACCTCGTTTTGTGCTTTTCCGTATAAAAGCCCCATGTGCTCGGGGAGTGATTATTGTGCAGGGAAATGAATTGCATAGTCAAAAAGAGGAGACTGTAAGGTTTCATTTGATGTGTAGAGTGTCATGGTACATGATCGGGAATGTGTGTTTTTATGAGAAAAAAAAAAAAAAAAAAAACGGGACCGCGTTTTATTTATACAGTAGCGGCTCGTGCCCGGGTGACCCTCGAGGTCTGCCGTAGCTAAAACAGAAAGTGCAATAGCACCATCCACCTATGCGCCACGAATCCTACACACTGGGGCTTTAAATGTAATTATTGTAATTATATTATTAATTATTATTATACACTTAACTCTCATGGAACAACATTAGTGCACATTAAATGGTTAATTGTCGTTAAACTGTGTTACAGGCAACAAACTCCAGGCTCCGGCTGTAAAGCCCATTACACTTCATCAGAAAGATCTCAGTCAAACATTTGGACAAACTCAGATAAAAGACAGAAAACAAAGGGAGAGATGGAGGGTGGTGGGGGGGTGGGGGAATAGAGAGAGTGAGAAAAGAAGGAGGAGAGAGAGAGGGTGTGAAGGACAAAAACGGAGAGAGTGTGAGGAGAGATGACGGGAGAGAAAAAAAGATTGGAAACAAGAAGGGGAGTGAGAGAGAAGGGGAAAGGGAGCATGTGTGAGAGAGCAAAACAGAGAAAGAGGATAGGAGAGATAGGAGAAAGATAAATGAGATCAGGCGAAGGAGGGAGAGACTAAGAAGAATAGGAAAAAGATAGGAGAGAGAAAGGGGGAGAGAGACAGAGCATGGAAGGATGACGAAAGTGGGAGAGAAAAGAGAGAGCGAAGAAGAGAGAGAGCTGGTGAAGAGATAAACAGAGAGAGAGAGATTAAGGGCCCGTCCACACAACAACGTTTTTTGGTGGAAACGGAGAAGTTTGTATTCGTTTTGGCCTTTCGTCCACATGGAAACCAGGTTCCAGAGTGAGAACGATCTGAGACACCGGGGTTCGCGACCAAAACACAGCTTTTGGAAATCATCATCTGCTTTGGCAGGACTTCCAGTCGACGTTCTGCTGATACTGACGTGTTTTGGAATCCAGCGTAACTCGTAGAAGTAACTCCACTTCGTCGTCGGTCCAAACGAGAGAGTTGGCTTTTGTACGTGTGTTCGCCATCATTATCTTCTTGTGTTTGTTTGCAGAAGAGAAAGGACTTTATGCACATGCGCTCTTTGTAGTATTGCATTTCCGGTGGCTCTGGCTGTTTCCTGTTTACAGTGCCACATATTGGTGTGGCGTATGTATTACAGTAATCCCTTGTTTATCGCGGGGGTTAGGTTCCAGAAATAGCCCGCAATAAGTGAAATCCGTGAAGTAGGACAACTTTATATTTTACAATTATTATACATCCTTTAAAGCCCCAGTGTGTAGGATTCGTGGCGCATAGGTGGATGGTGCTATTGCACTTTCTGTTTTAGCTACGGCAGACCTCGAGGGTCACCCGGGCGCGCGCACGAGCCGCGCGCCGCTACTGTATAAATAAAACGCGGTCCCGTTTTTTTTTTTTTTTCTTTTCTCATGAAAACACACATTCCCGATCATGTACCATGACACTCTACACATCAAATGAAACCTTACACTCTCCTCTTTTTGACTATGCAATTAATTTCCCTGCACAATAATCACTCCCCGAGCACATGGGGCTTTTATACGGAAAAGCACAAAACGAGGTTAGCTTACCTTAGAATGCTTTGCACAGGTGAAACTCTGTATTTCACCATAAACTTGCTCTCACTTTGTCCGTAAGGATCCAGCGAATAAAATCCAGTAAAACAATTTAGTCCAAAACACGTGTTAGATCCATTACGACGTCTGATCCGGCAGCATGCTTGTGTTGTTTACCCAAAACCACGAGCCTTGCCGAAGGCGAAGGCGGAGCCCAAATGTCCTTCTGCGGCTCTCGTATTCAAAATGGCTGCCTCTGCATGGGGAAGATCCCCCTTTTATGTGACTATATCTAAGTCCAAAAGAATACTTTGATTTCATGATGGAAGTGAAAAGGCTTGGAAAACAATGTATTTTGAATGGGTATCTTCAATTTCAGTAATTAACGGGTAAAAATCTTACACACTGTCCCTTTAAGGCTGTAAACGCCTCACCACACACATTCTACACCTTTCTCAGACTGGTATTAACATTTTCTCACATTTCTCTCTTGTTTAAACACTCGGGCACGTGCACCGTCACGAAACAAGGCAAAGATTTAATCCCAGTTTAGACCTGGCCTAGTCCTGGTTTAGACCTGGCCTAGTCCTGGTTTAGACCTGGCCTAGTCCTGGTTTAGTCCTGGTTTAGTTCTGGTCTAGTTCCGGTTTTACAATTATTCTACATGTTTTAAGGTTAAAAACGACACACACACACACACACACACACACATTTTCTCACATTTTTCTCTTGTTTAAACACTCAAACTTTTGTAGATTTTTAACAAAATGTATTAATAATGACGCGGTGGGGGAGACACGGCCCCGGAAGCCCCGCCGGACGTGTGAGGAGCACCGCCACGTCCCTGGACGCGATGCGACGCGCACCAACCCCTTGGAGAAGTTCCACACGTGCACCCCTCATCGTGGACAAATCCGTGACAGAGAAACTTGACGGGCGCGACGCCGCGAGCACGATAGATGGATGGCGCCTGTGACTGGCCATGGCTAGCCTCCTGTTGTGGAGACTGTTTTTGGTCATTTTGTCGACATACATGATCATATCAGCCCAACTCACAAATGGATGTGTCTTGGCTTTACGGACTTATGATGGCGAGTCTTTGTTCCATATCAGAGAGGAAATGGAGGTCTTGTTTGATACTCGGGACAGGTACAAACAACAGTTCCCTCCTCCCCTCACCATTGACACCGGCTTACCTGAGTATTGGTTGGTGTCCCGGACGCTGACTAGAGTCCGTAACAAATCGAGGAAGAGAGGCTCGCGGGCTGGAGTCCAGGTCAAACGAAGGCGGACTGCAGCACGCCTGGGCTCAGCGAGCGTCGCCTACAGAGGACGCACTCGTTACCTTCGCTACATCCCGCTTCTCGATCCATGTGGCGGGTCGTCCACGCCATCTCGTGCTCGGATTACAACAGGTGTCCCTTCGTTGGAGTTATGGTCATCGATTTTCATCGCCGCCGCGTACTTCTGTGTTTCCCCGGTCACAAAACAGTCGCACGAAACCAGCAACCAGAGTGGTTTAGACCTGGTCTAGTCCCGGTTTAGTTCTGGTCTAGTCCTGGTTTAGTCCAGGGCCAGTCCAGGTTTAGACCTGGTCTAGACCTGGTTTAGTTCTGGTCTAGTCTCTTAGCCAATCAGGACGCAGGACACAATGTTACACTGTAAAAAAATGTTAACTATAAAAAAAATTTAAAATTTTTTTTTGAAAAAATTGAAAAAAAAAATCTGCGAAACAGCGAGGCAGCGGACAGTGAACCGCGATAGAGCGAGGGTTCACTATACATCGTTTTCACTCAGCGCTCCGTTTTCTTCTGGACGTGAATATGGATGCACATTTTTTTCAACCTGCATAAAAAAAAATCCAGGAGCGTAGTGAAGAAGAGAGACCAAGAGAGAGAGGGGAAGAAAGAGATGAGAGAGAAAGAGAGAGAAAGAAAGAGAGGAGAGAGGTAGTGAAGGAGTGGGGGAGAGAGGAGAGAGGCCGTGGTGTGGTTTGGAGGGAGTTATTTGGTGTTAAAAATGCCTTAATGGCTGCTGGGGATTTCTTTATTACAGGCAGGAAGCAGAAGGGGCTTTCTCTGCTCTTTTAATGTGACCACGTTAGAATGTGAGCCAAGAGCAGCTCTGAGCCAACATTCCTCTACAAACACACAAATACACACCCGACACTGGGCTCTCCACTCACTCTGATAAAACCCACTGAAGTAAATGTCATCAACGGTAAAATGAAGACTGCATATGTATGTGTTATTTAGAATCCTCTGGAATTTGGTGCCTTCGTCTCTTCTAATCACACGTACCCAGTATGCTCGGAGTTGTGCGTCAGTGGGGAAATGATGAAAACTGAGGGTTTTTTGTTACAGATTTTCCCGGTTTTGGAGAGATACTTAAGTTCAAAGTCAGCTTTATTGTCAAAAACCATATGTACAGGATTTGAAATTGCAGCGCCCCCTAGGCCCACAGTGAACATAAAACAGGGTATTTGGTTTGTATTACAAAACACTTGTTGCAAATCTGTACATAATGCTCTACTATCCGAGAAATAATCTATATTCTTTTATTTCTATTTAATTTGTAGTATGCAAAAGAACAAGCGCTACACTCTTCAGGGTGCACTAGAGGCCATCGTGGGAGATGATAGTGAGTTTGATGTGACAATAGCTCAGATGAAGACCCTGATGACCCTGTTTACAATCCCAATAGCCAAGACAGGGAGAGTGACGAGTCAAGTGAGTGTGGTGATTCAGACAGTGAATCAAGTACATCAGACGATGTACCACAACCAAACATGAATTCAGGGCAGCAAGAAACTGTCCATGGGCAAAAACAAGGAACTGAAGAAAGAACTGTCCAAGGGAAAAGACAAGGAAGAAACCCCCTGAGTGCACATTCAAAGGACCATATGTCACACCTCCCTCAATCTTCTTAGTCCTCTGGAGTTCTTCAGAAAGTTCAGAACACCAGAAATGCTTGAGATACTGAAGGAACAAACTAATTTGTACAGTGTACAAAAATATACAAGCCACAACAATGTTAACACCACGGCAAAAGAACTGGAAATAACGATTGACCTTTACCTGCACATGGGTCTTTGCCAACTGACGGGAAATCGTGCATACTGGGAAAATGACACAAGGTGTCCCATGGTGGCTGACATCATGTCACGTAATCGTTTTCAGAACCTGCTGGCAACTTTGCATTTCACTGACAACACTGATGTATCAAACAGGCTGAAGACAAGTGTTGGAAGATCCGGCCATGGTTGGATATGTTTCGTGCTCGGAAGAGCACAACTCGATAGATGAGCAGATGGTGTCCTTCAGAGGGACACACAGCCCAATAAGACAGTATGTGAAGGGCAAGCCCCACCCTTGGGATTTGAACATTTGGAGCCGCTGTTCTTCCTCAGGTATCCTCTGTGATTTTGCAATTTATAAAGGTGGCACTGGGAAAAAATCTTTACCTGGTATGGGAGGTGATGTTGTGGTCAAGCTTTGTGAAACTCTCCCATCAGACCAAAACTACAAAGTATTTGCCGACAATCTTTTTCTTCAGCACCACTGGTGCTCAACCTTCTTCAAGAAAGATCTACTTTGTGGAAAAGAAAAAAGGATGGTCATTGTCAAGTGGTATGACAACAAATCTGTTACCCTGATCTCATCCTGCCGTGCAGTTGAGCCTCAAGACAACGCTCAACGCTGGAGCAAAGCAGACAAGGCATTTGTGGAGGTCAGGAGGCCACAAATTGTGAAGGAATACAACACATGGGAGGAGCAGACCTCCTTGATGCATGCATTGCAAGGTGCAAGCACCACATGAGGTCACAGAGGTGGTACATCTACTTGTTTTGGCACACCATTATGTTAGGTCTGGTTAATGCATGGTTGACCTACCGCCGTGACTGTAAACTACTTGGTGTCCAAAACACACTGAAGAGCTTCCAGGTAGAGGTTACCACTAGCCTCATTCTTTGCCAGACACTCAGTGCCACATCTTCACCACCACCAAGAGGGTTTGTGGTGGAGTTCCAGGTGATGTTCGCACTGACCAAGTTGCACATTGGCCTGTGAAATGTGACATGCGTGGCCGCTGCAAACTCTGCAAAATCAATGCAACCACCACTCTCTGTGACAAATGTGATGTGCGTCTTTGCTTCACTGAGGAACAAAACTGTTAGGTCTCTTGTTCAGTTTTCTGTATCTATGGTACTTTGTTGTGAATGCCCTCAAACAGGCAGTGTTATTTATTTTGATGCATATTTTGTGACGCAAAGCAAAACTGAAAAAGAATTTTATGTTAAACCTTGCTATTAAAATCACAGCTTTGATATATGTTGTGGAAATGCAAATAAAAAGGCAATTTTATGTTACCAAGCAGTAAAAACAGTCAGGTTTACTTCTTTTCAAATAAGGAATACGTTTACCACTAACGCCCAATGTAACATGTATGTAACAACACAGATCTTTGGTATAAAAATGTTCTATTCTGAAACAAACATCAGAATTGTGTTCTATGTGGTCCACTTGGTCTGTAGTATATATTTTATATATTTTATATATTTTAGGAAAAATGGGCCTGGGTTCTTATGAGTTAAGCTAACTTGGAATTACAAAAGAAACATATTTTATCATTTTACCTCATGCATGGACTAAAGCTGCATTGCTTTTATTTCAGAAGTGTTTTTAATGACATTTTTTGTAAGGTAACTTCACTTTTTGATTGCTTAGCCATAACATGTACTTGTAATACTTATAAAGTCTAACCAGCATGTCAAAACAATGCTATTTACTTCTTTTTTTTAAAGAAATACAATTAATACTATGCTGTATGTGTTTTTGTGATTGCGAAAACTGAAGCTGAATCAAATATCTGTTGTGTTCTCATGTTTAGACTTCATCTGGTCTGGTCCTGGTCTGGTTGTGGGTTTAGTCTCAGTTTAGTCCCAATATTGATGGGGTGCTTACAAATGTGAACTCAAGCCAAACCTTAGAACATTTTGGGATAAGTTTTTTATTTCTAAGAGCAACAGCGGTCTTATTTGAACAAACTTCCCTCCCTCCTCCGCTCACATCTCCATCTGCACACAGCGCTGAGAGGAAAGTGAAATCCTGTCTGTTGGACTTCACACTGAAACAGACTGTGGTCTCTGGCAATGGCGGTGACCTTTCGGCGCCATGGATACGCCGCAAGAAGCCAGAGGCAAACACTCCACCATGGCACCGCTCCGGTTATGTAATCACACTCTGGAGGTCTTATTAATTCACATGTTTTTGACTTCTAAAGCTCCGGGTTTCTCTCCTTCTCACTCACAGCTCACCTCTCATCATTCGCTGCTCATTTATTTTGCCAAAAGCCTCTTATGATCCTCCTCTGAGTATGTTAACACCTATAGCACCCACCCCCAACACACTCTTCACCCTCTTTATGAAGTTCCAGGATTGTGGTAACTGTTTGGAGATTGGAGCAATTTGCAATTGGAGACCACTTATGCAAAAATAAGTTGTGATTTTTGGAAAAGCAGTTGCGTTCCTAACATTGCCAGAGTCATCGTGACCTGTCAGTGTTCAGCTAATTTAAAGTGCCTATAACAGGTTTTGATGATTCTCTCATTTTGACTTAATTTGGAGGGATAATACCTGCTCTAAATATACATTTACATGAATCAAGAAGTCACTTGTGAAGAAGTTTTAAAAATCAGTTGAAAATTACAAGAAGCAGAGGCCACATCTCATTTCTCTTTCCTCACTTCCTTCTCCTTGATCCCTCGCCTCAATTCTGCAGGAAATGGGTGAGATAGTCCCGCCTACAGAGCAGACACAGAGAGGAGTTTATATCCTCTATACTCCTCACTCAGACCAATAAAGTTTATTTTCTCTGATGTCTCCAGGTTTACTCCTTCCTTCTGTGTTTTTTGGAACACCACTTTGACTGACAGCTGAAAGAAACACATTTTTCTGATGTATAAATCTTTATTTCAACAAAATAAAGGTGCTTTCTTTTATTTTTATTTGTTAAAAATGATTTCTGTGTACAGGAGTTTTAGACCACAGTACAGCACAGTTGCAACAAAACTGTTATGGAATTACTTAGTGTGAAGTCCATCCATCCATCCATCCATCCATCCATGTTCTTCCTCTTATCCGGGGCCGGGTCGCGGGGGCAACAGTCTAAACAGGGACTCCCAGACTTCCTTCACCCCGGACACTTCCTCCAGCTCCTGGGGGACCCCAAGGCGTTCCCAGGCCAGCCGGGAGACATAGTCCCTCCAACGTGTCCTGGGTCTTCCCCGAGGCCTCCTCCCGGTGGGACATGCCCGGAACACCTCCGGAGGGAGGCGTCAAGGAGGCATCCGAAACAGACGCCCGAGCCACCTCAGCTGGCTCCTCTCAACGTGGAGAAGCAGCGGCTCTACTCCGAGCTCCTCCCGTGTGACTGAGTGTGGTCATGATTTCCAACCAGGAAGTACAATTTTAAACTTAAACAAATGACCAATGGGGGAAAAGAATAATACAATTCTTAGCTAAATCATAAATGTGATGACTTTAAGTGTGTTTTAGTAAAATGGGTAGTCCAACCTGTCATAGGCACTTTAAAGGGGCACTGTGTGACTTTTTAGTGCAGGGTCTGGCCTTGTGTATCTACGGCAGTGGTGGAAGTAGAATTTTGTTACTGTAAGTACAGATACTGGATCAAAAATACTCAAGTAAAAGTGTCACATGCAAAAACAACAACAACTTAAGTAAAAAATAATAATAATTTATCTTTCCCTGTAGGGAAATGTATCCCCATCTTTCTGAGGCAGTGGGCAGCACATGAGGCACTCGGGGACCATCTCCATGATCTTGTGGCTAGTCTTGGTCAGGACCTCAGCTGGGGGATTTTACCTACAGTATGGTGCATGTGTTTTGGGTTGATGGGGGAAACCGGAGTGCCTGGAGGAAACCCACCCAGACACAGGGAGAACATGCAAACTCCACATTGAAAGGGCCGAGCGACCTGGGGATTGAGCCCGGAACCTTCTTCTTCCCCTCTGCTGTTGGACTCTTGAACAATAATAACACTAGGAGTGTTCCCACCCCTCACTCTGTGTCAGTCACATGACCTCATCCCCCTGCTCTGTTAGTCACATGACCCCACCCCCCTGCTTTGTGTCAGTCACATGACCCCACCCCCCTGCTTTGTGTCAGTCACATGACCCCTGCCCCCCGCGCTGTGTCAGTCACATGACCCCACCCCCCTGCTTTGTGTCAGTCACATGACCCCTGCCCCCCGCACTGTGTCAGTCACATGATCCCACCCCCTGCTCTGTGTCAGTCACATGACCCCTGCCCCCCGCGCTGTGTCAGTCACATGACCCCACCCCCTGCTCTGTGTCAGTCACATGACCCTGTGCTGGATTTTTTGCACCTGACCATTACCTGCACCTGCACTGTTATATTCTTGTTAATTCAAGTTTTCTACTTTATTTTATTCTATTTTATTCCGCTCCAAGTACTGAAGCAATTTCCTAATGTTGTGAACATGTTCAAACATATGGCAATAAAACCTTTCTGATTCTGATTCTTTATGAGGCGTGAGTGCTAACCACTCAGCCACCGTGCTGTACTAATGTGCCTAAAGAGTAAAAAGTAAAAGTATGCAAATTATGAGATAATAAAGCTTCAAATGTAATGATTTTTATACAGATTTCTGCTGAATTTAGAACCCCTCAGACTTTTCAACAGGTCCAATCTCATCTCGTTGTATAACAATGACAAATAAAGCTTCCAGGTCTCATACTATCATAAAAAAAATACTTTCACTTTTCAGTCAAAAATAGAAAGTACAGAAACCTGCTCTCAAATACAGTGAAGTAAAAGTTTTGTTTTTTTTTAATCTACTTAAAGGTGCACTGTGTGACTTTTCTGCTTGTCTCCATGGAGATATTACTGTTCATTCTTGATCTCTTGATTAATTTCACAGCATGAAAATAAAGTTGGTAATCACAATGGAGAAAGTCAATGGTCAGATCTATGGAGAAGCGAGTCTGACACGGTAAGAATCATGTTTTTAAAGTATGTTTGAGCTATAAAACACCTGCAACTGAACAAATGTAAAGGAGATATGTTTAATGCCCTACTGCGGAACATTCAGGGCAAAGAAATAACAAGTAAGTAATGCACCTTTAAGTATAGTAAAGATACCTCAAATTTATACTGAAGCACAGATCTGTGGAGATGCTGCTGCTTTGCTGTAATGTTTCACAGTGTGGCATTTCCAAATAGAAAAGCACCAGGCCAATAGAGGTCAGATCTATGGAGAAGCAAGCCTATTCACGGTATGAATATTCATAATGGTCAATCATCATTTTGAAAACAAAGACAAATAGCTTTCATTTTTCATTTCCTGAACATTAACAGTCAAATAGTGTCATTTCTTTCCACTGATTCTGAATTCTGCTCCAAACGACACGCCCCGCTGAGGACTGACTCCAGATCTGTGCATTAAAAACAGAGAGTGGAAAAAGAGAGGGAGAGAGACAGAGAGAGACAATGAGACAGAGAGAGAGAGAGAGAGAAATGAGGCAAGAGAGAGGAGAGCGAGAGAGATGAGGAGAGAGACAGAGAGAGGTGAGAAAGAGAGGAGAGACAGAGAGAGAGAGAGATGAGAGAGAGGTGAGAAAGAGAGGAGAGACAGAGAGAGGTGAGAAAGAGAGGAGAGACAGAGAGAGGTGAGAAAGAGAGGAGAGACAGAGAGAGAGAGACGAGAGAGAGGTGAGAAAGAGAGGAGAGACAGAGAGAGGTGAGAAAGAGAGGAGAGACAGAGAGAGGTGAGAAATAGGGGGGGGACAGAGAGAGAGAGACGAGAGAGAGGTGAGAAAGAGAGGAGGGACAGAGAGAGGCAAGAGACAGAGAGAGAGAGAGGAGAGAAAGAGAGGAGACAGAGAGAGAGACAAGAGAGAGAGGAGAGACAGAGAGAGACAAGAGACAGAGAGAAAGGTGAGAAAGAGATGAGAGACAGAGAGAGACAAGAGACAGGAGAGAGGTGAGAAAGAGGAGAGACAGAGAGAGACAAGAGACAGAGAGAGAGGTGAGAAAGAGAGGAGAGACAGAGAGAGAGAGATGAGAGAGAGGTGAGAAAGAGAGGAGAGTCAGAGAGAGAGGTGAGAAAGAGAGGAGAGACAGAGAGAGACAAGAGACAGAGAGCTGGGGATGTCCCCCATCTGAGGGCAGCAAGAGCCAACCTGTCCCGTGGAATCAGGAAAGCCAAACACAAATACACACAGAAAATAACCGGACACTTTAGAGATAGCAGGGACACACGGAGTCTGTGGCAGGGCATCCAGAACATCACGGATTACAAACCCTTGCCACAGACCTGTGACAATAATATCACCCTGCTCAATGACCTCAACAGCTTCTTTGCACGGTTTGAGGCAGGAAATGACACCCGGCCCCAAAAAACTCCACCACCTCCCCACGACCAGCCCCTGTGTGTGTCTGCAGCCAGCGTGAAGAGGACACTCTCCAGGATCAACACCCGCAAGGCTGCAGGCCCGGACAACATTCCTGGTCGTGTGTTGAAAGACTGTGCAGAGGAGCTCAAGGATGTCTTCACAGACATCTTTAATGCTTCTCTGAGCCAGGCTGTGGTTCCCTCCTGCTTCAAAACCACTACCATCGTTCCCGTGCCAAAGAAGCCCACTCCGGCCACTTTTAATGACTATCGCCCTGTTGCACTGACCCCCATCATCATGAAGTGCTTTGAACGGCTAGTCATGGCACACATCAAATCCATCCTCCCCCCACCCTAGACCCATACCAGTTTGCATACCGGGCCAACCGCTCTACCGAGGATGCAATCTGTTCTGCACTTCACCCGGCTCTCACCCACCTAGACAATAAAGACTCATATGTGAGAATGCTGTTCATAGATTTCAGTTCAGCATTCAACACTATAATCCCACAGCAGCTCATTATCAAACTAGACCACCTGGGGCTTCAGACCTCACTCTGTAATTGGCTGCTGGACTTCCTCAGTGAGAGGCCACAGGCAGTGCGGGTCGGCAGAAACACCTCAAGCTGCATTAGACTGAGCACAGGAGCCCCCCAGGGCTGTGTGCTCAGTCCGATGCTCTTCACTCTGCTGACCCACGACTGCTCACCGGCGTTCAGCACCAATCACATAGTGAAGTTTGCGGACGATACGATTGTGGTGGGTCTCATCTCTAATAACGATGAGACAAACTACAGGAGTGAGGTGAGCCTTCTGACCCAGTGGTGCAGCAATAACAATCTCCTTCTTAATGTTGAAAAGACCAAGGAGATTGTTATTGACTTCCGGAGAGGCCCCACCCAGCACCCCCCACTGTCCATCAATGGTGCTGCTGTAGAGAGGGTGAGCAGCACCAAATTCCTGGGGGTGCACATCAGTGAGGACCTCTCCTGGACAGTGAATACTGTATCACTGGCAAAGAGGGCTCAGAAGCGCCTCTATTTCCTCCGCAAACTGAGGAGAGCTGGAGCCCCTCCACCCATTATGACCACCTTCTACCGAGGCACCATTGAGAGCGTCCTGACCAGCTGCATCACTGTGTGGTACGGGAGCTGCACTGAACAGAACAGGAAAGCTCTGCAGCGCATAGTGAATGCAGCTGGGAGGATCGCTGGTGTCTCTCTCCCCTCCCTCCTAGACATTTTTAACACCCGGCCCACCCGCAGAGCGTCCAACATTGTGGGTGACCCGAGCCACCCCGCACATAGCCTGTTCAGCCTCCTGCCCTCGGGGAGAAGGTACCGGAGTCTCCGGGCCCACTCCACCAGGCTTTCAAACAGCTTCATCCACCAGGCTGTCAGGAGGCTGAACTCACACCCGAACTCACACCCGAACTCCCACCTTACCCATCTCCCACCCCCCACCCCCCATATTGGCATAACCTGTATTCCATAAAAGACATATCACTCTAGACACTTTAAAAAACTGCTGCTAAGGACTACTGTTGCACTGTTGCACATTTACATTTACTACTGGATTTTACTCCTGTTGCACTGTTGTTTACTACTGTTATTGCACATTTACATTTACTACTGGAATTTTTAGTACTGTTGTTTACTCCTGTTATTGAATTTTACCCCCGTTGCACTGTTGTTTACTACTGTTATTGCACATTGACTACTGGAATTTTAGTACTGTTGTTTACTCCTGTTACTGCACTAGAATTACTACTGTTGCACATTTATTTTTATTTTATCTTAATGCACATTCTACTGCACATGACCAAGTCACTGCTGTATCTTCCATTGCACATTTTGATGCACACTGCACACTTTGGAAATCTGTATATAGTATAGTTTATTTATTATGTTACACTGTTTTAAGATTTTAGATCGTAGACTTTAGTTTTAACTTTAGATCTCTGTCTTAGATAGTTTTTTGTTGTGTTTTGTCTTCATATTGTATTTTGTACACTGTCTTTTGCACTACCTGGCCAGAGAGAAACAAAATTTCGATTCACTGTATGTTGAACACATATGGCAGAATTGACAATAAAGCTGACTTTGAACTTTTTGAACTTGAGAGAGAGAGGAGAGAAAGATAGAAGACAGAGAGAGAGACAAGAGAGAGAGGAGAGACAGAGAGAGAGATGGGAAAGAGAGGAGAGACAGAGAGAGACAAGAGACAGAGAGAGAGGTGAGAAAGAGATGAGAGACAGAGAGAGACAAGAGACAGAGCGAGAGGTGAGAAAGAGAGGAGAGTCAGAGAGAGAAGTGAGAAAGAGAGGAGAGTCAGAGAGAGAGACAAGAGACAGAGCGAGAGTAGAGAAAGAGAAGAGAGAGAAGACAGAGAGGGAGAGACAGAGAGAGACAAGAGACAGAGAGGTGAGAAACGTAGGAGAGACAGAGAGAGACAAGAGACAGAGAGAGGTGAGAAAGATAGGAGAGACAGAGTGAGAGAGAGAGAGACGAGAGAGAGAGGAGAGAGAGAGAAGAGAGAGAAGACAGAGAGGGAGAGAGAAGAGACAGAGAGAGAAGAGAGGGATGAGGAGACAGCAATGAGGAGAGAGAGAAGAGAAAGAGAGAGGAAACAAATGCACATTTTTCATTTTCAGCAATAAAACTGTCTGTAATTAAGCAAATACACAAATTAAGTTAATGAAAAATGTATTATTAAGACAAGTATGCCATTTCTAACTCGTAATAGCTGTGCCCATTCGTGGCATATACAGACTTCATCGTGAAATCCAGGTTTTTGTGGTAAAACGTGTAATTTTGTAACTGGATAAGAGTCATTTTCATAGTCCATATTTTCTGGGTGAGCAGTGGACAGTGCTCTGTAGGGGAGCACTGTCCACATTTTAGTGTTTGAAAAGAGATTGTGCAAAATAAAAATATCTTGGCATCTGGTCTGGCTGTGAAGAGAAAATGCTTTACAGTCTGTTTTGATTGCGATTAGGTGAAGTTTAGAGGCGCCATGGTCCACGTTAAAGAGAGACATGCTGCCAAATGGGATCTGGCTGCCTTGGAGAGGCTATATAGATATACGTATTACCATGTATTGTATTACAGATGTGCTGAATTACAATGGATGTGCGTAACTGTGAAGCTAAAGGGGTTTCAAAGAATTTATTTCACTGATATTAAAGGCCTATTCTGTAAAATAAACTTTTCATACTTATTTTTTTCCTCATTGATTGGCTGGAGAGGAGGTTGAGGCTTGGTCCACCTCCTGAATCTAAGTTAATCACATTAACTTACAATTCATGACTTACAAATAAATGTAACAACATTCACAAAAGCATTTCTTGACTGAAAAGAAAATGTTACACAGTTCATAAATGTCAGTGCAGTTACATTTATTTGCAAACCAATGAACGTGTGTTTACAAAGGGCCATACAGATTTGGGACTACCTCGACATTTATTTGTGGATTTTTGAAACCTTCCTGACAGTGTTCGGTGCACAACTTTTTTTTTTTTTTTAACAGCTAATCACATCGGCTGTAGTTCGAGCGTATGGTTTGTAGTTGACAACACTGCACTGCTCTTGCTCTAGTTGTTAGAGGTGATTTTCAGGGTGACTGGTGAAAATGTTGGGGGAAGGTGGTTTGTCAACTGTAAGTATAACTTGTTTCAAGTCCTTTATTTGTGATGGAACTTAAAAGGGAAAATGTACAAAGTACAGATACCTGAAAGTTGAAAATATATATAAGCTGCATTGTGTAACTTTTCTACTTTTCTGGTGGAGTCTGTCATATATATGGCACTACACGGGCTTCACTCTGATGCTAAAAACACTGTGTGAGACTCAGGTTTCACACACAGAGGATATGAGCCCCTCTCTCCTTTCCATGAGCAGAGTGACGACTAGACCACTGCAATCTGACCCAAACACACACCTATACACAAGCACACACCTGTACACGAGCACACACCTGTACACGAGCACACACCTATACACGAGCACACACCTATACACGAGCACACACATGTACACAAACACACACCTATACACGAGCACACACCTATACACGAGCACACACCTATACACGAGCACACACCTATACACGAGCACACACATGTACACAAACACACACCTATACACGAGCACACACCTATACACAAACACACCTATACACAAACACACACCTATACACGAGCACACACATATACACGAGCACACACCTATACACGAGCACACACCTGTACACGAGCACACACCTGTACACAAACACACACCTATACACGAGCACACACATATACACGAGCACAGACCTACACACGAGCACAGACCTACACACGAGCACACACCTATACACGAGCACACACCTATACACGAGCACACACATGTACACAAGCACACACCTGTACACGAGCACACACCTATACACGAGCACACACATGTACACAAGCACACACCTGTACACGAGCACACACCTGTACACAAGCACACACCTATACACGAGCACACATCTATACACGAGCACACACATGTACACAAGCACACACCTGTACACGAGCACACACCTGTACACAAGCACACACCTGTACACGAGCACACACCTGTACACAAGCACACACATATACACGAGCACACACATGTACACAAGCACACACCTGTACACAAGCACACACCTGTACACGAGCACACACATGTACACAAGCACACACCTGTACACAAACACACACATGTACACAAGCACACACATGTACACAAGCACACACCTGTACACAAACACACACATGTACACAAGCACACACATGTACACAAGCACACACCTGTACACAAGCACACACCTGTACACGAGCACACACCTGTACACAAGCACACACATATACACGAGCACACACATGTACACAAACACACACATGTACACGAGCACACACATGTACACGAGCACACACATGTACACAAACACACACATGTACACAAGCACACACATGTACACAAGCACACACATGTACACGAGCACACACATGTACACAAACACACACATGTACACGAGCACACACATGTACACAAACACACACATGTACACAAACACACACATGTACACAAGCACACACATGTACACAAACACACACATGTACACGAGCACACACATGTACACGAGCACACACATGTACACAAACACACACATGTACACAAACACACACCTATACACAAACACACACATGTACACAAGCACACACATATACACGAGCACACACATGTACACAAACACACACATGTACACAAACACACACATGTCCACGAGCACACACATGTACACAATCTCATACATATACACAACCACACACTTGTACACAAGCACACACATGTACACAAACACACACCTATACACAAACACACACATGTACACAAGCACACACATGTACACAAACACACACCTGTACACAAACACACACATATACACGAGCACACAACTCTACAGGAGCACACACCTATACACAAGCACACACCTATACACAAGCACACACATGTACACGAGCACACACGTACACAAGCACACACATGTACACAAACACACACATGTACACAAGCACACACATGTACACAAACACACACATGTACACGAGCACACACATGTACACAAACACACACATGTACACAAGCACACACATGTACACAAACACACATGTACACGAGCACACACATGTACACGGGCACACACATATACACAAACACATACATATACACAAACACACACATGTACACGAGCACACACATGTACACAAACAGACATGTACACAAACACATACATATACACAAACACACACATGTACACAAACACACCTGTACACGAGCACACACATGTACACACACACACATGTACACAAGCACACACATGTACACAAACACACATGTACACAAGCACACACATGTACACAAACACACCTGTACACGAGCACACACATGTACACACACACACATGTACACACACACATGTACACAAACACACACATGTACACAAGCACACACCTATACACAAGCACACACATGTACACAAGCACACACATGTACACAAGCACACACCTGTACACGAGCACACACATGTACACACACACACATGTACACAAACACACACATGTACACAAACACACATGTACACGAGCACACACATGTACACACACAGACATGTACACAAACACACACATGTACACAAACACACCTGTACACGAGCACACACATGTACACACACACACATGTACACAAGCACACATGTACACAAACACACACATGTACACAAGCACATACATATACACAAACACACATGTACACGAGCACACACATGTACACAAGCACATACATATACACAAACACACATGTACACAAACACACACATGTACACAAGCACATACATGTACACAAGCACATACATATACACAAACACACATGTACACGAGCACACAACTGTACACGAGCACACACCTGTACACGAGCACACACCTATACACAAACACACACATATACACGAGCACACACCTATACACGAGCACACACATGTACACAAACACACACATATACACGAGCACACACATATACACGAGCACACACATGTACACGAGCACAAACCTGTACACGAGCACACACATGTACACAAACACACACATGTACACACACACACACATGTACACAAGCACACACATGTACACAAACACACACATGTACACAAACACACACATGTACACAAACACATACATATACACAAACACACACATGTACACAAACACATACATATACACAAACACACACATGTACATAAACACACACATGTACACAAACACACACATGTACACACACACACACATGTACACAAGCACACACATGTACACAAGCACACACATGTACACAAACACACATGTACACAAGCACACACATGTACACAAACACACACATGTACACAAACACACATGTACACAAGCACACACATGTACACACACACACATGTACACAAGCAAACACATGTACACAAGCACACACATGTACACGGGCACACACCTGTACACGGGCACACACATGTACACAAACACACACATGTACACAAGCACACACATGTACACGAGCACACACCTGTACACGAGCACACACCTGTACACAAACACACATGTACACAAGCACACACATGTACACACATACACATGTACACAAGCACACACATGTACACAAACACACCTGTACACGAGCACACACATGTACACAAACACACACATGTACACAAGCACACACATGTACACAAACACACATGTACACAAGCACACACATGTACACAAGCACACACATGTACACAAACACACATGTACACAAACACACACATGTACACAAGCACACACATGTACACAAACACACACATGTACACAAACACACATGTACACGAGCACACACATGTACACAAACACACACATGTACACAAACACACACATGTACACGAGCACACACATGTACACAAACACACACATGTACACAAACACACACATGTACACGAGCACACACATGTACACAAACACACACATGTACACAAACACACACATGTACACGAGCACACACATGTACACAAACACACACATGTACACAAACACACACATGTACACGAGCACACACATGTACACAAACACACACATGTACACAAACACACACATGTACACGAGCACACACATGTACACAAACACACATGTACACAAGCACACACATGTACACAAACACACACATGTACACAAGCACATACATGTACACAAGCACATACATATACACAAACACACATGTACACGAGCACACAACTGTACACGAGCACACACCTGTACACGAGCACACACCTGTACACGAGCACACACCTGTACACAAACAGACATGTACACACACACACATGTACACACACACACATGCATTTAACACATAAGGTCAACAGCGATACTGAGCTGATGTGAATTATTGAACAGTGAGAGACGTGTAAACGGCCCATATATCAGAGACTCTACTGACGGATGGAGGCATGTCATTTGAAAGTTTGGAAACCTGAGCGATGTTCTGTCATTAGCGTGTCATTAGTTTAACGTGAGCATGTTTCTCTGACTGTATCCACCTGCAAAAGCATGGAGCAGTGCGTCTGCTGTTTCCTTTAGAGTTTCCTAGAGGCAAAAAAAGGGGTGAGAGGGGTAGGAGTTTAAAAGGGGTAAGAGTTTACATTTCTTCTTCCTCCTTTTTGAGGATAATTGTAATGCAGCACAATATGTCATCACATGATATAATATTTCATGCTGCTCAAATAAATGAATTGAACTGAACTTGAACAGAAATACATTGTGGTCTGTTTCAGATGAGAGTTATTGTTGTTTTACAGTTTCGTTTTGTGTTTTTGTTTTTTAAAGATGACCACCATCACAATAGAAAACCACTGGAGTATATCACTATTGTATAAATGTAGTGTGTAGTATACTGTACATAATATTATACTATATTAAATGTAGTGTTTAGGCATATTATTAGGCCTGTATCAAGTTCACGTGTAACTCATATTCGTTTTAGTTTTTGCACTATAAATAGCCATTGTCTGAAGGATAGTAGTGGATTTAAACTTCCTTTTATTCTCACTAATTCATCGGACCAAGTTCTGTCATTGTGTTCTTAGGCAAGACACTTCACAACATGCATGCAACACTTAGTATGAAAGTGTTGTGTGCATGAATGGTTGGTGTTTGGAGGGGCCGATGGTGCAGATTGGCAGCCTCACTTCTGTCTTCTCCAGGTCAGCTGTGGCTACAGTATTAAGTACAATAGTATGCACAGATTATGGAGTAAATGAAGAATGACTATAGACCAGTTTCAAAGCTACGTCATCACTGAATGCGCGCGCAGTGTTGACTCAAAACAAAGCCACTGCTGCCATAAAACCCCCAGCAAAGATATAGAAGAGAAGAACTCGAATAAAGAGAAACAGATGGAATAAATTATAGTTCATATCATTCAACTGACATACACACAAGTGAACACCTGCTGCTTGTTTAGGGTAATTTGCCCAGGTGTTCAATGGTGTTTAATCATGCTGATTAACTAGCAAGCACAGGACACCGCAAAGCTCACAGACATATTAACCGGGTAACCTCTACGACAGACACATGTAAACAAACACGAATAACTTTGTTCAAATGCATGATAAGTTTTTGCATGACCATCATAAATGGCATTTGACATGACTGAGATCACATCTGTGACTCGTGAATTAAGTCGTAGTATGTTACTTACCCCGCAACGCAAGTGCAGTTGGCGGTCAGTACGTAGTTCTCGCGCTTGTTGATGATAGCCCAAGCATTGTACATGGTCGTCTTGTGGCCTTGTCTTTGACTGGGGAGAACATCAGATGCCAACACACAAAACTCCCCATTGATATCGTAGTATTTTACCTCCTGTACATGGCCACACACGGCAAACTGGTAGGCATCCATGGATTTGTATGCGCGCACTTTCTGTCTTGTATACACGCTGGGCTTCTCCACTAAATAACAGTGGATATCTGGACACTGTAAATCTGGCCACTTTCTGCGGTCGTACTGCCACTCCGTGATCGCATAAGGATCTGGTAGTCGAACCCCGTTGCTCAACGTGAGCTTTTGAATGTAGCTCTCCCTATCGTTCAGATACTCCGCTATGGTCCGCCATGGTTGATTCTGAGTCAACAGTGCGCGCACATGACGGTGACGTCACATCTGTTTACTAACGGTAACAGGGTCTATAGTGTGGTGTTTTGATGGGATTTGACAAGTCTGTAAAGTGTATAACAAGTGTAAAGCATTATTATTATTACTGTTTAAAAGCTAGTTTAAAAGGGTTAGGAATTAGTATGCCTGTCACTATGATTACTATAATGACTTATTGTTCAAAATTCAAAAGCTGGAGTAGTATATTTTGAGGCTCAGTATCATGTGAACAATTTCTTTGTAAAAGTAGACATTTGGGGTATTTTTGTACGATACACTTTCTGCTGTAAAAAGTTAAGTGAGTAACTTATATGGTTAATTATTGGTTCATTCTGTTATTTATTTGCTACACCTCAAGTGTTTTAGTGATACTGTCTATTTAAAAATGGATTACGAGGATTATCTTGCATTAAGGGACCTAGCGTTCACCGCCGCTGCTTCCTCCCTCTGGAACTCCGTCCTACAATCCAGGAACTCACCTGTTCAAGCTGGCATTCCCCTCACGATTCCCCCTTTTTCTACAGTGCTGCTTCCTATTATGATGGTGTATTGTTATATCTCTGTAGCCATTTATCACGCCTCAAATTTTGCCATCATGATAGGCCTGGTACAGGGGTGGGCAAACGTTTTGACTCATGGGCCACAAAGGGTTCTAAAATTTGACCGAAGGGTCGGACCAGGAGCAGCTGGATTTAGTGTTTTAGTAAAAACACTAAAAATAACATGGGATATGTAGAAAACATGTGCTTTATTTCAATTAAAAATGAACAAAAGCATTAGAATAAAATGTCCATCTTTCAAGTTCCACAGTATTTAGATATTTATTGAAATGTCTCTTAAAACACAGAACATTTAATTAATAAAATACAGCTTTTTTTATTACTAACAGTTACTATTTTAAAGCACTGAAGGTTCTGTTCTCCTTCAGGTTCTTTCGTTCTTTCGTTGACTGTTTTGTGGCAAAGTGACGGCTGATACAGTCACACCTCACCTTACGAAAGACCCAACTAGCAAATATCCAAGTTCCGAAATGCGCTTACGTAAAATTTACCTCTCTGAATACGAAAGAAAATTCAAGTTACGAAACGCGAAATCTAAAAAATTCAAATAATTTGCGCTCGGCTTCGCAGCAGCCCGAATCCCCCATTGCGACTCTACTTACGAAAAAAATCACGTTACAAAACCACTTCTGGAACGAATTAATTTCATAAGGTGAGATATTATGTTTTTTAAAAACTGCTACAGTCTCTTGGCATATCAGGCATACAGCAGCTGATAAGTATTTGGTGAAAAAAATACAGGGGTCTCAAGTTTTGAGCGGGGTCATGCGTGAGACTGCGTAATTTCCGAGAAGCGGGGGATGGGGGGGGGGGGGGGGTTGCAGGTGAACTATTTTTCCCCGAGGAGCGGGCTGTGCGAGTGACTTTTTTTCGCTGAAAACGCGCGGTGCCTGCATTATCTAACAGATTTTCTGGGCACAGAAGCGCTGTGCGCTGCGCTTGAATTACATAACTAAATTTCTGTGTGAGAAATACCATGTGTGGCGTGTGAGCGTGTGAACACGTCGAATTGCGTGTGTCACACTCTCAAAGCGTGAGACTTGAGAGCCCTGAAAAATATTTACTTGTCCACTCCTTATTAAACACTCGACATTCTCTGTCCATTTTTCTTTTCTTAGCTCCGCTCATCTTTACAGGAGGCTGAGGGGTTAAAGAGTAAAGCACAAACGTGGAGCAAAACGCCGCACCTCAACAAAGGTCAATGTATGTAGTTGGAAAACGCCAGAACTGAAGGGAAATTAAAACTTTAAAACATTAACAAGGTTTATTAATATAATTTCTTCAAGATCGGCGGGCCGGATTAAGAAGCTTAACGGGCCGCATATGGCCCCCGGGCCGTAGTTTGCCCATGCCTGGCCTAGTACTTACTGAGCCTGAATCATTCTTAATAAACTATTCTACATCATTAAGTCTGTTCATGCTTTATTAAGGCTAATTACAATGTAGTTATTATAGAGTGTCCCCTCTCTGTACCATGAGAGTTTAGTGTAACAGTGAGACATGTTCTGTTTGTGGAGACAGAGCCTGTGTGTGTGTGTGTGTGTGTGTGTGTGTGTGTGTGTGTGTGTGTGTGTGTGTGTGTGTGTGTGTGTGTGTGTGTGTAAGCTGACCTGTGAAGTCCACGGTTAATCATCCACTCACCGGCACAGACAAACACGGAAGCAACCAAACGCATGAAGAAGAAGAAGAAGAAGACGAAGAGGAGGAGGAGGCTAGCCAAACACAGGACACAGGGACTCTTTGGGACCAGACACAAACTACAGCTACACATGGGCAATTCTCTGTAGTTTTTGGCATTCAATTTGAACTACCAAAGTGTCATTTTGAATTACAGAAGTTGAAGATCCAAGAACATCATCTTACCATTTTGAAAGCATTTTGGAGAAGAGCTGCAGCTTCCTTCCCTGTTATTAGCATGTTAGCCAATGTGGTTCTGAGCTGTGGACTACAAATGGACTGGACTGTTTTCTGTAAGCAATGCTGGCTGTTCCAGTGAAGCCCCCCACCGCCGCTGAGGACATGGTTGCAGATGGAGGAGAGAGGGCAGATGGAGGGGGAAGCGGAGGTCTGGGGGGACAGGAGCAGCGTACGCCCCTGCCTCTGGTCAAAGTCTCCAGGGAGATGTTGAGAAGTTTTCCCCATTCAAAACGTGTGGGCTCGTACCTGGTGGGGAAGATGATCAACAGAGGGTCCTTCGCTAAAGTGATGGAGGGGCTGCACATCGGGACTGGACAAAAGGTCAGGAGGAGGAGGAGAGGCTTAAAGTTCCAATACAGTATTAGACTAAATGGATTCTTGTGAGCTTTAAACCGTGTTATAATGTTATTACCTCCTCAAAAACAGATGTGGAGTTTTGTTTTGTTTCATTCATACATGTTTGTGTAAGAATGAAGGTGTATGAGTTTAAAAACACAGTGGAGCACTTCCTGTATTACCACATCACAAGGTGGTGTTTGGTGTTTGAGAGAACAATTCACACTCAGAGTTTGTATGTTAAATCAGACCCCCCAGGGTTTCGCTGGCATTTTTTGTGATTGTTTCGGGCTAAAATGCCTGAATTTGAACTTTTCCAAAAAGTTGCGATGAAAGTTGCGGTGCTTTTAAGGTTTTTGTTGCGATTTTGTTGCGGGAGGAAGTGAAAGTTGCGATAAATAGTTGTAATTAAAATTGAGTAATATTTTGAATACTGAGTTATTACTGACAAAGAATAATACAAAGACACAGAGATCACAGATATGATCCTAAAACAACCTTACCAACATCGAAAATAAATGACTACTAGGAGGGGAACTGTTTCGCGCGGGAAAGTTGCGGTGATTGGTCAAAATTACAACACCGCCCTGAATTCATGGGGATTGGCTGAAGTTGCGTTGAAGTTGCAAATCGCAACATCGCGAATTCCTGGAGGGTCTGAGAAATGTGTGAATGAAACAAAACATAACTCATAACTCCATTGTCATAATAACATAGATCAGAGAATACTATAATAATAATAATAATAATAATAATAATAATAATAATAATAATAATAATAATAATAATAATAATAATAATAATAATAATGTTTGTGTGTGGAGTATGAGCTCAAGCAATTATAGCTTTAAAGGCACTTATTTGAGAGGCAGATGTTATCATGAGACTTTTAAATGTCAGTAATGTAATACTGGTCACTGGTTACTGGTTTCAAATACGATTGCATAAAATTATAATACATTTAAAATAATTTAAGTAGCCAAACATAGCAAAATATTTCTGTCCAAAATATTTTTTCTGTCAAAAAGATTTTAAAAATATATGTTTCTTATGTCTACAAGTAAAATAAAAGTAGCAGTAGTAGCAGTAGTAGTAGTACTAGTAGTAGTAGTAGTAGTAGTAGTAGTAGTAGTAGTAGTAGTAGTAGTAGTAGTAGTAGTACTAGTAGTAAGCATAATATTAATAAAAATAGGCTAGTAAAGTAAAAGTGTAAAAGATTCTTCACGCAACATGTTTGGTTTAGGTTGCTTTTTTACATTTAAAGGTGCATTGTGTAACTTTTTTGGTTATTGCTTTGTCTGGAATTTTTTACAGTATGATATTAAACCATTGTGTCATTATTGAGACCCAGCCAGGGCAAGTTACAGGTCAGATCTGTGGAGAGTCAGAATGCCTGTTCTTCTAGGTATTTTTGAGCTTTAAAACCACCTGTAATTGAAGAAAGGTAAAGTAGAGCTGTTTAATGTCACACTGTGGAACATTCCAGGTAGAGCAATGGCATTTCCGTGGAAAGATGTCAGACCCTCAACCAAAAAGTTACACAGTGCACGTTTAAGTAAAAAAAAAAAAATCATATAAAAATGTACAATATTATTATAAAATACTTGTTGCCATAGATCTTGCATTATCAGAACATCCAGTATTGTCACAAATAAACTGAACAGCCATGGCCATCATTAACTTACTTTTCCAAATGATAAGAAATTCATTAAAGCACGTAACGACAACATCCATATTACATTGTATTATATAATATTAACATTGGTAAAAACTCTTCTAAATGGTATTTTATGTTTCTCTAAATATGGATATTTGACCAGTTAAAGGTGCAGAGTCCTCCACCTGCCTGTCTCCATGAAAATGTTATTACTTTGTCTAGAATGTTCCACAATATAGAATAAACCTATCGATCACGAGGGAGACGAGCAGATTACAGCACTACGCTACATTACAGTTCAGATCTGTGGAAAAGTCGTCCATATTCGCAGAAGGAATTATTGTATTTTTGAGCAATAGAAACACCCGTAATGAATAAAAGAAAGATGGAAATGTTTTGTCATACTCTGGAGCATTTCAGACAAAGCAATGACATCTCCATGGAGACAACAGCCAATGTTTACGATATGGGTTTTCTCACTTCTACACAGTGTTTTCCGTACATGTATATTTATCTTCTATCTTTATAATGCATCTGTTTCTATGGAGTTTGGTTGTGACTTGGTTCACTGGTGCCTGTCCGTTTTGCAGATGTATGTTTAACTTTCTGTCATTGAAGGGTCACTGCGTCCATGACCTCATTGTATCATATGTACCTAACTCTGTCGTCATGGCAACAGCCAAACTCACCTGTGGGAGATGTTTGGCCACATTGACCCCGGTTAGCCTTCACTGTTGTTTCTACGAACACGGATCATGAATTTAATTTAAAAGTTGCACTGCGTAACTTTTTGGCTGGGGGTCCATCGCTTACCTGTTTCGATGGACACATCACTGCTCTGCTTGGAATGTTTGCTTGGAATGACATTAAACAACTCTACCTTTCATTTATTCAATTACAGGTGGTTTTATAGCTCAAAAACAGGTATTCTGATGGACTGACTCCACAGATCTGACCTGTTACTTGCACTGTAACAAATTTCCTGTAGAATTTACAGTAAAGAACAGGCAAAAAAGTTGCCAATAAAGTGTTGTAAAAGTTATGCTAAAAATTAACTACAGTATATTACTGGATATGTTTTACATTTTTTTGTTGTATATAAATTACAACAATGTATTGTTTCATATTATAAACAACCATTAATTGTATTTTAGTTTAGTTTTAATATTTTACAATATTATCTTGTAATCCATTCAAATTACAAGAGTTACCTGCCAACTATTTTTGCCACTAAAATAGCTACTACTTGTTCATAATTCATTATTTTATTGTAGAATGTTTTTACGGTTAATCTGTCACATTTAGCAAATTAAGCATACTGATATTTCTGACAATCCAAATTGTATCAACACTACATTAGATTATTTTCAGCTGTTGTCATAAAATAATAAATAAACATTAAAACAGGAGTCAGTGCTGCAACAAAACAACACATTTATTAACACTCAATACAGTGTATACCTGATGTCTATATATCTATATTTTCAACAAATTCACAGACATAGATGGCATAAACATACACCGGACTGCACAAGACTAATGCAGCCACTCAATGTCACTTTGAATGAACTACTGTCAATTACAGTAAAAAAGTCAAATGTGTAAAAAAAGAACCACTTTGGAGCCACTTTTTTTTAAATAACAGTGTGCCACTGTTGTTTTTGTTTTTGCAACAGGCTCAAAGCCATTCAAGGTCCATTAATCTTTTGAGAAGTGCAGAGACATGAAGGTTGACACTGTTGTTCCTCTTCTGTTGCACCTTCCCACTTTTTGGACTGATCCACTTTGTTGCCTTTGTGCCAGAGGTTGGGTCGATCCTTATGAAGCATCTGAAGTCACAAAATCAGAGAAAAAGACACTTAATGAAATACATTTTTTACAAAATACAGCAGAACCCATCAAGTCGCGGAGACGAGCTTATCAGTTTTCCAAATATACAAGGATATTTTATTGTCACATGCGGTAGGGTAGAGTAGGTTATGCAATACAATGTGATTTGATCTCCATGCAGACTGTGTTGGACTTTCTCATTTTGGCCATATTAAAGGACAAAACTGGTGATAGTGATCTGGTTTATTTTATTTGATTCATTTTATAGTTATACTGGATAATAGTGTTAAAAACAGGCCACCCTCTGAATCTGAGCCCCTAACACCACTGACTCTTGACTTGATGTCCAGCAGTGAGGAACAGATAAAAACAGTTTTGAAGTTGGAGAGTGAAAGAAAGAAAACATTTATGCTAGTTTAGTTTTTGATTTTCAGCAGCTTGAACTCACAAAATCAGGAGTGCTTTACAGCTTTTGCCCCTTGTTTCATAGGCTGTATAGAGCCCTGAAGAGATGTTCTGATTTGATCTTTGTTGCAGGTGGCCATTAAAGTGATAGACAAGAAGAAGGCTCGTCAGGACTCGTACGTGCTGAAGAACATGAAGAGAGAGCCTCGAATTCACCAGATGATCCGGCATCCACACATCGTAGTCCTGTTTGAGGTGAGAGAAGAAAGAGAGAAAGAAAGAAAGGCATTTGACGCATGAGAGAGAGATCATAGTCTTGACATTCAGAAATGGTCTGTAATATTTGTGCATTTGGATCTCTTTAAAAGTCTTATATTACACAATATTAACTCTTGTGAGCTTCTGTTAGAATGTTGTTTTCTCCTCAAAAAACAGACCTGGAATTGTGTTTTGTGTTTTGTTTCATTCACACATGTTTGAGTAACCCTGTCTGCATCTCAAAATACTCGGTTCCACCTTGTGATGTCATTTAGTTGCAGATTTCAAGTTAACAGCTCCTTTTACCTTTAGTTTAGTGGAGTCTGTAAATTCCAAGGCTGAGATTATCCAAATGATTCAAGTGAAGGTGTATGGAGTTTAAAAACATAGTGGAGCACTTTCTGTATCACCACATGACATCACAATATCAGTCTGAGAGAAGGGCTCAGCCTAAATGTGCAGGGTTTGTGTGTTAAACATGTGTGATTGAAACAAAACACAACTCCAGGTGTGTTTGTGATGAGGAAACTCCATTAGAACAGATCAGAACATAGTGTCATATGAGTCGATGGCAAAAGGAGAAATTCAATTTGTCAACTGGACAAATGTTTATTTGGTCGAATTTGGTCATATTAGTCCTTTAAAGGAAAATGAACGTTTTTTTTACAATCTGAGCCTTCTTTCGGCAATAAAACAAGTAGTTTTACTCACCCATAGCAGTTTGGTGTCAATTGGAGCAGTTTTGTAGAACTTATGATGAGCTGTTCTGTTCTACTAGTGATCCCGTATCCTTTAGCATGAGTGCTCGGGGCATTACTTTGCGCTCTCCAAATAACACAAACTTTAGCACTTTTCAAATCACAGAAGATCGCTGTGTCAGGGTAGACTTTTAGTAGATTCAAAAACGGCCTGAAACCCGATATCGCAACAGAAAAGTAAAGTTCAGAGCGGTGTTAGCTTCTTTCGGACTAGCTGTGTTTACAAAACAGCTGAGTTCACGCATGCGCACTGTCCTCTCTGATGACGTCATCAAATGAAACTATAGCTGCATATCGGGTTTCAGGCCGTTTTGGAATCCTCTAAAAGTCTACGCTGACACAGCGATCTTCTGTGATTTGAAAAGTGCTAAAGTTTGTGTTATTTGGAGACCGCAAAGCTGTGCCCCGAGCACTCACGCTAACGGATACGGGATCATTAGTAGAACAGAACGGCTCAACATAAGTTCTGCGATACTGCTCCAATTGACACCAAACTGCTATGGGTGAGTAAAACTACTTGTTTTATTGCGGAAAGAAGGCTCAGATTGTAAAAAAAAACGTTACTTTTCCTTTAACACTGTCATTGTTTGTAGAGGTGGTTAGTATTCATTTGGAAGCATAGATAAAAAATAATATGACAAATTACAAGATTTAAAAAAAAAAACTCTGGAAATGGCAAATCACCTGCATGATTCCATGGAAATAGAAAATAGAAAGTTAAAGCCATACTTTGGAACATTTCTTTTCATTTTCTGGGTTGTGGGGGCAGCAGTCCAAGCAGATCTGCTGCCCAGAACACAATGCATCAGCCCCCATGAATCCTCCCGCGGTGGTGGGTCGACAGGACGGCTCACATCACAACGGGCCTTGATGTATCTTCTGTCATGGGGGCTACCAGTGTCCAGACACTGGGGGCGAGGTGGGGTTAAGTGTCTTGCCCAAGGACACAACAGCAGCGCTCATCTGTGGGAGCTGGGATCACACGCGATCACTGCCAACCCCTGGATCACTAGAGAAACGCTCTACCAACTGAGCTACTGCCGCCCCAACTTTGGGACACCTTTACTTTGGAACATTCTTCATAAAAATACATAGGTGCGTTTTGTGCCATAATGTGGAATATTATAGCCATGAAAAACATTTTCATGGAAACAAGCAGGAAGAGGCCAAATACAGGAAGAGTCAGGTTTGTGAAATGATCACAGCTCACAGCGAGGATGTGCATATTTTTTCTACATCTTCAGTGCAATAAAACATTTAAAATGAAAAACAAATGCTTTTATTTAAGACAAATGTTTGGCTAAAGAGTTACATCGTGGGGCTTTAAGCAATACAAGTTTTTTTTTTATATACTACTACTACTACTACTACTACTACGACTACTACGACTTCTACGACTACTACGACTACGATTCAGGCTAAATAAAATTGTGGATGCCTTTGTGGGAGAAAAAAATATATATAAGTAAAGACTGTGTGTGGAGGGTCCGCCATCCGCTTGTCTCCATGGTGATGTTTTTGCTTTGCCTGTGATGTTCCACAGTATGGCATTAAACAAATATATCTTGTATTTATTCAATTATGGGTGCATGATAATTACCTCTCGCAAACATGCATCATTACCATTGCCTCTTCTCCACAGATCTGACCTGTAACGGGGCCTGGTGATGTGGCCTGCTTGTTTCTATGGAAATAGTTAAATTAATTACCATGCTGTAGAACATTCCAGGAAACAAGAATAGCTCCTCAGTGTTCTCAGTTTTAAAGAATGTTTTTATCACATGAACACAGCACATATTTGTCATATATTTGTATTATTTCGGTTCCTCTGACCACACTCCTCTCCTCCTGTTGCTGTAGACCCTGGAGACAGAAAACTGTTACTACATGGCCATGGAGCTGTGTGCGGGAGGAGACCTGATGGACCGGATCTGCGAGAGGAAGCGTCTGGAGGAGAGGGAAGTCCAACGCTACACCAGACAGATCCTCTCCGCCGTGGACCACCTGCACAGACACGGCATCGTGCACAGGTGAGACTGTAATCTGACAGATTATCTTAACAGTTGGTCAATAATAGTGCAAATTACTCATGTGCAAAGTATAGGTCAATCAATGTCCGGGGGGCTATTGCTCAGCGGTTTGATAGCAGTTGGGAAAAAGAGTTCTTGAGTCTAGTGGTCCTGCTTTTCACACTCCTGTCCACACTCATGACATCACAACGTGCAACAGAGCATTTTGACCTTTGGAGATGTAGACAGACTAATAATAAAGGATGACTCAAATGTGTGTGAATGAAACCAAACACAATTCCAGATCTTTTTTGAGGAAGAACAACATTATAACAGGGCTCTCAAGTTTTGAGCGGGGTCGTGCGTGTGACGGGGGGGGGGGGTGCGAGTGAACAATTTTGGGCGCTTGAATTGCGTGAGAAATGCCGTGTGAACATTGCGTGTTGAGAGCCCTGTTTGTCTAAAGAGCAAACTTAAACTACAAAGCAACTAATGAGAGTTATATAAATGAAGTTATTACCTGATGGTTCTCAGTTTGTTTTATCATCACCGCACTTTGTCAGTGCGCGCTGAGAGGGGCGGGGAGGAGGGAGCGGGACATTTTTAACGGATTCATGTAAGAGTCTGGTCAATGCACCGGGCCCGCGTCTCATCGCGTCTCACCGCGACTCACCGCGGGCAGTTCGGCTCTGGGCCGCGCGTATTCCGCGCGTAAGCCGTCGGGGGGGGGACACGTTACGCACAGACAGAGACACCGGGACCGGAGTCGGTGCGTCTCAGAGGAGACGTGGCACCGGGACTGAGGCTCAGGACGTGCCCGGGGGACGGCGCGTCTGCTCGCCCTCCCCCTGTTCCCCCTGCTCGGGGGAGCAGGGGAAGGGGGCGGCGCTGAAAACGCGCGGAGCCTGCATAAACTAAGCCACACAGACCGATTTTCTGGGCACAAAAAAAAAAAACTAATCAGCGTGAGAAATGCCATGTGTGGCGTGTGCGCGTGTGAATACGTCGAATTGCGTGTGTCACACTCTCAATGCGTGAGACTTGAGAGCCCTGATTATAACATGACTTAAAGCCCACAAGAGTCCATTTGGTGTAATATAGGACCTTTAAATTCAGTAATTTCAGAACAATAAGCAGTATAAAAACACCCATAATAAAGTAAATGCCAAATAAGCTAAATTGCTTAAATCAATAGCTAAATCAGTGACATGCATGGAGACAAGAAGGTGACAGGCCTCTACCACCTGAACAGTTACATAGTGTACCTTTAATATTTACACTAGTGGTAGTGAAGAGGAGGAGAGCCTGAGGTGGCTGATGTTTCTTCACTGTATAATTTAGCTATAGCACAATAGTGTAGTTAGTTGTAAAATGTGTATGACATTTTGACTGCTTAAAGGAGAATTAACGTTTTTTACAATCTGAGCCTTATTTCGGTAATAAAACAAGTTGTTTTACTCACCCATAGCACTTTGGTGTCATATGGAGCACTTCCAGAGATGTTTTAGATTAGCGATAGCTGTAGCGTGAGTTCTCGGGTCTCCAAATAACACAAACTTTAGCACTTTTCAAATCATAGAAGCTCAATGTCTTAGTCTACACTTTCATTTGAGTCAAAAGTGGCCTGTAATCTGAGATTTATCCATAATTTACATCTTTGCGTTTCATGTTTGGGTCCCGGGAGCTGAGAGCACAGTCCGCACATGCGCACTGGCCTCCTCATCTACTCGAAACTATGGATAAATCTCAGGCCACTTTTGACTCAAACGTAAGTGTAGACTAAGACGGCACGGTAGCTGAGTGGTTAGCGCTCTTGCTTCACAGCAAGAAGGTTCCGGGTTCGATCCCCGGGTCGCCCAGGCCTTTCTGTGTGTGTTCTGTGTGGAGTTTGCATGTTCTCCCCGTGTCTGGGTGGGTTTCCTCCGGGCACTCCGGTTTCCCCCACCAACCCAAAACATGTGCCATAGGTAAAATCCTCCAGCTGAGGTCATATGTATATATAGGATGGGTTAAAATGCAGAGAAGAATTTCTCCAGTGTGAGATCAATAAAGTCACTTCTTCTTCTTCACTTTTGACTCAAACAAAAGTGTAGACTAAGACATTGAGCTTCTATGATTTGAAAAGGGCTAAAGTTTGTGTTATTTGGAGACCACAAACATGTACCCCGAGAACTCACATTACGGAGATCGCAAATCTAAAACATCTCTGGAAGTGCTCCATATGACACCAAAGTGCTATGGGTGAGTAAAACAACTTGTTTTATTACTGAAATAAGGCTCAGATTGTAAAAAACGTTAATTCTCCTTTAAATGTGCGTTGAGTGATTTTTCTGGAGGAGGGTCCGTCAAATGCTTTTCTCCATGGAGATGTTATTGCTTTGTCTGGAATGTTTCACAGTATGGCATTAAACCTTTCTATCTTCATGGAGACCAAACCGGACCAAGTTACAAGTAGGGCTGGGTATCATTAAGAAATTGCCGACACAAAAATCTTGATAGAGTGCACTTTTATAATTCGATAGATTTCAAATCGATTTGATACGGTTCAATAAAAAATAAAGGTTAAATCACGGCTGTGATATTAAAAGTCTTTGTTAAACCACTTCTTGTGCAAAATGAATATGAAACACCCATTTTAATCATCAAAACAGTGAAAATGTCAAATGTGTTGCATAAATGAGTTCCGTTCCACTAAACAAGCAACAAAACTGTAGCACTGTAACAAAATAATAATGATTTAGTAAAATATACCTAAGAATACTCTTCGCGATATATACATACAGCAGCTCATGATATCAATACTGTAGCATCACATTAAACGATACGATATATCAATATTTTTGCACACTAGTTACAAGTCTTATGGATTTATGGAGAGGCGACCCCGCTCTCATCAGAATGCCCATTTTTCTAGGTATTTTTGAGTTATAAAATCACCTGTAACTGAGTAAATGTAAAGTAGAGCCATTTAATGTCATAATGTGGAACATTTCAGGCAGAGCAATGACATCTTCATAGGCAGGTGACTAGTCGACCAAAGGAAAAAGGCAGAGACAAGGTATAAAAATATAAAAATGTAATTTAACAAAGGCTCATATTAAGTAAATCATTAACAAAAACTGGGGTAACTTAAATCGAACTGAACAGAACAAAAACTAACCCCCCCAGACAGAGAACAGGTGCGTTTAAATACATCAGGGCCAACTAAACTGAACACAAGAGAGGGGTAAATTACATTAAATAATTAACTAAAACTACTAACTTATTTAAAGTAACAAAAAGGCAAATACTTATAATACAGAAAATAACAAGTGATAATAAAGTAACCTCAAACAAACCAACTTAGCAAACCCCCCTTTGTTCAGCATCGGTGGTCTCTTCCAAGGGTCCTCTGCCTCAAACAAAACACTCAAACAAAAAAACACAAGTGTAAGTAATAATTCTGGCTTATATTAACCAAAATGTGTGCACCCAAAATTAGAAAGATGTAAGATATAAGTCTAAATAAAGGAATTAAATGAAACTATGTGCTATAATTAACTTAATGAAAGTGTAAATGAAATACTAACACTATGGAGTGGTGACAGATGTATCCACCACATGGACCCCCAACCAAGAAGTGCAACACTGCACTTTAAATCCACATGTTGCTTTTGCCAGTTAGCCCAACAGCAGTAGCCGTTTGTCTGTTAAAACAATAGAATAATGTACACACTGAGATTGGTGTAGTTTTCAGGGCGTTAACAGCCTCCTTTGGACCGAATGGGGAGCCAAACATATGTGCCATGGTGCATTGTGGGAGTTTGAGTGTTTTTATAATGGCATTTTAGTATGTGGAGGTGCTTTGTTTAATACTTTGGCTATTCTTAAAGTGGAAATGCGCTTAACAGGCGATGAGGTCATCTTTCCACGATGGCGCCATGTTTCACACATCATCACAACATCATGAACTTCCTCCCTAATGAAGTCCCTCATGAAATGGCTCTCAGAGTTCAGATTAAACACCAAATACATGGAAATTCTTCACTTCCTGCCACCCACATTTTTACAATTTTATTCTTGTATGAAATTGTCTGCGCTCTGAACTCGTTTTTGACGAAAAGAGAGTAGTGAAAAACGTGCGGTGAGTTTATAGGGAGGGGAGATCTTTGAGCTTCATAACCACAGATTTTCATTTAGTTCGTCTTGTGGGTGGTTTTTGGGCGACTTGGGGGCAATTCCAGGTGAATGAGATTAATGGAGATTTTCAGTTGGGTTTAATATAACTTTAAGAGGAAGTGACAGGCCAAAATAAACCAGCTCCACGCCGGGCTTTTGCAAATAAGATGTCTTTCAAAAACTTGACTTCTGACCAACACCAATGAAGGTTTTGAGACTTTGGGGACAGTAATTCACTCCCTCAGAAATGGACTGCAAGAATTTAAGGGGCCCATATGATGCTATTTTCTGATTTATGTTCTGTGTTGTTTCATTCATGTTTAACACACAAATCCTGCATATTTAGGCTGAGTTCTTCCCTCAAACAGAAAACAATCCATTCAGGAAGTACAGGAAGTGCTCCACTGTGTTTTTAAACTTCACACACCTTCACTGGAATCATTTTGGTTTATTTTAGCCTTGGAATTGCCTAATCTCTCCTGAACTAAAGGTAAAAGGTGTTAACTTGAAAACTACCACTTCATGACACCACAATGTGGAACAGAGCATGTTGAGCTTTGGAGATGTAGACAGACTAATAACAAAGGATTACTCAACCATGTGTGAATGAAACAAAACACAACTCCAGGTGTGTTTTTGAGGAGGTAGCAACAGTAGAACATGACTTGAAGGAGTGCATTTTGCGTAATATAGCACCTTTAATAAGTGAAAGTATGTGAATATTCAAAACCCCTATTACACCAGGTGTAACTTTCCTTTGGGAGATGCAGATATTTTTGCTTTTCCTAGAATGTTCCACAGTACTTACAAGTCAGACCTATGGAAAGGCAAGCGCTAACTGCAAAAATATATACTAGGGATGGGTGATACCAGTTATTTTTGCTTCGATATGATACCAAGTAATACCAGGGTTAGAATCCCGATATCAATATCGATACCGATACTTTCATACATTTTTTTAATACTGCAGAAAAACTCTAACCTGGCTCTAACTAGATACCTTGGCTTCACAAAGCTCCACCAGGGGCTTAGCTCCACACATTCTAACACCAGATATCTGAAAAAAAAATCTTTGATGAAAATGGCAACGCAGACATCAAAACTATTGTAAGTTGGGCACTTGCAGCCTATGAAAAAAGACAACAAATGAAATATCAGAATGTTTATTTTCACATAACAATGACACTCACAAACATGACTTAATATTTCTGAGTTGGCTGATGAGCTCTCCCATTTTTAACATATACTAATGGCAACTTAAGGCGTACGAATCCACAAACAACACAATTACAAAAAAAAGTGTCTCTTACTCTTTTACACAGACAAAACAATTATGAACGTGCAGAACGTAATAACGCTTGCGGTCTCCCATGGCTCCCGCAGCCCCGCGCCGCTCTGACTCAAACCTCACAGCAGTGAGTCTATCGCGGGATGACGTTCTACCCCACGTTTGGTGAGAACGCGGAAGGAAAAGTAGTGCCTGACAAGTGGCAATGGTTGAAGAATGAACAAAACACATATGAATTTGAACTAAATAAACTGAAAGTTAAGTCAGTAAGAAAACATGACTTGGTATCGATAATTTAATACCAGGATCGATCCATATTAAATACCCCATCAGGATCGAAATATCGATACTTTGGTATCGATCCGCCCATCCCTGATATATACAGTATGTTTCAAGGTCAGATACAGCAATGAAGTACATGCAGAGGCGGATTTACCATTAGGCAAACATAGGCATTCGCCTAGGGGCCCCACCAAACCTGCCTGTTGAGAGGGGCCCCAACTGTCACCCTTGACACGGTACAAGCACACAAAAAATTGGCTAGATGAATACATGTAACTGAACAGATGCAAGATAGACAAGATGACAATAATCTTATGAAAAGCACATTGTGAAGAGGAGGAGATGGAGAGGCTGAGTAGGGGGATGGTTCTGCTGCAGATATGGAGATGGAGTAAAGCTGAATTGTTTGAAGATTATTTGCAAAATTTCCACAAAAACACCTGGGGAGATTTAGTAAGGTTCTCTAGATAATAAACACTGAAGAAGTCATTTTCTTTGTTACATAACTGTGACTCATGTACTTTTTTTTTTTAGGGATTTGAAGATTGAAAACTTTCTCCTGGATGAACACAACAATATCAAGATAGTAGGTATGAAAAATAATATGGTAATAATTTTTTTCTTAACCCAATGGCAGTTTATTTAGACAAACAGTATAACAATGTAATATATAAATATGCACTGCCAGTCAAAATTTGGGACACACAAAAATTTTTCTTTTTTTAATTTTTTCTATTTGTGTCTATACTTTCTGCCCTCTGACATCTGACATCAAATACAGTATATGAAGTGAGATGTATGGAATTCTAACTCATAATATAAGAAATAAGTATTTTTTTCATATATATTTTATATTAAAATCCTCAAATTATCTGCTCTTTGCTTTGTCAAAAATTATTTAGTAGAATTATTTCACTTTTTTATTCCTTACTAAATATTTCCACATATCTTGCTTCATATATGAAGTCTTCTGTATGTATATAAACAGTAGAAAGACGTAAGGAAAAAGAGGCAATCAAATGAAACAGAAAACGCACACCAAAGTTCTTGTAGAGGTGCAAATGCAACGAGCAGCAATTTAAAAGTGAAAAAAATGGATCGCACACTCGTATACAGGTATACTGTGGTCCAAAGCAAGAAAAATGATCTGATCTAGGCTTTTTGCTGAAACGTAATTCAAAAATAGAATAAAGTTTTTGAACATTGGCTCCCTGAGTGTGCTATGCATTTTTTTTTTTTCACTTTAAGAAAAAAGAAGCAAAACATTGAATGAGAGGTGCCGTTTAAACTGTAGATTCATTCAGAAAACATTAAATATATGAAGTAACAAATATGGAATCATGCTGTTAAAAAAAGTAAAAAAAAAATAAAAAAAAATTACTAAATATTTTTTGACAAAGCGGATGGTGATGGACAAAGTGGATGATTTGAGGATTTGAATATAAAATAGAGTAGAGATATAGAGGGGTTTTTCTTTGCTACATAATTCCATACATCTTGCTTCATATATTTGATGTCTTCTCAATAAATCAAATCAGTCAAACATTATTTATAAAGCACTTTTCATACAAATAAATGTAACACAATGCGCCTTACAGTGATTAAAAACAATTCCACATTTCCTTCCACCCACCCAACCAGCCCGACAGCTGCCTGACACCACCCAACCAAACAACCCAACCAGTAACACACACACACACACACACACATACACACACACACACACACACACAAATACACACACACACACACAAACACACGCTAAAATGCTAAGATACATGCTACTACATACATGTTCGATCCCCGGGTCGCCCAGACCTTTCTGTGTGGAGTTTGCATGTTCTCCCCGTGTCTGGGTGGGTTTCCTCCGGGCACTCCGGTTTCCCCCATCAACCCAAAACATGCACCATAGGTACCTCCAGCTTTGGTCCTGACCAGGCCGAGGCAGGAAGATCATGGAGATGGTCCCCGGGCGCAGTAATGTGCTGCTCACTGCTCCTGATAACAGGATGGGTTAAATGCAGAACTGGAATTTCCCCACTGTGGGACTAATAAAGGCATAGCTTTACTACTACCACCACCACCACTACAGCTATCCCTAAATGTAATACTATCACTGCATCGGAAGTATGACTGCTATATACTGCTATGTGCTAATACTAGGCCTAGTATAATTTCTACCTTACCACCACTAATAATGATCATTACTACCACACTAGAACTGCATACTATTGATAGTAAAGGTACAATATACCTAAAATCAATCAAAACTTTATTTATAAAGCACTAATCATAATCATGATCCAGGGGTTAGCGGTTCGAATCCCGCTCTTGACAGGTTGACCGCATATGATCTCAGCTCCCACAGATGAGCGCTGCCATTGTGTCCTTGGGCAAGACACTTAACCTCACCTCGCCCCCAGTGTCTGTGGACACTGGTAGCCCCCATGGCAGAAGATACATCAAGGCCTGTTGTGACATGAGCCGTCCTCCTGTGGACCCACCACCCGCGGGAGGATTCATGTGGGCTGGTGCATTGTGTTCTGGGCAGCAGAACACTGCTTGGACTGCTGCCTCCGCGACCCAGAAAATGGAAAAGCGGAAGAAAATGAATGAATGAATGATGAATAATCATAAAAAGTGATTTACAGTGATTAAAAACAACCCACATTTCATTCCACCCAATCAGACCCCCACAGCTGTCCAACAAGATTCAAGATTGTTTATTGTCATATCCAGAATGAACACAGGGTCAACAATGCAATGAAATGCTTTGGATCAGAACGAACCGTTGACTCACTAAGATAGTCAGAAGTACTAATAACATGCAATAATAGTACATGGTAAAAAAAGTGTTGCAAAAAGTGCAGGTGGAGAAGTAAACAATATAATAAAAATATGTAATAAAATGTAATAAAATACAAAGTACAATGTACATAGGTACAGGTAGGATTAAATAAGGTGTAAGTAGAGTATTGCATATAATATAGTATAAGTATTGCACGTGGGTTATTGCACAGGTTATTGCACAGGTAACCCGGAGGAGCACAGGGCCCGTGAAGGTTTGTAAGGCAAAAGCAGTTCTGAAAGATAAGAAGGCCCAAGACCATTAAGGCATTTAAAAAACAGTAAAAGAACTTTAAAATCTATCCTGAAACTCACAGGGAGCCAATGCAGAGATTTTAAAACCAGTGTAATGTGGTTCCGTCCTAGTCAGGACATGTGCTGCTGCGTTTTGTAATAATTGCAAACCTGAAATCCTCTTTTTGGGAAGACCAGAGAGCAGGGCATTACACTAGTCTATACGGCTGGTGACAAAAGCATCAGTGTCTCCGTATTGGCCTGAGAGAGAATAGGGGGAACTCTGGCAATGTTTTTTAGGTGACAGAAACCTATTTTTGTGATATTCTTGATGTGTGGGATAAAAGTCAGCTCAGAGTCAAAAATGACGCCCAGGTTTTTCACTTGAGGAGATGGGTTAAAAGACTGTGCTTGTAGTTTGGATAAAAGTTTCTCTCTCTGGGCCTCAGGACCGATGACTAAAACCTCAGTTTTGTCCTGGTTAAGCTGGAGAAAGGTTCCTGCCATCCAGGATTTGATATCTAGAATGCAGTTAAAGAGAGCATCCATTGGCCTGGTGTCATCAGGAGACATGGAGATGTAAAGCTGCGTATCATCTGCAGAGCTGTGGGAGTTGATTCCATGTCTCCTGATGGCACCACCAAGGGGGAGCATGTACAAGTTAAAAAGTACAGGGCCTAAAATGGAACCCTGGGGAACACCACATGTGATTTCATGGACCTTGGAGGAGCACGAGACCACACTCACCATAAATGTTCTGTCTGTGAGATAGGACTAGGGATGGGAATTGATAAGATTTTTACGATTCCGATTCCATTATCGATACTGCTTAACGATTCCATTCTTTATCGATTCTCTTATCGATTCTAATTTGGGGAAAAAAAAGGAGAACAAACTGTTTGATTAGCACCAAGATTAGCACTAGTCCTGGTCTAGTCCTGGTTTAGTCCTGGTTTAGTCCTGGTCTAGTCCTGGTCTAGTCCAGGTTTAGTCCTGGTCTAGTCCTGGTCTAGTCCTAGTTTAGTCCTGGTCTAAGTCCTGGTCTAGTCCAGGTCTAGTCCAGGTTTAGTCCTGGTCTAGTCCTGGTTTAGTCCTGGTCTAGTCATAGTCTAGTCCTGGTCTAGTCCAGGTTTAGTCCTGGTTTAGTCTTGGTCTAGTCCTGGTCTAGTCCTGGTCTAGTCGTGGTCTAGTCCAGGTCTTGTCCAGGTTTAGTCCTGGTCTAGTTCTGTTTTAGTCCTTGTTCAGTCCCTGTGTTGATGCTGCTTTCACCTAATCTCTCCATTTGATGCAGAAATGATATTGTGATAACCGGGTTAAAGGTGTTCTATTATCACTGGGGTGCCTTTAAGGGGTCTGCTGGTGTGCGCATGTGGGAGGGAACCAGAGTGTGTGTGAGGAGTTGAGAGTGGTGATGCTCTGTTAATGTTTATCGATTCAAGAGTTCTGTTCATCAATAAAGTTCGTTGTGAAGTAAGAGAAGCCTCGGGTCATTACAATATGATAATAATATGACTCAGCCCGTGTCGGATCATTCGCGTGTCTCCAGGTGTATTTGCTTATATCCCAGACTTTTCTGCACTTTGCACTTTGTACAGGAGCTCCGGATAAACAGACGTGTTCCGAACCTGTCCCGAACGTGTCATGTGTCCAAGTGGAAGTTAAAAGTCCATTTTCATAAACGTTCTTCTCGTCATGCGTATCAGTGAACCGGGGAAGCACGTAGCGGCGTTACGCACGTGCGTAATTCGTGCTGGCTGGAATCGATAAGAGGAATCGATAGATAAACTGCTAATCGATTCTGTGGAATTGAAACACACGGAACAGGTTCTCAACAGGAACCGGTTCTCGATTCCCATCCCTATATAGGACGTGAACCATTTGTGAACAGCACCAGAGAGGCCGAGGTGTTTTAGGTGAGTTAAAAGAACAGTGTGATCTACTGTGTCAAAGGCAGCGCTCACATCCAGCAGAACCAACACAGTCACCTTTTGTGAATCACAATTTATTCTAAAATCATTTAAAATCTTTGCCAAGGCAGTCTCGGTGCTGTGGTTCACCCTAAAACTAGATTGAATTTTTCCAAAATGTTGTGATCATCTAAAAAAATCATTTAGTTGGATAAAGACAAGTTTTTCTACAATGTTACTTAAAAATGGTAAGTTAGACACTGGTCGGTAGTTGTTAAAATCATTCAAATCTAAATTGCTCTTCTTCAGTAGGGGCCTCTGTATGTTTATAAAATGTACTAAACATAGAAAAAAAATATTGAATGAGAGGGTGAGTCCAAGCTTTTGACTTGTGGTGAAAATATAATATAAGATGCAACATATTGTGGTTTTCAATTCAATCTTTAATATCAGGTTCATAGTAGGTAAGTAAAACACACACGCACACAAATCTAAATCTGTTATCTGTTTTTAACTCTAGTATCTCTTCATTTACCCCCCCCCCCCCCCCCCCTTCCCTCTTTTTGCTGTGTGACAGACTTTGGTCTCAGTAACACAGTGAAGCCTGAGTCCTTGTCTCTGGAGCTGCTCAGTACTCAGTGTGGGAGTCCAGCCTACGCCGCCCCAGAGCTGCTCGCACACAGGAAGTACGGGCCCAAGGTCGATGTGTGGTCTGTGTAAGTGATACACACACATATGCTCTACATAACTCAGAATATATGTGAAGAATCCCTCAGGTCGAATCCATGGCAAAAAGAGAAATTCAGTTTGTCAGCTGGAATAGCTCGAATATGTTTCGCAGCTCATCCAAGCTACTTCGTCAGTTCTGGTTAGAGTGCTGGTGGACACTGCTTATAACTAGCTGCAGGGAGGAGCGAAATACAAGGTAGTTAAATAAACTTTGTCCAGTTATTGGAGAATTAATGTTTTTTTTACAATCTGAGCCTTATTTCGGTAATAAAACAAGTTGTTTTACTCACCCATAGCACTTTGGTGTCATATGGAGCACTTCCAGAGATGTTTTAGATTTGCGATCTCCGTAATGTGAGTTCTCAGGGCACATGTTTGCGGTCTCCAAATAACACAAACTTTAGCACTTTTCAAATTATAGAAGCTCAATGTCTTAGTCTACACTTTCGTATGAGTCAAAAGTGGCCTGTAATCCGAGATTTGTCCATAATTTACAGCTTTGCGTTTCATGTTTGGGTCCTGGGAGCTGAGAGCGAAATAAACTGACTCCGCACATGCGCACTGGCGTCCTCATCTACTCGAAACTATGGATAAATCTCGGATTTTTTCCCCGAGAACTCACATTATGGAGATCACTAATCTAAAACATCTCCGGAAGTGCTCCATATGACACCAAAGTGCTATGGGTGAGTAAAACAACTTCTTTTACTACCGAAATAAGGCTCAGATTGTAAAAAACGTTAATTCTCCTTTAACAAACTGAATTTCTTCTTTTGCCATGAACTAAGAATATACAGTTTTTATTGCATATACTGTATACATACAAATGATTCTAAACATACAAAGAAGAAATCAGATAGAGAGTATACACAAAGATTACAAGACATGGGGGTAGTTAAATGATTCAGACTGATAATTGGAGTTCTTTATAAATTGATAACATGTAACTTCCTTGTTTATTTGGAAGGTTTTGAATGATTTAAAATAATATTCTAGATTACATTTGAATTGAAAGATATTGGTGTTCTTCCATTTACTTTACACATCAATCATTTCTTCACTTTGGTTGTATTGAAAAAGAGCAAAGAATTATGGTCTATTCACGGGGTGCAAGTTCCTGTCATATCATGCAACATTATGAGGACTTTCACCCACAGAATTATGTAGCAAAGAAAAAAAGTTCTTTTGAATATTTATATTCATATCATACCTTTGCTTTTTGAAAAATATTTAGTAGAGTTGATAACAGGAGAAGTTCAATTTGTCAACTGGACAAAGTTTGTCCAGTTGACAAATTGAACTTCTCCTGTTATCATGGATTCTACCTGGACGACTGAGGGACTTTTCACGCATTTAGTAGAGTTATTAAAACATACACGACCAGGTTTGCACACACTCTCATTCAATCTTTTTTCTTACTATTTACTACATTTTATATACAAACAAATGTATAAAACAAGACCTATGGAATTATTTAGTAAAGATAAACATTACAAAAGGGTGGTTAATTTGAGGATTTGGTTATAAAATATATTTTATAAATGTAGTGATTTCACTTTTGTTCTTTACTAAATAATTCCATATATCTTATTTCATATATCTGATGTAATTTGTATGTCAAATGTAGAAAATAGTAAACATATAGATAAAAAACATTGCATGAGCGGGTGAGTGTGAACTTGTGCCTGGTAATGTAACTCCATCCTTCCCCGTTGTGTTTCCAGAGGAGTGAGTACATTTGCGATGCTGACGGGGACTCTGCCCTTCACTGTAGAGCCCTTCAACATCAAACATCTGCATCAGAAAATGATGAACGGAGAAATCAGCAGCATCCCCAGTGACATAAGCAAAGGTCTGCACACTGTTACGGACAAGCGTTTTGTTTATTTTATTTTATTTGTTGTATTTTAGTTGGTATATGTGAATGTGTTGTGTTACATGAGCCATTTCTCTGTGTTTTTCTATGGGTGCCGCCATTTTGTAAGGTCCATGTATGTGGGCGGGACACTTCTTGTCCTGCCTTCAGGTTCAGAGAAGGCTTTCTGATTGGATGACTTTGATCTAGCTTTATTCTTTGTTCTTTGTTCTTTTATCTGTGGTCTTACCGGCTATAAATTCAGACCTTAGGGGGTCACAGACAGAGAGGGAAGACAGACACCACTGAAGACACACCGGAAGGTCAAGGACCCAAGCAAGAAGAAGCTCGGTACGGACGGCAGGTGGCGGTGCCGTGAGCTTGTATTTGTGTTGTGGGTGCTGCTCCAGCGCCTTGGATTACACGTTTTTCTGCGGACTCTCTGCCTCGAGGGTGCCACTGGAGAGGATTCCGTGCATTCCATGGACTTCTGGAGACTACGGGCAGTTGGACTGGTGGGAGAACGGCCAAGTCACGTGCGCACGCCAGTGGTGCAGGACTGTAGGATACCTGTGTAAACTTTATTCTGTTGTTTTGTTTCTTTTTTTTTTGTGTGCGTGTGTAGTTTTGTATCCCAGATAAACGGAGACTGTTTTTATAACTTTGTGTTGGGCATTGGCTAACTGCACACGTAACATAATTGGGGGCTCGTCCGGGATGAACGCCATGCGTTAGTGAGTCGTTTGTAGCCTGTTAGCATTCGTGAAAGCCAACTTTAGCATCGAGACTCTTCTGTTTTTTTTTGTTTTTTTTGCTTCATCATGGCGAAAGCAGCGCTTGACTTTCTGGAAAATCCAACTGTTAAAGGTCTGCAGGATTTGAGAAAAACTGAATTGCTAGAGGTCACTAGGTCTCTAAACCTGCCTGGTATAAACGCAAAGTGCCCAAAAGCTAAAATGGCTCAGGCTGCTGCCCGGCATTATCATCGTGAAGGCATTTTTAGCATTGCCGATTTAGCTCAGTTTGAGGAGCCTGACTCCCCAGCTGGACCTAGCACAGATAGTGGGAAAGACTTCTCTTTCCAACTGCAGTTACTTCGGTTGAAAAGGGAAAGAGAGAAAGAACAGGCAGAAGAAAGAGAAAAGGAGAGACTTTTCGAGTTGGAGAAGTTAGACAGGGAAAGAGAGAAAGAACAGGCAGAAGAAAGAGAAAAGGAGAGACTTTTCGAGTTGGAGAAGTTAGACAGGGAAAGAGAACGAGAAAGAGAACGGTTGCAAATGGAGAGAGAGGCTTTAGGGGTGCAATTAGAGTTGGCAAGGCTAGGGAGAACAGCCACAGGACACCTCGATAACTTCGTTGCTAGCAGAGAAGTGAGACTGGTCCCACCTTTTGATGAGCAGGAAGTAGACAAGTACTTTCAACATTTTGAAAAGGTGGCAGGGAGTTTAAAATGGCCCAAGGAGTATTGGCCTTTGATGCTGCAGAGTGTCTTGAGAGGAAAGGCACAGCAGGCTTATTCAGCTTTGGCTGGTGGTGATGCCTCGATATATGATGTGGTTAAGCAGGCCATATTGACTGCTTACGAATTAGTGCCAGAAGCATACAGGCAGAAATGTAGGGGCCTTAGAAAGGATGAAAAGCAGACCTATGTTGAATTTGCTCATGATAAGGAAGTGTACTTTGAACGTTGGTGCACATCTAAGTCTGTCGATGGTGACTTCAAGTTGTTGAAGGACTTGATGCTGGTGGAGGAATTCAAACGGGGTGTCAAGGATGACATTAAGTCGTATCTGGATGAAAAAGATGCCACGACACTCCGAGAAGCGGCTAAGTTAGCTGATGAGTATGCATTGACGCATAAGACTGAGTTTGGATTCCAAGACCGGCAGGCTGTTACTAGACAGACTGGGGGTGACCCCAAAGCCAGGGCGGCTGGGGGTAAGAGTGGAAATTACGATGCCAAAGAGGAGGCATATATAGGTCCTACCTGTCACTTCTGCAAGAAACCAGGACATATCATGTCTGAGTGTTTTAGCCTTCAGAGGAGGAAGGAAAGAGAGGTGTCTGCTAGTGGTAGTGGTTTAGTGGTGTCTTGGATAGAGAGGCCCACGGATATTGGTTCGACTGAGCCATCTGGCCCGTATGGGACCAGAGAGGTCGGCTCGTCTGATCTTTTCAGGAAAGAGTTCCTGCCATTTGTGTCAGAGGGATTTGTGTCCTCAAGTGGGAGTTCTGCTCCTCAACCCATTCGAATCCTTCGTGATACTGGGACTTCCCAGTCACTTTTGTTGAAAGAGGCATTGTCCTCCGGTGAATGTGAAGGCACTGCTGTCGGTGACTTCACACTTATCCAGGGTATTGGGGGTAGAGGTGTGATGGTACCTCTGCACTCTGTGTTTTTGAAGTCAGACTTGGTTACAGGACAAGTTAAGGTGGGCCTCATGCCCAGTCTGCCTATTAAAGGTATTTCCTTGTTACTCGGCAATGACTTAGCTGGCGGTAAAGTTGTCCCCTCTAGGCAGTTGACTTCTCAGCCGAGTACTGAAGAAGAGTCTAATGTGGACTCTGATGTCTTTCCCTCATGTGCAGTTACTCGAGCTGTGGCCAAAAAGGCTAAAGAAGAGGAGGACTATGTGCAATCTAGCACTGTGTTAGGTCAGAACACTGATGAGTCTGGACTTCATGTAAGCCAGGACTCTAGTAAGAGTGGCTGTCATGGTGAATTGTCAGATACGTTTCTTGGCACATTGTTTGAACAGGATCTTGGTAGTTCACCCGTAGAAGTGGGTGAAGATCCTCACGTGTCTGACGGTTTGTCCTGGTCAAGAAAACAGCTAATCGAAGAGCAAAATAGTGATCCAGAAATTGCTGGTTTGAGGGAGAAGGCTCTCTCTGATGACGAAATTGTGAAGGTGCCAGTGGGTGATGACCTCAAAGATGGGGTTTGGCTACGTAAGGATGTGGGTAACTTTTGCAGGACATCTCATAGTTGTCAGATGGTTGGCAAGCATCAGCTAGACCCTCCTGTGGCTCCCCTGAAACCCGTCCCAGCCCTCGGTGAACCTTTCTCCAGGGTGATTGTGGATTGTGTGGGACCTTTGCCGAGAACTCAGGGTGGTGTGGGTTGAATGAGGGACATGAATGAAAATTTTGATCTTTGAAATCAAAATTTTCACTTTAAGGGGGAGGGTGTTACGGACAAGCGTTTTGTTTATTTTATTTTATTTGTTGTATTTTAGTTGGTATATGTGAATGTGTTGTGTTACATGAGCCATTTCTCTGTGTTTTTCTATGGGTGCCGCCATTTTGTAAGGTCCATGTATGTGGGCGGGACACTTCTTGTCCCGCCTTCAGGTTCAGAGAAGGCTTTCTGATTGGATGACTTTGATCTAGCTTTATTCTTTGTTCTTTGTTCTTTTATCTGTGGTCTTACCGGCTATAAATTCAGACCTTAGGGGGTCACAGACAGAGAGGGAAGACAGACACCACTGAAGACACACCGGAAGGTCAAGGACCCAAGCAAGAAGAAGCTCGGTACGGACGGCAGGTGGCGGTGCCGTGAGCTTGTATTTGTGTTGTGGGTGCTGCTCCAGCGCCTTGGATTACACGTTTTTCTGCGGACTCTCTGCCTCGAGGGTGCCACTGGAGAGGATTCCGTGCATTCCATGGACTTCTGGAGACTACGGGCAGTTGGACTGGTGGGAGAACGGCCAAGTCACGTGCGCACGCCAGTGGTGCAGGACTGTAGGATACCTGTGTAAACTTTATTCTGTTGTTTTGTTTCTTTTTTTTGTGTGCGTGTGTAGTTTTGTATCCCAGATAAACGGAGACTGTTTTTATAACTTTGTGTTGGGCATTGGCTAACTGCACACGTAACAACACATATATACTATATATACACACTCTACATCAGGGGTGTCAAACTCATTTTGGTCCGGGGGCCGTATCCAGCCTACTCTGATCCCAAAGGGGCTGGATCAGAAAACTCATGGCAAATATGCCCCCAAAAATAGCAATAAATCCAAATATTTGTGCAGAGGAAAGCAAATCTATTACAGAAGTATTTTTTTTAATTTGAATAACCCTTATAATTTATGAATGAAAAACTTTCTTTTACAAAATATTATAATATTATGAACAACCTGAAACTTGAACATGAACAAATAGAAATTAGTCAATTTTTCTTGGAAAATCCTGCACTCTGCGTCCACTTTTCTCATTTTTGACATTTTGCTGATGAGGGTTAGGGTTAGGGTCAACAGCCAAAACGATGGTCCTTTAAGAGCGTTTGGAAAGAGGCGAGTCTTCATTTGTGCTGCTCTGGTGGGAGGGGCCACGCACAGAGGCGCTGGAGACGCTGCTATGCTCAACTGTGCAGAAAATTACCAATATTTTAATAGAAAATTAAAATATAATCAAAATATTTTAATAGAAAATCAGCCGAGAGCCAGATTAAAGGTCTTGGAGGGCCGGATCTGGCCCCCGGGCCGCATGTTTGACACCCCTGCTCTACAAGTTTCATTGTACTATATATTTCATTGGTTACATTGATACATTGGTTTCATTGATACTTTTAGTACATTAAAGTATAACCCCAAAAAGGTCCTATATTACACAAACTGAACTCCTGTGAGCTTTAAAACACGTGATAATGTTGTTATCTCCTTCTGTTTTGTTTCAGTCACACACAGGGCTGGACTGGGACAAAAAAGCTGCATTTTTGGCTTAGACCGGCCCCTCATAATTAGCAGAGCACAACGGACTAATTTATGTTTGTGTTCCCTGAAGCAAAGTATTTTACTGTTGTTACGTCTTGGCTGAGGGGAAACCAGGGCGCAACATTTAAAGGAAAAATCCCATCTCCCAAAAAGCACCAGCAAACTCGAAGTACCTACACATTCAATGGTTTATTTAAAATGCATCTTGCACACACAAAAAAAACCTTTCCCACTGAATCTAGATGATTCACGTAGGTCACCTGTTTTGGCTTCAAAACTGCGAATTTTCATGCCTGTCCATCACCTATAAGTCCCGGTATTATCCGAACATTACACCTGCTGACCTGCTGTGCCTGTGCGACACTTCCCTGGTCACTCTGTCCTTCAGGTTCCCTCAGGTTCCCTCAGGTTCCATCAGGTTCCGTCGGGTTCCCTCGGGTTCCCTGTCCACCTTCAGCCTGGGCTGCAGAGGACGTGGAGGCTCCAGCCCCTCCAGAGAATATTTCTGTTATTTTAGAACATTTTGCAGCGTCTATAGTGAGATTTTTTAATCTTTTAGCCCGTAACTTCTCCACACCCCCTTTCTGCCGCTTCTCCATGTTTCCACGCTCAACACTGAAACTGACGGGGATCAGTGCAGAGAAAGGGGCGGGACCACTCTCGTAAACTTCTATATCCTGGTTGGTTTGGTCCACTGTCTGTATTGAAGATGGACCAATGGGCCGCCCCCTCTAAATTGTGGGCCAGTCTCTAAGTAAAAAAAAAAAAACAACAGCATTGGCCCCTGGGACTGTTGGCCCACCGGGAAAATGCCCGGTATGCCCGAATACCAGTTCAGGCCTGATCACACATGTTTAATCCATTATTTTTCGTCTGTTTACATCTCCAAAGCTCAAAATGTTCTGTTCCACCTTGTGATGTCATGAAGCGGTAGTTTTCAAGTTACCAGCTGCCTGGCATCAAGCCCAAACACACACACACACACACACAAACACACACACACACAAACACACAAACACACACACACACACACACACACAAACACACACACAAACACACAAACACACACACACACACAAACACACACACACACACACACAAACACACACACACAAACACACACACAAACACACACACACAAACACACACACACACACACACAAACACACACACACACACACACACACAAACACACAAACACACACACACAGGGCTCATGTGTCTCGGGTTCGGCTCAGAGACACTTACACTGTCAGATCAGACAGACAGAGGAGAAAGTCAACACAAGGGCCTTCTTTTAGAAACACTGTTGGAGTTTCATGAGATGTGATGCCCTGTACAGGCTTTATAAAACATTTATAGTTTAACAGGTGGGAAATAGCACAATACAGGACCAGCATTTGTATAATTAGACAAAAAGTGATTTCAGGACTTTCAAGACATTTTACCACTTACCCGACCAGAACGCATGCTTTGAAAAGACTTTACAAAGACGAGTGGATCGGGAACTGCGTCCTGTCTCCCTGATTTCAGAGGGTGTGATTGACAGGTGGATTAACCATTCAGAGAGATGCATGCTCTGCTCACGTCTCAAACAAACATGGCTGCTTACACATGGAAAAAGGAGAAAAAACAACATAAAGGACTAATGTTGAGGAATTTCTAGACTGCAAACATCAAAGAATAAAAAGAACTGAAAAGTTCTCTTGAATCAAGGAGTCTGATTTATTGAATCACTTGTGTGCAACTACATGTCCCTGAGAGAGCGTCTTCTGTCCTTAACCACAGGGATGATACAGACACATAAGAACTGGTCAACACAGGGCTGAGTTAACAATCAGTAAAATAACAAGCTAGGACTGATATAAACTATAGACTTGTATGAGGAGTACAAGGCCAGAAGCCTTCACACGGGATTTTTTTTGTTTTTTTTCCTCTGGCAGCACGGTGGCTGAGTGGCTAGCACTCATGCTTCACAGCAAGAAGGTTCGGGTTGCCCAGGCCTTTCTGTGTGGAGTTTGCATGTTCTCCCCCATATCTGGGTGGGTTTCCTCCGGGCACTCCCGGGTCAAATATAGAAACAACTTCTCCTGTGTGAGATCAATAAAGGTCAATCTTCTAATCCTTAACCACTGTAAGGCGCTTTGTGCTACAATTTTGTATGAAAAGCGCTTTACAAATATTGTTTAGACATAAGAAGTAAGATGTAGGAATCAAGAGGCTGTGATAACCTCTCTTAAAGGGATATGCCACCCCCAGGTCAAACTTGGGCATCTCCCCACAGTCCAGAGACTAAAATAACTGGTGGAAAGCGTTTTCCTGCTCACCCAGCCATTGTCCAAGTCTGTCGCCACTGACCGCCGCGCGCAGCTGCAGCTACTCCGCGTTAGATTGGAGTCTAACGGCGCCAGAGAAAGATTTCAGCCAAAAAGAATGAATTTGCTCGATGCTTTTCCCAATTACTTTCTGTGTAGTGCACATTCATATCGAGTGCAAATAAATGTACAAATCAACACGGAGAGCTTGACTTGGTCATTTTGAGTGGGAACTATTTTTCAGTGCGGAAAAACACAGCCGAAGCACACACCACACTGCGTAACAGGGGAACTCCCTTCCTGGTGCGTAACTGGGATTCCCCTGTCAGCGTGGTGTGTGCTTCGGCTGTGTTTTTCCGCACTGTAAAATAGTTCCCACCCAAAATGACCAAGTCAAGCTCTCCGTGTTGATTTGCACATTTATTTGAACTCAATATGAATGCGCACTACACAGAAAGTAATTGGGAAACACATCGAGCAAATTCATTCCTTTTGGCCGAAATCTTTCTCTGGCGACGTTAGACTCCAGTCTAACGCGGAGTAGCTGCAGATACCGTGGCGGTCAGTGCTGACGGACCTGGACAATGGCTGGGTGAGCAGGAAAACGCTTTTCATCACTTATTTTAGTCTCTGGACTGTGGGGAGATGCTCAAGTTTGACCTGGGGGTGGCATATCCCTTTAACATTAGACATCTTATGTACCATTAATGAACAGCCCAAACCCAGTAAGAGATCAAACAGCATAGATTATTGCAGAATCAACAATCGAAGGACCAAACTATTATTTATCTCAAATAAAAAAAAGTTATGTACTTAAAAACACTGTTGCGACGCCACCTTGAGTCTGTACTTTGTGGGTGTGTGTGTAAAATTCCTCAGGTAGAATCCATGGTAAAAGGAGGAATTCAATTTGTCAACTGGACAAAAGTTTATTTGGTCAAATACGTTTCGCAGCTCATCCAAGCTGCTTCTTTTTATTTATTTCTATTTATCCATTTTTGTACCCTTTTTAAAACATCTGCAGACTCCATCTTGTCTGAACCCTGAGCCAGTTGGGACGAGCCCCCATTTGTCCTGAACTGGCTCAGGGTTCGCACAAGATGGAGTCCACACATGTTTTAAAATGTGTGTTTTAAACAATAGATATTTAATAAAAACAAGGTGCAAGCAAAGTTGTGGCCGCATGGTGGAGAGGAGAGAAGAGAGAGGTGCATTCTCCAGCAGTCAGCTTTTAAAGGTGGTGGACCACGCCCACAATCAGCTCAGTACGTTGGCCCTCCCACTCTCTGGAATCTGGGGAGGGGGAGAGGGCCAGCCGCACAAACATACACCCACTAAGTACTGACTGAAATTGTTGTCACAGCAAACACAACTCCAGATATGTTTTTCAGAAGGTAACAGCGTTGTAACATTGCTTAAACTCACAAGAGTCCATTTTGTGTAATACAGGACCTTTAAATGTATAATTATTTGCTCCTGTTGTTGCGCAGGTGCAGTGTCCTTCGTGCTCTCCCTGTTGGAGCCTGACCCGGTCAAACGCCCCAGTGTCCGAGCTGCTCTGGAGGAGAGATGGATCAACGAGGGCTACAGCAAGAAGAGTCTGCACACAGTGTATAAGAACAGGTGTGACCCAACTACAGCCTCCACACACTATAAGAACATGAGGAACCACAGAGAAATCAGAAAAGATTACAGGTCAGGGATGGTTCAAATGTATCAGTGGTATTTTTTATTAGGTCATTAAGATTACATTTAGATTTGTTATTTGTTCATTTGTTAAAGGTGCATTGTGTAACTTTCCGGTGGAGGGTTCCCCTTTAAACCAAGTCAAGCCCCGAGTGAGTGGCCCACGATACAAGTCCAGTCCAAGTCGTCTGTTTTGAGCTTCAAGTTAGTTTAGTGTGAATTATTTTGGTCACTATAGAAAGAATAAGAAAAAGAAAAGAATTAGAATTAAGAATTAGAAAAGATTAATAGCAGTTATTTTGTTATGTAGACTGTGCTGAAATGAAGCAAAGGATCATGGTCTATGTAGTTCCCTCTGTTTTACTGACTTGTACTGTATATTACTGTAAGACATTTCATGATCCAATATCACAGTACTTCAGTTACTGTTGCCATAGTAACAAATAGAGAAGTGGGAGGGGCATGTTCCACTTTGTTCTGTAAAATGAAAAGTATTTTCTAAAAACATATACTTTTTGAGGAGAAGTATTAAGTCTTCTCAAGTTTTATCAAGTCTCAAAACTGTGACTCAAGTCTGACCCCACCTTTGGCGATTAACAATTTAAAATGATATCTTTGAATTGGAAAACGTCTTTAAAACGTCTCACATGCCACATCAAAAGTGTCTCATAACCCACCATATGAAGACAATGAATTGAGACAAGTGAAGTCCTCCCACATCACACCGCGGGCAGAGAAGAAAAGAGGAAGTGACTCTGAATTTCTCAAATAAAATGAAAATTCCTGTGGTGGGGTTTTGTGTATTACAGCTGAGCTAAAGGCGGCTCAGTGCTCTACACAGTGTGGAAATGCACTCATGGCCGTCTCCTCTGGTCAAAACACATTCTCTCAAACCCACAAGAATAAAAGTGCCCTCTCTTCTCTTTGTCACTGTTACAATACTTTACTACTTAGTCTTACATTCAGTCTGGGGAGGTCACAGTGTCAAACTGTACAGAAAATGTGAAGGAAATGTTGCAATTTTGGGATTTCAATAGATTTACAATTCCCATTTTCCAACCAGAACCAGTTTTATTTTAAATTTAAAGGTCCTATATCACGCAATGCTGACTCTTGTGAGCTTTAAGATGTGTTATAATGTTGTTATCTCATCACAAACATAGACAGACTAATAATAATAGGTATTTATTTATTCTTTTACATTGCTTTTCGATTTTAGATTTTTGTCTTGGATAGTTTTTGTTTTGTGTTTATATTGTATTTTGTACACTGTCTTTTTGCACTATTTGGCCAGAGAAAAACGAAATTTCGATTCACTGTATGTTGAACACAGTTAAAATAAACCTACCAATAATCATTTATTATTAGCCTGTCTACGTGTCCAAAGCTCAAAACGCTCTGTTCCAACTTGATGTCATGAAGTTGTAGTCTTCAAGTTAACAGTGAGATTTTATCTGAATGTGCGCAAAGCCACTGCTGCCATAAAACTCCCAGCGAAGATATAGAAGAGAAGAACTCGATGTGAAATAAAGAGATGGAATAAATGATAGCTCATATCATTCAACTGACATACACACAAGTGAACACCTGCTGCTTGTTTAGGGTAATTTGCCCAGATGTTCAATGGTGTTTAATCATGCTGATTAACTAGCAAGCACAGGACACCGCAAAGCTCACAGACATATTAACCGGGTAACCTCTACGACAGACACATGTAAACGAACACGAATAACTTTGTTCAAATGCATGATAAGTTTTCGCATGACCATCATAAATGGCATTTGACATGACTGAGATCACATCTGTGACTCGTGAATTAAGTCGGAGTATGTTACTTACCCCGCAACAAAAGTGCAGTTGGCGGTCAGAACGTAGTTCTCGCGCTTGTTGATGATAGCCCAAGCATTGTACATGGTCGTCTTGTGGCCTTGTCTTTGACTGGGGAGAACATCAGATGCCAACACACAAAACTCCCCATCGATATCGTGGTATTTTACCTCCTGTACATGGCCACACACGGCAAACTGGTAGGCATCCATGGATTTGTATGCGTGCACTTTCTCTCTTGTATACATGCTGGGCTTCTCCACTAAATAACAGTGGATATCTGGCCACTGTAAATCTGGCCACTTTCTGCGGTCGTACTGCCACTCCGTGATCGCATAAGGATCTGGTAGTCGTAGTCGAACCCCGTTGCTCAACGTGAGCTTTTGAATGTAGCTCTCCCTATCGTTCAGATACTCCGCTATGGTCCACCATGGTTGATTCTGGGTCAACAGTGCGCGCACATGCCGGTGACGTCATGTCTGTTTACTAACTGTAAAGGGGTCTGTAGAGATTGGCAATTCCAAGGCTGAAATGATCCAAATTATTCTAGTGAAGGTTAGTGGAGTTTGAAAACACAGAGGAGCACTTCCTGTCTTACCACATGGCATCACAAGGTGGAACATTGTATTCTGTTTGAGAGAAGAACTCAGCCTAAATATACAGGGTTTGTGTGTTAAACAAAACTCAACTCCAGGCATGTTTGTGATGAGGAAACAACATTATAACATAGATCAGAATATAGCATAATTTAAGCAGTAGAAGATTGAAGTAATTTATATTTTAGTACAATATTACTGGGAAACTTTGAACACTGGTATAAAAAGTTCCTTTTATAAAACATTCTAGATTATATTGTCACGTTAAAGGTCCCATGACTGAATCCTTCTTCAAACAGAAGTTTCTCAGAGAAACAGAGATAAGATGAGAAAGAGTCATAAATGTCACTCTGGAACACTCCATTATGGGCGTTGTTGCTTGAATGCAAATGAGGAGGACAGAGATGGCCTATAGTAGGGGGTGGGGGTGGGGGCGTGGCCAAACTCTCCGCTCTTTCCTTTTCAGCTGTGCTCTGACCCACTTCCGTGTTTTTGCACGGGGGGAGAGATGAGAAGCGTTCCATTGAAAAATAAACACATTTCCACAGAAAATAAAATTAAACCACTGCTGTTTCAGATATCCACAGGCTCAGATAAAGGACTTCCGAGCCTAGAAACACTCACAAGTTCCTCCAGGCAAATAAAAAAATGTATTTCGCATTGCGTCGCTCCTCCGCAGTCCAAACTCTCTGGGCGTGATTTACAGAGACGCTGAGTACAGACAGACGGGGGTGGAACTGCATTTGCATTTCTTTTTTCGATCTGACGTCAATAAGGTGCCTTGTTCAAAATTGCCCGTTTGAGCTCTGATTTTTTCGAATGCAGAAAAGGATCGCAAATGCTCAGTTTAGACATTTTGCAACTTTTAACCATGGGGGGGGGGGGGCTAAACAGGGTAGGGGAGCTCACATTAACGTTCAAAAACCTCAGAAAGTGAAAAATTTCATGCCATGGGACCTTTAACATTTCCTGTCAACATTAACATCTCTCTTTTATTATCCAGGTATTGTCCAGAAGACTTAAACTCCTCTGTGCTGACCTACATGACGGACATACTGGGTTATGCCCTCTCTGATGTCATCCACACACTGACCAATCACAGGCCCTCTCCCATCATGGCCTATTACCACCTGCTCCTCAGCAAGTTCAGCCGCAGCCAGAAGGGAGCCAAGACCCTCAAGGTTTACTCCCAAATACTGCAAATCTTTTATTTTTTATTTTCTGGAAAAAATGTTAAAGGTACACTGTGTAACTTTTTGTCACCTACTTTTCTCCATGGAGAAAAGTCTGGAATGCTTCACAGTATGGTAATACTCTATCCTCATGGTGACCAAACCAGACTAAGAGAGGCGACCCCGCTCACAGTCAGAATGCCTGTTTTTCTAAGTATTTTTGAGCTCCAAACAGCTTTACTTTACGTCTAATGTCACACTGTGGAACATTCCAGGCAGAGCAATGACAATGAAACAAGCAGGTGATGGAACCCCAACCAAAAACTTACACAGCGCACCTGAAAAATTATGTTGTTTTTTGATAGAAATTGGAAAATGAGTGGACGTTACCGAGCAAGAACACCTGGAGAGAAAGAACTGGGAGTGAAATAAAAGGCCAACAGGTAGGACTTCTGCATGCCGTACTTTTGGTTTTGTAGCCACAGTTTGGAAATTGTACATTTTTATTTAGTTAATTACTCGTCACATTGAAAATTTGTTAATCTTTGCTTGTTTTAGCACATTTAGGATGAACTGCCATAACACTGTCTGGACATAGTCATCGCCCCTTAAAGGTCCCATGACATGGTACTTCTTGATGCTTTTATATGGCTCCTTAATGGTTCCCTAATACTGTAAATGAATCCTTCTTCAAAATCAACACTCACTGCATGAGAAACAGAGATAAGATGAGAAAGAGTCATAAATGTCACTCTGGAACAGCCCATTATGGGCGTTGTTGCTTTAATGCAAATGAGGAGGACAGAGATGGCCTATAGCAGAGGGTGGGGGCGTGGCCAAGCTCTCCGCTTCGCTCTGTGACCCACTTCCGTGTTTTTGCACGGGGGGAGAGATGAGAAGCGTTCCATTGAAAAATAAACACATTTCCACAGAAAATAAAATTAAACCACTGCTGTTTCAGATATCCACAGGCTCAGATAAAGGACTTCCGAGCCTAGAAACACTCGCAAGTTCCTCCAGGCAAATTAAAAAACGCATTTCGCATTGCGTAGCTCCTCCGCAGTCCAAACTCTCTGGGCGTGATTTACAGAGACGCTGAGTTCAGACAGACGGGGGTGGAACTGCATTTGCATTTCTTTTTTTGATCTGACATCAATAAGTTTCCTTGTTCAAAATCGCCCGTTTGAGCTCCGATTTTTTGTAACGCAGAAAAGGATCGCAAATGCTCAGTTTAGACATTTCGCAACTTTTAACCATGGGGGGGGGGGGCTAAACAGGGTAGGGGAGCTCACATTAACGTTCAAAAACCTCAGAAAGTGAAAATTTCATGCCATGGGACCTTTAAGTTAAAGGTCCTATAATATCCTCCTGAGACCCGCCCATTCATTTATGTCCATTATAGTGGATGTCGAGTTAACCAGTCGATCTTTTATAGTTTTTAGACTCTAGTTTGTGGCTGCACTATTATTAAAAAATAAATAAATACAATAAAAATAAATAAAATAAAATAAAAAAATAAAATAAAAAATCTAAAAATGTAAAAAATAAATAAATAAATAAATTATACATAAAAAATAAAAATAAATAAATAAGTAAATAAATACTCAAAAAAAAAAAATCATACATAATATATAAATAAGAAATCAATAAGAAATTAAAAGGGAGTCTAAGAACTTTTTGAGGCAACTATAGAAGCTTGTCAGAAATGTTGGTCACCAAAAAAGGAAAAAAAAAAGTTTTTGTTAGGTTGTTAACTTGACATGGATTTAACACCAAAATGTCCCCGACGTCCATTACAGAGGACATGTTACAACATTATGAATACAAATAAAATGAAGAAAATGTAAATGCTAAGGTGTTAATTTACCTCCAAATAGAAAATTTAAATAATAATAATTTTTTCTTCAGGTCCCAGGAGGATATACAAAACTGACACTTCTGACCTTTAAAGGGCCCATATTACGCGATTTTCTTCATTAGAATTATTTGGAGGTAAAGGTAGCTGTTACAGTAACTTGAAAACTACCACTTTATGACATCACAAGGTGGTACAGAGCATTTTGAGTTTTAGAGCTATAGACAGAGTAATAATACAGGATTAGTCAACTATGTGTCAATGAAACAAAACACAACTCCAGGTGTTTTTGAGGAGGAAACAACATTACTATAATGTGACTTAAAGTTCACATGAGTCCACTGAACATAATATAGGACCTTTAAAGATTGTTTATGTTTTGTTTGGACTTTATTTCTGTTTTTCTAGAAGAAGTCCTCAAATGAAAAATCCCCCAAACAGAGCAGCAGAGCCCAGAGACCAGCGCAGACAGTGGACAGAGAAATGGTGAAGGTGAAGGAGCAGGATGAGAACCAGCCTCCCTCCCCCTCTCCCCCCTCTCTGCCCTCTCTGCCCCACCTGCCTCACCCCTCCTCTCCCTCCCAGCCCCTGCAGGTGCCCTCTCCCCCCCACGCTCCTCTGGGGGAGGAGGATGGGGAGCTGGACTTTACACCGGAGCCAAAAGAACCACTGTTTCCTGAAGGTAAGTCCAGATTGTACAACATTTAATAAGAGCAAAGGGTGAAAAAATAGGCAAAATTAATAACATTTACATATCAACTGTAATAAGAGTTTTAAATAATGTGGCGGCACGGTGGCTAAGTGGCACACAGCAAGAAGGTTCCGGGTTCGATCCCCGGGTCGCCCGGGCCTTTCTGTGTGGAGTTTGCATGTTCTCCCCATGTCTGGGTGGGTTTCCTCCGGGCACTCCGGTTTCCCCCACCAAGCCAAAACATGCACCAGGTAAAATCCTCCAGCTTAGGTCCTGACCAAACCGAAGCAAGAAGATCATGGAGATGGTCCCCGGGCGCAGGAATGTGCTGCTTCTTCTTCTTCTTCTTCATAGTTTTAAAAAAAAGTAGTAATTATAATGTAGTTTTACCATTATGGTTAACTATTGTGCAATAAACAGTGCCAAGCAACAACACAAAAATCACAGAAGTTGAATTATTATTATTATTATTATTATTATTATTATTATTATTATTATTATTATTATTATTATTATTATTATTATTATTATTATTATTAAACATTAAACTCAGAGAGAAAAGATGCTCAGTGCAAGATTTAGTTACAAGCTACTGTCCATCTGCAGTTCTTGGGCAATATAGTGTACTGTAAAGGGAAAAAAATTAGATTAGACCATTTTTATATTATTTTTGAGATAAATAGAAAAAAACTTAATATTTTGAGTAACTTTTTCAAATATTTTCAAGTTTACTGCTTAAAGCCACACTGTAACTTTTTAGCCATTTTATTTTCATATTGGCTGTGTTTATTGCACTGAAAAACATGCGTCCTTATTGTGAACGGGCTTGCATCTCCACAAACCTGATTCTTATTTGCCCCGGAGAAGGGTCAAATGCCTTTTTTGTAGTTCTTTTGGCAATAATCTTTCACAGTTTGGCATAAAACTTGGAATCATGGAATAATACAGATGATCTGCCACCTTTGGAAAGTTACACAGTGTACCTTTAGTTTATGTCATTCCCCTTGTCTCATGTCTTTTTGCAGTGTCAGTATTCAAAGAGCGAGAGCTGGTGCACCTGTCTCCTCCCAAAAGCTCCGCCTCTCAGCTGTGTGACTCCGCCCCCTGCCAGGTTCCACCTGACACTCTCCACATCGGTAGCCCCAATTGCCCCACCCGCCCCTCGCGCCACGCCCACCTGCTCAGGACCACGCAATCTGATGGGGCGACTGCCGACCCCGCCTCCGCTGACTGTTTCCAAGACAACCGTAACCAGGACGACCTCCCCCATCACCTGCCCATCAGCGAGCGCCTGGAGAAGTTACAGACGTTTTACACCGCGGATCACGGCCCGTTTTCACCCAGAATGATTCTGGACGTTGATCCCCTCCCTGCGGACAGAGATCACATGGACACAGCTCCTTCTCCTCTCCCCAGACTGACAAACGTAGTGCTCAAAGATACAAGAAGTAGAAAAATGCCATGGCTAACCAAACCAGGACCACCGGGACCGTTGGTGAATGGCACAAAACCTCCTGTGTTCCCATCTAGACAACACACGCTGGTTTTTAAGAGCTTGAGGCAGGACAGGGGTAAGAGGAGAGAGCTTTCAGTGGTGGGAAGGGCAGGTATGGCTGGAGATAGGGTGGTGGGTGGAGGAGTGGTGAACAGGAAGTCAGTCCAGGTAAAAGCAAGTTTACAAAGAGGACTGACCGATCTGAATCTGCCCCTTTTGCCCCCCACCCTGCAAAAATCAGAGCAAAAGAACAGGCTGCATGGAATGGACTACTGACCACTCTCTGGGCATGTGCGTGGGGCTTTTGATACAATAATGTCAATTGTACTTCCAAAGGATTCCAAAATGGTGCCAAATGTCAAAGTAATTAGTTTAAAGGTCCTATATTACGCAAAATTCTCTTGTGAGCTTCAAGACACACGAGTTAGAATGTTGTTAAAGTGGCTGTACTACATTTTTTCTGTGTAGCCAAGCAAATCTACTTTTTTTATTGCCTTTTTTTTAAACTTACTACTTTTAATTTTGTATAAGCAGCTCTTACGATAGAAATAAGGCCTCTTTATGCTGTTCTGTCTTTCATATTTTGGCCATCTTTCTCAGATTCAAACGCTGGTTCCAACTTTTTATTGCAGCATTTTTGGATACTCAAAGATAAAGTCTGAATAACTTGGGCCCTACACAGATCTACATTTAAAGCTGTAATTGTGAAATATCAGTAAGGTGTCCAAATGTATTTAGAATTTAGCATAATGCATAATATAGGACCTTTAATGTGTGATGGAATCCACCTCCGTTGTTCATTTTAAGATTGTGTAAAGTGCAGAAGGCACGAGAAACATTTGTACTGAGAACTGTCAGGATTTTTTACAGATACAAGTAAAAATATAAAGAAGTAATTTCTCAGTTGTTATTTCTATAAACGTGTGTGTTTGTTTTGGTTTTTTAAAAGCCATTTAGTTAAACATTATCCACTATTTCAGACAGTTCTTTTTCACATATTTACTTCTCTCAATTGCTTAAAGCTGCACTGTGAGACTTTTCAGGTGGGGAGTGTGCCCCCTGAAAAGTATTCACTGAGATATTATTTCTTTGAGTTTAATGTTTCTCAGTATGGTATTAAAGGGACAGTGTGTAGGATTGGTGGCGCATTGGTGGATGGTGGGTATTGCAATTGTGGGCCCGCGCTGCAACAAAGCCCCAGCCGCGGTAGGTACTATGTCCTCCTTCTTTTCCTCTTAGATGAAGGTGCTTGCTCCTGCGATGTATGTGCGGAGTAAGTGTGATCCGGCAACATGCTTGTCGTTGTTTATCCAAACGCGTACTATCTCGTTGTGTGAAAACCACGAGCCCTTTGACAACTACTGTATAAAGAAAACGGCGAAAGCGGAGCCCAAATGTCCTTCTGCGGCTCTCGTAATCAAAATGGCTGCCTTCACATGGGGAAGATCCCCATTTTATGCGACTATATCCAAGTCCAACAGAATACTTTGATTTCATGATGGAAGTGAAAAGGCTTGGAAAACAATGTATTTTTGAATGGGTATCTTCAATTTCTGTAATTAACGGGTACAAATCTTACACACTGTCCCTTTAAATCTATGAAATTTTCATCAGGGGCCACATATCAAAACATGGATAAAGCAGAGGGCTAATAGTCATAGACCGGTGCTCAGTACAGTGAAATATTAAAATAAGTGCATTTATAACTAAAAAAGACTATATCCCCAATTAGGGCTGGGCGGTATATCGGTTCATACCGAATACCGTTTGTTTTTTTTTATGATATGATTTTTTCATTTATTGCCATACCAGTGAGTGTGTGCGTACAAAACGTCTGGAACAGCAGCAGAACGTCGCGCCGGGGAACTGTTTTGCAGTGGCATGAGAGCAGTAGTAGCGTAAGCCATGTTCCATTTCGAGGGCTGCAGCCTCCACTGCTTTTTCGACCGCTTTTTCAGCGGCTCCAAAGGCTGCAAAAGCTGCAGCCCTTGAACTACCCTCCGCGGACCGCAAGGCTGTTGCCGAAATGGGACAGGTCCATGGAGCCGCTCGCAGCGCCCAGACACACTGCTAACGCTAATGCTAACAACATGCACCACGCAAATTACTCACACGGATCAATAACCCTCAAATTGGGACATGGCTACAGTGTGTGTTGAGCGGTGAACAACATGGACATTGGACTTCGGCTTTAAAAAATCTGATCAAACAAACATTCTGTAAATGTTGTTGGGCTAAAGTTGTAGCGACTCAGACGTCGCTCAAAGACGCGTTTGCTAAGGGGACCGCCTACGACAAGAAAAGCAAATGGTGGAACGATGATAAAAGGAGAAATTCAATTTGTCAACTGGACAAAGTTTGTTTGGTTGAAAACATTTCGCCGCTCATCCGAGAGGCTTCGTCAGTTCTGGTTCTGATGCTGGTTAGACCCTGTTTATATCTAGCTGCAGGGAGGAGCTCACTACACTGGAAAAGTTCTGAACCAATCCCAGCTAATCTGCTATCTTTTGTTTTCCTCTGGCGTCTCGTTGAGCATATCTATTCAGCCCTCAGATGAGCTCACTACCCTGGAATAGTTCTGTAACTATCTCAACTAATTGCTCCTTTTGTTTTTTGAATGGCGAATAGTTTAGCCTCTCTATTCAAACTGACGACCATCTCCACCCCTCTGCCCCTGACTTGTCTGCCTTAATGCTTTCGTTCGTCTGTTCTGACTTGGTTTAAGAATCAAATTATAAATGGGAGACAAGTTATGTCTAACTCCCCGATTTCTGTTTAACGACGGATTCTCTTTTTTTGACAAAAATTGCCTCTTTCACTCCCCTCTCAAACCAGTTCTTTTCCCTGGCTAAGATCTGAACCTCACTGTCCTCAAACGAATGGCCCGTGGCTTCTAGGTGAAGATATACGGCAGATGACGGTCCACTCTGGCACGCCCTTCTGTGTTGGTACATCCTCTTGTGGAGTGGCTGCTTTGTCTCTCCAATATTGGATTCGAAAAACAAAAGGAGCAATTAGTTGAGATAGTTACAGAACTATTCCAGGGTAGAGAGCTCATCTGAGGGCTGAATAGATATGCTAAACGAGACGCCAGAGGAAAACAAAAGATAGCAGATTAGCTGGGATTGGTTCAGAACTTTTCCAGTGTAGTGAGCTCCTCCCTGCAGCTAGATATAAACAGGGTCTAACCAGCATCAGAACCAGAACTGACGAAGCCTCTCGGATGAGCGGCGAAACGTTTTCAACCAAACAAACTTTGTCCAGTTGACAAATTGAATTTCTCCTTAAATCATGGATTCTACCTGGACGACTGAGGGTCTTTTCACGCATCCAAATGGTGGAACGATATTACCAACACTATTACTATCCACTTAGACATAGAACCACTTAGTCCTGTTGAGAAAAGAGCTTCAAGGAGATGATTAAAGCTCTGGACCCAGATATGTTTTACCAAATCCAATTTACTGGAGTAATTATTCCCAAAATGATTAGGAAATGGGGTTAACACCGAGTCATGCATGAAAAAAAAAAGTTAAATACAGTGATACCAGTATAATTTTGAAAAATACCGTGATATCAAAGTTCAAAGTCAGCTTTATTGTCAATTCTGCCATATGTGTTCAACATACAGTGAATCGAAATTTTGTTTCTCTCTGGCCAGGTAGTGCAAAAAGACAGTGTACAAAATACAATATGAAGACAAAACACAACAAAAAACTATCTAAGACAGAGATCTAAGTTAAAACTAAAGTCTACGGTCTAAAATCTTAAAACAGTGCAACATAATAAATAAACTATACTATATACAGATTTCCAAAGTGTGCAGTGTGCATCAAAATGTGCAATGGAAGATACAGCAGTGACTTGGTCATGTGCAGTAGAATGTGCATAGGAGTTAAGATAAAATAAAAATAAATGTGCAACAGTAGTAATTCTAGTGCAGTAACAGGAGTAAACAACAGTACTAAAATTCCAGTAGTCAATGTGCAATAACAGTAGTAAACAACAGTGCAACGGGGGTAAAATTCAATAACAGGAGTAAACAACAGTACTAAAAATTCCAGTAGTAAATGTAAGTGTGCAATAACAGTAGTAAACAACAGTGCAACAGGAGTAAAATCCAGTAGTAAATGTAAATGTGCAACAGTGCAACAGTAGTCCTTAGCAGCAGTTTTTTTTTTTCTTTTTTAAAGTGTCTAGAGTGATAGGTCTTTTTATGGAATACAGGTTATGCCAATATGGGGGGTGGGGGGTGGGAGATGGGTAAGGTGTGAGTTCGGGTGTGAGTTCAGCCTCCTGACAGCCTGGTGGATGAAGCTGTTTGAAAGCCTGGTGGAGTGGGCCCGGAGACTCCGGTACCTTCTCCCCGAGGGCAGGAGGCTGAACAGGCTATGTGCGGGGTGGCTCGGGTCACCCACAATGCTGGACGCTCTGCGGGTGAGCCGGGTGTTAAAAATGTCTAGGAGGGAGGGGAGAGAGACACCAGAGATCCTCCCAGCTGCATTCACTATGCGCTGCAGAGCTTTCCTGTTCTGTTCAGTGCAGCTCCCGTACCACACAGTGATGCAGCTGGTCAGGACGCTCTCAATGGTGCCTCGGTAGAAGGTGGTCATAATGGGTGGAGGGGCTCCAGCTCTCCTCAGTTTGCGGAGGAAATAGAGGCGCTTCTGAGCCCTCTTTGCCAGTGATACAGTATTCACTGTCCAGGAGAGGTCCTCACTGATGTGCACCCCCAGGAATTTGGTGCTGCTCACCCTCTCTACAGCAGCACCATTGATGGACAGTGGGGGGTGCTGGGTGGGGCCTCTCCGGAAGTCAACAACAATCTCCTTGGTCTTTTCAACATTAAGAAGGAGATTGTTATTGCTGCACCACTGGGTCAGAAGGCTCACCTCACTCCTGTAGTTTGTCTCATCGTTATTAGAGATGAGACCCACCACAGTCGTATCGTCCGCAAACTTCACTATGTGATTGGTGCTGAACGCTGGTGAGCAGTCGTGGGTCAGCAGAGTGAAGAGCATCGGACTGAGCACACAGCCCTGGGGGGCTCCTGTGCTCAGTCTAATGCAGCTTGAGGTGTTTCTGCCGACCCGCACTGCCTGTGGCCTCTCACTGAGGAAGTCCAGCAGCCAATTACACAGTGAGGTCTGAAGCCCCAGGTGGTCTAGTTTGATAATGAGCTGCTGTGGGATTATAGTGTTGAATGCTGAACTGAAATCTATGAACAGCATTCTCACATATGAGTCTTTATTGTCTAGGTGGGTGAGAGCCGGGTGAAGTGCAGAACAGATTGCATCCTCGGTAGAGCGGTTGGCCCGGTATGCAAACTGGTATGGGTCTAGGGTGGGGGGGAGGATGGATTTGATGTGTGCCATGACTAGCCGTTCAAAGCACTTCATGATGATGGGGGTCAGTGCAACAGGGCGATAGTCATTAAAAGTGGCCGGAGTGGGCTTCTTTGGCACGGGAACGATGGTAGTGGTTTTGAAGCAGGAGGGAACGACAGCCTGGCTCAGAGAAGCATTAAAGATGTCTGTGAAGACATCCTTGAGCTCCTCTGCACAGTCTTTCAACACACGACCAGGAATGTTGTCCGGGCCTGCAGCCTTGCGGGTGTTGATCCTGGAGAGTGTCCTCTTCACGCTGGCTGCAGACACACACAGGGGCTGGTCGTGGGGAGGTGGTGGAGTTTTTGGGGCCGGGTGTCATTTCCTGCCTCAAACCGTGCAAAGAAGCTGTTGAGGTCATTGAGCAGGGTGATATTATTGTCACAGGTCTGTGGCAAGGGTTTGTAATCCGTGATGTTCTGGATGCCCTGCCACAGACTCCGTGTGTCCCTGCTATCTCTAAAGTGTCCGGTTATTTTCTGTGTGTATTTGTGTTTGGCTTTCCTGATTCCACGGGACAGGTTGGCTCTTGCTGCCCTCAGATGGGGGACATCCCCAGCTCTGAAGGCAGCGTTCCTGGCTCTCAACAGCCTGTGAACCTCCCCTGTCAGCCATGGCTTCTGGTTAGCCCTGGTGGTGATGGTTTTTGTGTGTGTGACATCACCAATGCATTTGGTGATGTAGGAGGTCACAGTGTCTGCGTACTCCTCAATGTCAGTGTGATTGTTGTATGTGGCGGCCTGTTTGAACACTGCCCAGTCTGTTGTACCGAGGCAGTGCTGTAGTGCAGACGAGGCCCCCTCTGGCCACACCTGGATCTGCTTCAGAGCCGGCCTAGAGACCCTTACACGGGGTCTGTATGCCGGTCTGAGCACAACAGAGATGTGGTCAGAGAGGCCTATGTGGGGGAGGGGGTAAGCCTTGTATGCTCCCTTGTGTGTAGTGTAAACCATGTCCAAAATGTTGTTTCCCCTGGTTGGGAAATCAACATGCTGATGCATTTGTGGCATGACAGTTTTGAGGTCTGCATGATTGAAATCCCCGGCAAGGATAAAAAATCCGTCCGGGTGAGCAGTCTGTTGCTCGCTAATAGAGTTATACAACTCATACAGTGCCTCCCTCCTATCAGCGCTGTTCGGTGATGGGGGGACGTAAACAACCACTAGCAATATTGCCGTGATTTCACGCGGGAGATAAAAAGGCCGGCACTTCAGAATCATAAACTCCACTAGGGGTGAACAGTGTCTACATACCACCACAGCGTCCCGACAATAAGTGTCCCGAAGAAAAATTATTAAACCCCCTCCGCGGGATTTAACTCCGGGGACACCGCTAGCTCGGTCCGAGCGGTAGCATGTTAGCTCGTCCAGGCGCACCGCTGAGTCCGGGATGTTGTCATGGAGCCATGTTTCCGTAAAAACAAAAACACAGCACTCCCTCACGTCGCGCTGGGCAGCCCTCAGTCTGATGTAGTCCATTTTATTGTCCAGAGACTGCACGTTGGCGAGGAGAATGGATGGAATGGCCGGCCGGTGCGGGCTAGCCGTTAGCCTAGCTCTGATACCGCCGCGCCGGCCTCGCTTCTGCCTCCTCTCACACCGCTTGCGGCGTCTCCTCTCCGGGCGGGGGGCGGCAGGCGAGTCCGGTGTAGCAGCGTTAGCAGCATTAGCAGCAGGCCGGCGGAGTAGTCCGAAGCGCGCCAGCTTCTCCTCTAGTACAGTGTCCAGGGAGTTGTGCTGGCCAGTTCTGCCTATGTCCAGCAAGAACTGCCTACTGTACTTGTTAGAAAACACTGAAGACGAACAAGATAGACTAGACAAAGACGGTGAAAACACTACGCTATCGGCCGGACGAGGGGCCGCTGCGTCTTCACGCGCCGCCATCATATCAATTTTTGGTCATACCGCCCAGCTCTATCCTCAATAGCACACAGAAGCTTTATCAAGGTAGACAACTTGTGACATGTCTGATCTAGTATTTATTTGAATACAGGTGACTTTATTGTTAAAGAAATACCTTGGAAAACTGTGTACGTGGTAGCTGTGGTAGTATCTGCGTGTCTCTGTAAAAATAGTTTTTTTATTGCCATATTTTTAAAGGTCCTATAAAATTGACGCTTTTAGCCATGTTACAATGTTATTACCTCCGCAAAAACACACCTGGAGTTGTGTTTTGTTTCATTCACACATGTTTGTATAACTCATTATTATTAATGTCTGTACATGCTCAAAATGCTCAGTTGCACTTTGTGATGTCATGTAGTGGTAGTTTTCCTGTTAACAGCTACCTTTAAATAGAATAATTTGGATAATTTCAGCCAATCTGTTCTAAACAAAAGATAAACTGAGCTGTTAACTTGAAGATTACCTCTTCATGACATCACAAGTTGGAACAGAGCATTCTGAGCTTTGGAGATGTAGACAGATGAATAATAAAAGGGTTACTCAAACATGTGTGAATGAAACAAAACACAACTCCAGCTCTGTTTTTGAGGAGGTAACAGCGTTAGAACATGACTTAAAGGGATAGTTCGCTTTTTTGATGTGAATCTGTACGGCGCCCCCTTCAGCAGTGTCGTGCATTAACACTGACTTACCCCTGACAGTGTCCTCTGAGCCGAGTTTCTGCCCGGTTCTGGTGCTGACGAAAGTAGGTCCGGCAAGTTAGCCACAACAGTTAATAAATTGTTTTTCTTCTCAAAACAATATTTGTCCAAAAAGTGATATATTTGCGTCACAAAACAGTTGTCCACGAAAAAGTCAGAAGTCATAATCGCTTGGTGCTATTTTCTCTCGAGTCGTATCACTCCGCGCCTATTATTATTATTAGCCTGTTCACTTGTAAACATCGCTATGGAGTAAGAAAGAGGACAAAATAACGTGTATTCACAAGAAATTAATCCACGCGAATAAAATTAATCCACGCGAATAACGTGTCGTCATGCATATTTTGGATGTACACGCGTCTTTGGTTGTAGTTGAGCATAAAATAAATATTTGCAAACTCTAAAATGAGGTGTTGTGTGTTTGATATTTGTCAGAATACAAATCTAAAAGTTACGACATCGAAAAGTTACGAGTACTGTCTTAGATTAAGCTTAGGCTTTTAGCCTTTATTGGTCTCACACACAATGACACACAGTGACACACGGGAGAAATTTGACTTCTGCATTTGACCCATCCTTTTTCAGGAGCAGTGAGCAGCCATCTTTTTCGGCGCCCGGGGGGCAGTACCGTGAAGGGTCTTGCCCAAGGACCCACACTGGTTAGCTCATTGCCCGGGGGGGGTTTGAACCTACAACCTCCAGGGGGAAAGTCCATGACTTACCAGTTGAGCTAACCAGCCGGTTAAGTACGCATACAAATTTGTCAGATTGAAGAAAGTGGATAAAAATACGTCATCGGTTACGTCATCACGTCACGTCGGCTGAGACCACTTGAAGTCTGCAGCGGTAAAAAAAAAATTCTTCCAGTCTTCGCTGGAGTTGACAGGATGGCAGAGCGAAATAAGGTGGGCGTTAACTCACAACGTGATGACGTAACCGATGACGTATTTTTGTCCACTTTCTTCCATCTGAGAAATTCGTATTCATACCCAAGACAGTACTTGTAACTTTTCGATGTTGTAACTTTTAGATTTGTATTCTGACAAATATCAAACACACAACACCTTGTTTTAGAGTTTGCAAATATTTATTTTATGCTCAACTACAACCAAAGACATATATCCAAAATATGCATGACGACACGTTATTCGCGTGGATTAATTTCTTGTGAATACACGTTATTTTGTCCTCTTTCTTACTCCATACATCACTTGTTACACTTACCTGGGGTGCAGGGACAGCAGTTCTCTTCAAAAGATTCCTCCTCTGTGCTGGGCATACGTAATCCTCTTCACTGAAATGTGCATTGCACACACGAAGCTTTTTTTATTTTAGACAATTTGGTGTCCACATTGAACCCTATTTCCCTCAGACCAATTTGTGACAGGAAAACGGTGACAGGAAAACGGTTCATCTTTGTTGGTACAATCACAGGTCCGCCCCACCATTGATTTCCATGTTTTTAATGCAGTTGTTTAATGGAGAATTAACGTTTTTTTTTTACAATCTGAGCCTTATTTCGGTAATAAAACAAGTTGTTTTACTCACCCATAGCACTTTGGTGTCATATGGGGCACTTCCAGAGATGTTTTAGATTAGCGATAGCTGTAGCGCGAGTTCTAGCTGTAGCTCAAGGCATATAATATATGCCCCGAGCGGTCTCCAAATAACACAAACTTTAGCACTTTTCAAATCATAGAAGCTCGATGTTTTAGTCTACGGTTTCGTTTGAGTCAAAAGTGGCCTGTAATCTGAGATTTATCCATAATTTACAGCTTTGCGTTTCATGTTTGGGTCCCGAGAGCTGAGAGCGAAATAAGCTGTGACTCCGCACATGCGCACTGGCCCGCACGGGGCATATATTACATACCGAGCTACGGCTAGAACTCGCGCTACGGCTATCACAAATCTAAAACATCTCTGGAAGTGCTCCATATGACACCAAAGTGCTATGGGTGAGTAAAACAACTTGTTTTATTACCGAAATAAGGCTCAGATTGTAAAAAACATTAATTCTCCTTTAATACATGGGGCTGACGTCTGCCGTTGTTACCTGATGTGCTTTGTGTGTGTAGCCCACTGTTTTGGTATTTTATTCCCGCGCGGTTCTGTGCTGGCATGTTGTGTTTTTTGAACTAAAGTCACGATTGATGGGTTAATCTGAGCGTAATGTATGGTATAGCGCGTGTCCATAAATGCCCCCGTTCCACGATCTACGGGTACGGAGCCACTTGTAGGTGCAAAATGCCAGGGCCGTTTTTTTATCAGAGTCCGTCACTGGAGAAGCCATACAGATTCACATCAAACTACCCAAACTATCCCTTTAAAAGCTCACAAGAGTGAATATTGTGTAATATAAGACCTTTAAGGACCAAATATAATGCCTCCAACTCACCATCTGCCCTTGATTGTTCCTATCACCTCCTCTCCTCTGCCCTTATTTCAGCATGTCACTGTCTCTGTATCATTAATATTGACAATACAAAGGCATGGAGGAATCTGGTTGCCACTTTTCAAGACTATTTAATATTTCAGCTGATGTCACTTGATCCCCCTCTGTTCTGTTTACATGGGTCTGTATGAGGACAGATTGAACACTCCAGTTACCTCTGATACAGGGCTATGGAGGGGTAAGCCCACAGACTGTACATGGGCCATACTCACATCACGCAAACAAAAGCAATACACTTAAGAAGAATCGTCCGCTAAATGTAAACTACCTCCGATGAGCCTCAAGAGACACTGTTTCCAATCTAGGCACAATTAAAGCTACCTGATACTGTCTATGTTCAGATGGTATCGAGACCTAGCAGTGCCAGCCTTTTGTTACAAGCTGATAAAAACAACGTACTTAAGTGTTATGCAATCGCTATTGGTTTACAGACAACTACAATAGGTACATGTGAGTTTAAAGGGCCCATATTACACTATTTCCTGATCATACGATGTTCAACTGTTGTTTCCTCATCACAAACAGACCTGGAGTTGTGTTTTGTTTCATTCACACATGTTTAACACACAAACCCTGCAGATTTAGACTGATTTCTTCTCTCAAACAGAAAACAAACAAAACAAAAACAAAAACAAAAAAAATAGTCAAAGCTAACTATGTAAACTAACATGACTATATTCAGCTCAAGCTCATGTAGCCATCACTATGTAGCTTTTGCTGTGAAAGGTCTGTCACCTGCTTGTCTCTATGACCAAATCATAGGCCTGATCTGTGGAGAGGCAAGTAAGAAATATTACATGTTTTTCGAGATATTTTTAAGCAATGAAAACAGATGTAACTGTATACTGGACTTATTATAGAAAAGCTACTTTTTGCACCTTTATAAATGGACTATTCCAAAGAGCAAGTGAGCATGGGCACGCTTCCGACTTCCGACTCCAATGACATTAGTTTAAATCAGTGTTTCCCAACCTTTTTTGTCTTGTGTACCCCCTGAGCCTTTTTGTCACACCTCGAGTACCCCCTCACTCATACGTGTTGATCCCGCTCTTGTAACAGCATGTCATCCCAGCTCCCACAGATGAGAGCTGCCGTTGTCTCCTTGGGCAAGACACTTAACCCCACCTTGCCCCCAGTGTCTGTGGACACTGGTAGCCCCCATGGCAGAAGATACATCAAGGCCCGTTGTGACGTGAGCCGTCCTCCTGTGGACCCACCACCTGCGGGGGGATTCATGGGGGCTGGTGCATTGTGTTCTGGGTAGCAGAACACTGCTTGGACTGCTGCCCCCCTGACCCAGAAAATGGAAAAAGCGGAAGAAAATGAATGAATGAATGAATGAATGAATGAATAATTTGAAGATTTAATTCTCAGGCATTTTCTCTCTTTTGTTTACCTCAAATTTACTCAAATTAGAAATAAAAAAAATTCAAAAAAAAAAAAATCTCCCTGCAATGTGCTCGCGTACTCCTCGGGGTACTTGTACCCTTGGTTGGGAGACATAACATTGAAAAACTCTCTGTAACTGCTGCAGTGAGCCTCTTCATTATGGTCTTAAAGGTCCCATGACATGGTACTTCTTGATGCTTTTATATGGCTCCTTAATGGTTCCCTAATACTGTAAATGAATCCTTCTTCAAAATCAACACTTAGTGCATGGGAAAGACACATGTACAGAGTCAGAGTCAAAAAATAACTCTCTGAACAACTCATTCTGGGCCTTGTTGCTTGAATGCAAATGAGAAGGAGACAGATTGGTAAGAGGAAGGGGGGGGGGGGGGCAAATGCGCCGCTGGTTCCTTGTTTTAGCGGTGCGTGTGTAAGCACGAAGGAGGAGAGGACAGCCTTTTCAATGAAAAAAAACACATTTGTACAGAAAATAAAATTAAACCACTGCTATTTCAGAGGTCCAGAGGGTTGGGTAAAGGACTTCCAAGCCTAGAAACACTCGCACGTGCCTCCAGGCAAATAAAAAACCGCATTTCGCATTGCGTAGCTCCTCCGCGGTCCAAACTCTCTGGGCGTGATTTCCAGAGACAGGGGGTGGAGATCCAGACGATGGTGGAACTGCATTTGCATTTCTTTTTTCGATCTGACGTCAATAAGGTGCCTTGTCCAGAATCGCTCATTTGAGCTCTGATTTTTTCAAACGCAGAAAAGGATCGCAAATGCTCAGTTTAGACATTACACAACTTTTAGCCATTGGGGGGCCCTAAACAGGGTAGGGAAGCTCACATTAACGTTCAAAAACCTCAGAAAGTGAAAATTTCATGCCATGGGACCTTTAAAATGTTCATATTAACCCGCTCTGATGATTATTTCGTCTGTAAATAAATCCCTGCCAGCCTAATGAGCTTCATTTGACTGGAGCTGAACGCTGTGGGTGTCCACTTCTTTATACTGTCTATGCATGCACCTTTGGCTTATTGCTTCTTGCAGCACTACACACCATTTTGACTTGATATGGAAAACATTAAAAATGCACGACGTGTATGATGATGATGCATTCGAGGGGAGTGGGATGTGACATTCAAGTACACGTTCTTGTGAACATTAGTGTGTCTAAAGGGCAAGTCCATGTACTGTATGTAACTCCAGAAGGGCCACGGGGGACCACAGATCAATATTCACGACAGCTTCACTTTCAACGTGTCAGAGAGTGAAGATTTTGCATATGTTTGACACCAGAACATTACTACTAATACATACATACATACTTTTTTTAAAAATGTATTTGACCTTTATTTAACCAGAAGGCCCTATTGCGATTCAGAAGGCAGGTGCAACATGATTTTTAATTTATTTTTATTTATTTATTTGAATTAGGATAATGTATGGCTTTGTAAATAAATATTAACCAGTGTTGCCCATACTTCAAAACAATATATCCTGAAATATCCATAGATTTATTGCTACCATAGAGTGTATAAAGAAGTGTGAAGTTTATTGCTATACTCTGTGTAAAGCTATGACATCATCTCCTTATAGACAAACAAGTCGAGTACTCTTTACCAGAAAAGGAGAATTAACGTTTTTTACAATCTGAGCCTTATTTCGGTAATAAAACAAGTTGTTTTACTCACCCATAGCACTTTGGTGTCATATGGAGCACTTCCAGAGATGTTTTAGATTAGCGATAGCTGTAGCGCGAGTTCTTGGGGCGTATAATATATGCCCCAAGCGGTCTCTAAATAACACAAACTTTAGCACTTTTCAAATCATAGAAGCTCAATGTCTCGTTTGAGTCAAAAGTGGCCTGTAATCCGAGATTTATCTATAATTTACAGCTTTGCATTTCATGTTTGCGTCCCGGGAGCTAACTAAACTGTGACTCCGCACATGCGGAGTCACAGCACACTGGCGTCCTCATCTACTCGAAACTATGGATAAATCTCGGATTACAGGACACTTTTGACTCAAACAAAAGCGTAGACTAAGACATCGAGCTTCTATGATTTGAAAAGTGCTAAAGTTTGTGTTATTTGGAGCCCGCACGGGGCATATTACATGCTCGGGGAATGCCCCGAGCTATGGCTATAAGTCGCGCTAGGCTAACGGCGTTAGCCTAACGCTAATCTAAAACATCTCCGGAAATGCTCCATATGACACCAAAGTGCTATGGGTGAGTAAAACAACTTGTTTTATTACAGAAATAAGGCTCAAATTGTAAAAAACGTTACTTTTCCTTTAAACTTGATGATAATTCTTAAAGATACTACTTACCACACTACTGCGAGCAGGAGTGCACAGTGACGTCGCTGTAGTTACATTCTGATAATCTTCTACTATAGGGAGTCTGTAGCACACAACAAATCCATAGCCTCTAATGAACTATTGCCTTCTCGCTAATGATGTTAACTACTAAAACATACTAAGCATTTTCAAAAGGTGTCATATAAGTGGAAATCTGGTGTAATAAAAGTTTGAATTGAAACTCATTTAATTCATCTGATGGCAGCAGGGTTCCATTTGAATTACAAGGCTATGTCCTGCTTTAAAAAAAACAAAAAAAAACAGCTTAGACCATGTAAGATTACTTGTCCTCAATAGTTCCATGTTACAACCTGTTGAAAAAAATAAAATTGGGTGAAGTTTTAGTTTAAAGGTGCATTGTGTAACATTTCAGGTTGAGGGTCCGTCAAATGCTTTTCTCGATGGAGATGTTATTGCTCTGTCTGGAATGTTTCACAGTATGGCATTAAACCTTTCTGTCTTCATGGAGACCAAACCAGACCAATTTACAGGTCAGATGGAGAGGTGACCCCACTTAAAGGAGAATTAACATTTTTTACAATCTGAGCCTTATTTCGGTAATAAAACAAGATGTTTTACTCACCCATAGCACTTTGGTGTCATATGGAGCACTTCTGGAGATGTTTTAAATTTGCGATCTCCGTAATGTGAGTTCTCGGGGTACATGTTTGCGGTCTCCAAATAACACAAACTTTAGCACTTTTAAATCATAGAAGCTCAATGTCTTAGTCTACGTTTTCGTTTGAGTCAAAAGTGGCCTGTAATCCAAGATTTATCCATAGTTTTGAGTAGATGAGGAGGCCAGTGCGCATGTGCGGAGTCACAGTTTATTTCACTCTCAGCTACCGGGACCCAAACATGAAACGCAAAGATGTAAATTATGGATAAATCTCGGATCACAGGCCACTTTTGACTCAAACGAAAGCGTAGGCTAAGACATTGAGCTTCTATGATTTGAAAAGTGCTAAAGTTTGTGTTATTTGGAGACCGCTCTGGGGCATATATTATATGCCCCCGAGAACTCACGTTATGGATATCGCTAATCTAAAACATCTCTGGAAGTGCTCCATATGACACCAAAGTGCTATGGGTGAGTAAAACAACTTGTTTTATTACCGAAATAAGGCTCAGAATGCCTGGTTTTTGGGCTCTAAAACCACCTGTAATTGAATAAATGTAAACTAGAGTTGTTTAATGTCATACTGTGGAACCTTCCAGGCAGAGCAATGGCGTATCCATAGAAAAAAGTTACATGGTGCACACTTATGATAAAATCTGCCATCGTTGTTACATGAGGTGCACTCGTGGTGTGAGAACAAATGACTTTAAAGTTCTTACTTGTCATGCAGTAAGAACTGATCCAGCTTTGACCTGACAGAAGAGGAAAGAGCTCAGGTGAGTGGAAGGGGAACAGGGTTCACATTTGCCATCTAGTGGTGAAAAAAAACAAAAACAAACTTGTGGATGGTAGTTTTGTGCAGCAAATTTAGAATATAACAAATTATTCTAGATAATGTAAGTGCAAGACTGTGAGACACAAAGTTATGGGACTGAGGCCACAGTGATGCGTGACTATTTTTATTCTGTTAGTTTTTTTGTTATTATTATTTATTCCATTTGTTTTCACACACATTTGGCATCATAAAAATCTTTTTTCTTTTAATTACTATTGTTTTAGTGGAACATTTTATTTAGATAATGCATAATATTCAGTCCTATGACACCCACGCCCACAAGCAGTTTGAAGCATTTCTCTCTTTTAGGCGCTTTGTGTTACAATTTTGTATGGAAAGCGCTTATAAATAATGTTTGATTGATTGATTGATTTTAGTGATTAGTTTGTTGTTAAAATGAGTTCTGACATTGACTTCTGTCATATATATAAATAAATAAATAAATAAATAAATAAATAAATAAATAAATAAATAAATAGTAAAAGCACCAGTCTTTTGAACGGCTCTTTGAGATGAATGGATCCAAAAGATTCAGATCCCATGAAAGAGCCAAAAGTCCCATAACTAAATTGTTATCCATGTACAGTGGTCCCTCACCTTACGAAATTAATTCGTTCCAGAAGTAGTTTCGTTACGTGAATTTTTCGTAAGTTGAGTAGCTATTTCAATGGAAAAGGCCTAACTTTGTGTTCTGCGTCCTGAGTGGCTAAGAGACTAGACCAGGACTAAAAGTGGAATAAACCAGGTCTAGACCAGAATTAAACCAGGTCTAGACCAGGTCTGAACCAGGTCTGAACCTGGACTGGACCTGGACTAAACCAGGACTGGACCAGGTCTAGACCAGAACTAAACCAGGTCTAGACCTGGACTAAACCGGGACTAGACCAGGATTAAATCACTCCATGTGGCTCTTCGCTGGTTTCGTGCGGCTTTTGTGTTCGTGCGTGTTCGGTTTGTGTCTCGGGCTGCGTGTTCGCCGCGGTTCTATCTCGTGCTCGCGGTGCTCCTGTCTCCGCGCTCCTTGCGTGTTCGGCCCTAGAGCTAAGAGGCCGAGAAAGGTGCTCTTTGAGTGGGAACGACCGCGGGGTTTCCCCCGGGGCATTTTTTTGTCTCCTTTTCAAACTCTCCTGCAGCATGAGCTGACTCGTCTTTGGCTGGTGCCGTATTGGTTTGTTGTGTTAAATGTCGCCCTTTCCTTTCCACCCCTCACAATCCCAAGTTTACATATCCCACCGTTTGCTATGTCAATGTTGTTGTCATCAACTTTATAGTATTTCCAGACCGCAGACATACTCGCCAAACATTCTAGCGTTCTTATAGCGCTCATTATAGTGATCTTCTTATCTCCTCTCTGCACTCGCACTTTGCGCTTCGAGCTGCTTCCGTGTATTTAACCAATATCGTGTCACCGCACGCGTTGATGTTTCTGTGTGAAGTCTCACTCTGTGCCACCGCATAACCATAGATCTCATCTAGGATATGTTAAAAAATAATAAGAATACTTGCTACTAGCAAGTGTAAATAATGGGTGGGGATTTATGACGATTTATGCAACGGTGGGCGATGAGGGTCTGAAAGGAGGACAAAATGTAAAAAAGGAGGACACGTGACAGACGGCCGGACAGACAGCTCTAAAACTGGACTGTCCGGACGAAATCCGGATGAATGGTCACCTTAGGTTCTATCCGACTTCCAGAGCCGGGGGTCTGACACTGTGAGCTAAGAGGCCGAGAAAGGTGCTCTTTAAAGGGACAGTGTGTAAGATTTTTACCTGTTAATTACTGAAATTGAAGATACCCATTCAAAAATACATTGTTTTCCAAGCCTTTTCACTTCCATCATGAAATCAAAGTATTCTTTTGGACTTAGATATAGTCACATAAAAGGGGGATCTTCCCCATATAGAGGCAGCCATTTTGAATACGAGAGCCGCAGAAGGACATTTGGGCTCATCCTTCGCCGAGGCTCCTGTTGGCAGCTGCTCAGCCGCGCTGCATGTGGGAGCGAAGGAGCGAAGGAGAGAAGGGGAAGGGGAGGGGGGAAGGGAGCCTCGTGTAAACAAGCATGCTGCTGTATCACACTCGTAATGGATATAACACGTATTTTGGACTAAATTGTTTTACTGGATTTTATTCGCTGGATCCTTATGGACAGATTGAGACCAAGTTTATGGTGAAATACAGAGTTTGACCTGTCCAGAGCCTTCAAAGGTAAGCTTTGTGCTTTTCCGTTTTGTGCTTTTCCGTATAAAAGCCCCATGTGCTCGGGGAGTGATTGTTTTGCAGGGAAATGAATTGCATTGTCAAAAAGAGGAGACTGTAAGGTTTCATTTGATGTGTAGATTGTCATGAATCATGATCGGGATTGTGTGTTTTCATGCGAAAAGAAAAAAAAAAAGTGAACGGGGGACCGCGTTTTATGTATACAGCGGCGTGCGCGGGCACGCGAGCTGTCGGCGCTACGGCGCGCCCGGGTGACCCTCGAGGTCTGCCGTAGCCAAAAGAGGAAGTGCATGGTACCTACACCACCTATGCGCCACGAATCCTACACACTGTACCTTTAAGCAGGGATAACAGTGGGGCGTGCATCTGAGCGCGCATTATTCAAATTTTTGAGATTTCGCATTTCGTAACTTGAATTTTCTTTTGTATCTAGAGAACTAAATTTAATGTGAAGGCGTTTCGTAACTTGGATTTTTCGTATGTAGAGTCACACCAGAGTTTATAAACTCTGGTGTGAATTAAGAGTTTCTGCCTTCTGTTACTTGTGCAATACTTCAAAATAAGCATTAAAAATAAGCTGATGAAATGCAGTGACACATGAACTCCAAATTGTTTAGAAAAATATTTAAGTAGAAGCCAGGGCGGGATTTGGAATCTGCAGTTTATTGCGGTTACTTTTTAAATGCCATATGACAAAAATATTTTGCCATCCCATGCATTCTAAAGGCTTTCAAGAGAGAAATATTGGAAAGGTGAACGGCTTAATCTATAGCCTCCATGTAGCAGTCAGTATCAAAAGACTTGGTAGAATTAAAACAGAAATGAGAAACATACCTCATTTGAAGTACAACATGTGTCTCAACATACAAACTGCTACAACGTGAAAGCTATGCAATTATAAACCACTCAAACTGATCATTTTATAATATTACTAATACATCTGGGACTAATTCCAGAACTAATCCTGGACTTTTTAATAAGGTAACATTATATCATATCTTAAAGGAGAATTAAAGTTTTTTACAATCTGAGCCTTCTTTCGGTAATAAAACAAGTCGTTTGACTCACCCATAGCACGTTCGTGTCATTTGGAGCTGTTTGGTAAAAGTTATGTTGTAGCGTATCCGTTAGCGTGAGTACTCGGGGCATTACTTTGCGGTCTCCAAATAACACAAACTTTAGCACTTTTCAAATCATAGAAGCCCGATGTCTTAATCTACGATTTCATTTGAAGCAAAAGTGGCCTGTAATCCGAGATTTAGCCATAGTTTCGAGTAGATGAGGACGCCAGTGCGCATGTGCGGACTGTGCTCTCAGCTCCCGGGACCCAAACATGAAACGCAAAGCTGAAAACTATGGATAAATCTCGGATTACAGGCCACTTTTGCTTCAAACGAAATCTTACATTAAGACATCGGGCTTCTATGATTTGAAAAGTGCTAAAGTTTGTGTTATTTGGAGACCGCAAAGTAATGCCCCGAGTACTCACGCTAACGGATACGCTACAACATAACTTTTACCAAACAGCTCCAAATGACACCAACGTGCTATGGGTGAGTCAAACGACTTGTTTTATTACCGAAAGAAGGCTCAGATTGTAAAATAACGTTACTTTTCCTTTAAAGGAGAATTAACGTTTTTTACAATCTGAGCCTTATTTCGGTAATAAAACAAGTTGTTTTACTCACCCATAGCACTTTGGTGTCATATGGAGCACTTCCAGAGATGTTTTAGATTAGCGATAGCCGTAGCACGAGTTTCTCGGGGCATATAATATATGCCTCGTGCGGTCTCCAAATAACACAAACTTTAGCACTTTTCAAATCATAGAAGCTCAATGTCTTAGTCTACGCTTTCGTTTGAGTCAAAAGTGGCCTGTAATCCGAGATTTATCCATAGTTTCAAGTAGATGAGGACGCCAGTGCGCATGTGCGGAGTCACAGTTTATTTCACTCTCAGCTCCCGGGACCCAAACATGAAACACAAAGCTGTAAATTATGGATAAATCTCGGATTACAGGTCACTTTTGACTCAAACGAAAGTGTAGACTAAGACATCGAGCTTCTATGACTTGAAAAGTGCTAAAGTTTGTGTTATTTGGAGACCGCTCGGGGCATATATTACATGCTCAGGGCCAGAACTCGCGTTACGGATATTGCTAATAAATTTGCTAAAACATCTCTGGAAGTGCTCCATATGACACCAAAGTGCTATGGGTGAGTAAAACAACTTGTTTTATTACTGAAATAAGGCTCAGATTGTAAAAAACGTTAATTATCCTTTAAAGCTCACAAGAGTAATTTTTGTGTCATACTGGACCTTTAAGTCCAGACCTGAAAATTCACACATAAAAGCTCCACTTGGTTTGGGAGCTGAACCCAATGGCTCACCCCAAAGTGAAATGACCAAGAAACCCTGTCACCGGGCCACCATTTACATTTTAGAACGCTCCTGTTACCAGCTCCTGCCTTTGGACCTCCGAGCTCCTCACAACCTTTGACCCAGGCTCCTGTCCACTTCCCCGACCTGCTCCTCTCTGTGGATGTAGGTTAAGATGCATTAAGTTTCACTGGGTCACAGATGGTCAGTTCAGACGCAGACGGTCACTCATGGTCACTGAGATGTGTGTGGTCAGTGGAGTTTATCAGAGACAGGCCTGGACATGTTTGGATCTATACAGAGGGTGGATTATTTGTAAGATTTCTATTTGTTATTTCTTTATGGACGTAAACGTTTAAAAAGTCCATTTCTAAAGACATGATGCCTCACAGTGACACAACCTTTATGACTATAAAAGAATGTTCTTCACACAAAGAGCTGTAACCAGTCGTGATGCAAACATTTCAAGTTTTAACTGTTGGTGTCACTTCATGTAACTTAACTGGTAGAGGGTCTGCCACCTGATTGTCTTCTTGGAGATGCCAAGAAAGTTCCACAGTATGGTATTTACTAACAGCTCAGATCTATGGAGAGGCAACTCCGCTCCCAGTAAGACTGCATATTTTCAAAGCCTTTTTCAGCTATAAAAACAATAAACGGCTGCAAGATAAATATGTCTAATGCCATATTCTGGAACATTCTTTAAGCAATAATATTTCCATGGTGACAAGTATGGTATGTGGTGGACCCTGCTGTAAAAGTTTCACAGTGCACCTTTAAACTTACCTCATACAAATATTGAATTCCTGCAGTACAGAATATACAGAATGTAAGTACTAAAAGACACTTGATGTACCTTGTCTAAGTCTGAATACACTGTGGTGGTTAGAAGGTCACACACTGTAAAAATGACAACTTGAATTTGTTCAGATTACTAGGATTTTAGCGTTCATAGACAATAAAACTGCCAGTTGCGTCGTACACTGTCTCAAATGAGTAATTTCAACTCACTTTTGTAAGTTTCTGTTAAAAAGTTGATGTTAATTCATATTTTGAGTTGACATGATATACAAATTCAAGTGGACGGTAGTTTGGGCCAGGCCAACTAATCTGCGCATGCTCATTTGGAATAATCTGCCGTTGGGATCTGCTGCAACGGGGGAACCGGAGGAGTTTATCAGGGGTTTTCCTTGGGTTTGGCTTTGGAAAAGAAACGACCACCATTTTCCCCCTCAGAAGCGCCGGCTGTCTTTGCAGAAAACTTTGTCATAAAGAGACTAACGAGTCCTTTTGTCAACATTGATGTTGACGAAAACGAAATGAGACGTTATTTTATCTCCTCTTCGTGCATTATTTGCAGTTTTAAGTTGGTAAAATAGAAACTTGAACTTGGCGTGGGCGGCAGTAGCTCAGTAGGTAGAGCGCTTGCCTAGTGATCTAAAAGCTTAGTTGGCATTACTTTAAAAGCTTAGTTGACCAAACTTAACTTAACAGCAATACTTAAAAACTTAAAAATTTAAGTTGATACTCACAACTCAAAAACTCTGTGCAGTCGTTTGCCTTGAAAATTTGATTTGAACTAACTATTTATTTTTTACAGTGCATGGCACAGACTGGCAACCTCACTTCCATCAGTCTGTCCCAGGGCAGCTGTGGTCACAATATTAGATAACACCACCAAGTGTGGAGTGAGTGAATAATTAACAAAACTGTAAAACCAAAAAAACAATTTGGTGCCACTGTAAAAGCAGGGCTCTCAAGTTTTGAAGATTGCTAGGAGTGAGATTTCTGAGGAGCCGGGGGGTAAAAGCATTTCTTAATATGGAAATGCTTTTACAACTAAAAGTCCATATTATCATTCAATAATGCACAGGATAATATGTTATCACACACAGTCTTTGTTTAGTCTTGGTTTAGTCCTGGTTTAGTCCTGGTTTAGACCTGTTTTAGACCTGTTTTAGTCCTGGCTTAGTCTTGGTTTAGACCTGGTTTAGTTTTGGTTTAGTCCCGGTTTAGTCCTGGTTTAGACCTGGTTAATCCTAGATTAGACCTGGTTTAGTCCTGGTTTAGTGCTGGTTTAGACCCGGTTTAGATCTGGTTTAGTCTTGGCTTAGTCCTGGTTTAGATCTGGTTTAGTCCTGGCTTAGTTTTGGTTAAGTCCTGGTTTAGTCCCGGTTTAGTCCTGGTTTAGACCCGATTTAGATCTGGTTTAGTCTTGGCTTAGTCCTGGTTTAGTCCTGGTTTAGACCTGGTTTAGTCCTGGTTTAGTGCCGGGTTAGTCCCGATTTAGTCCTGGTTTAGACTTGGTTTAGTCTTGGTTTAATCCTGGTTTAGTCCCAGTTGAATCCTGGTTTAGACCCGGTTTAGACCTGGTTTAGTCTTGGTTTATTCCTGGTTTAGTTCTGGTTTAGTCCTGGCTAGGTCCTGGTTTAGTCCTGGTCTAGTCCTGGTTTAGTTCTGGTTTAGTCCTGGTTTAGACCTGGTTTAGTCTTGGTTTAGTCCTGGTTTAGTTCTGGTTTAGTCCTGGCTAGGTCCTGGTTTAGTCCTGGTCTAGTCCTGGTTTAGTTCTGGTTTAGTCCTGGTTTAGACCTGGTTTAGTCTTGGTTTAGTCCTGGTTTAGTTCTGGTTTAGTCCTGGTTTAGTTCTGGTTTAGTTCTGGTTTAGTCCTGGTTTAGTTCTGGTTTAGTCCTGGTTTAGTCCTGGTTTAGTTCTGGTTTAGTCTTGGTTTAGTCCTGGTTTAGTTCTGGTTTAGTCCTGGTTTAGTCCTGGTTTAGTTCTGGTTTAGTCTTGGTTTCGTCCTGGTTTAGACCTGGGTTAGTCCTGGGTTAGTCCTGGTTTAGTCCTGGTTTAGTTCTGGTTTGGACCTGGTTTAGTCCTGGTTTAGTCCTGGTTTAGTTCTGGTTTAGTCCTGGTTTAGACCTGGTTTAGTCTTGGTTTAGTCCTGGTTTAGTTCTGGTTTAGTCCTGGTTTAGTTCTGGTTTAGTCCTGGTTTAGTCCTGGTTTAGTTCTGGTTTAGTCTTGGTTTAGTCCTGGTTTAGTTCTGGTTTAGACCTGGTCTAGTCCTGGTTTAGTTCTGGTTTAGTCCTGGTTTGGACCTGGTTTAGTCCTGGTTTAGTCCTGGTTTAGTTCTAGTTTGGTCTTGGTTTAGTCCTGGTTTAGACCTGGTTTAGTCCTGGTTTAGTTCTGGTTTAGTCCTGGTTTAGTCCTGTTTAGTTCTGGTTTAGTCCTGGTTTAGACCTGGTTTAGTCTTGGTTTAGTCCTGGTTTAGTTCTGGTTTAGTCCTGGTTTAGTTCTGGTTTAGTTCTGGTTTAGTCCTGGTTTAGTTCTGGTTTAGTCCTGGTTTAGTCCTGGTTTAGTTCTGGTTTAGTATTGGTTTAGTCCTGGTTTAGACCTGGGTTAGTCCTGGTTTAGTCCTGGTTTAGTTCTGGTTTGGACCTGGTTTAGTCCTGGTTTAGTCCTGGTTTAGTTCTGGTTTAGTCCTGGTTTAGACCTGGTTTAGTCTTGGTTTAGTCCTGGTTTAGTTCTGGTTTAGTCCTGGTTTAGTTCTGGGTTAGTTCTGGTTTAGTCCTGGTTTAGTTCTGGTTTAGTCTTGGTTTAGTCCTGGTTTAGTTCTGATTTAGTCCTGGTTTAGTCCTGGTTTAGTTCTGGTTTAGTCTTGGTTTAGTCCTGGTTTAGTTCTGGTTTAGACCTGGGTTAGTCCTGGTTTAGTCCTGGTTTAGTTCTGGTTTGGACCTGGTTTAGTCCTGGTTTAGTCCTGGTTTAGTTCTAGTTTGGTCTTGGTTTAGTCCTGGTTTAGACCTGGTTTAGTCCTGGTTTAGTTCTGGTTTAGTCCTGGTTTAGTCCTGTTTAGTTCTGGTTTAGTCTTGGTTTAGTCCTGGTTTGGACCTGGTTTAGTCCTGGTTTAGTCCTGGTTTGGACCTGGTTTAGTCCTGGTTTAGTTCTGGTTTAGTCTTGGTTTAGTCCTGGTTTAGACCTGGTTTAGTCCTGGTTTAGTTCTGGTTTAGTCCTGGTTTAGTCCTGTTTAGTTCTGGTTTAGTCTTGGTTTAGTCCTGGTTTAGTTCTGGTTTAGACCTGGTTTAGTCCTGGTTTAGTTCTGGTTTAGTCTTGGTTTAGTCCTGGTTTAGACCTGGTTTAGTCCTGGTTTAGTTCTGGTTTAGTCCTGGTTTAGTCCTGGTTTAGTTCTGGTTTAGTTCTGGTTTAGTCCTGGTTTAGTCTTGGTTTAGTCCTGGTTTAGTCCTGGTTTAGACCTGGCTTAGACCTGGTTTACACGAATTGCGTGTTGAGAGCCCTGCTGTAAATGTTTGTCTAAAGAGCAAACTTACACTACAAAGCAACTAATGAGAGTTCTATAAATGAAGTTATTACCTGATGGTTCTCAGTTTGTTTTATCATCACGGAGGAGGAGTGACCGGGGAGGGGGGGGGGCATTTTTAACGGATTCATGTAAGAGTCTGGTTAATGCACCGGGCCCGCGTCTCACCGCGTCTCAGCCGCGTTGCGGCTCACCATGGGCAGTTCGGCTCTGGGCCGCGCGTATTCCGCGCGTAAGCCGTCGGGGGGGACACGACGTCCCCACGTGCCCCGGGGACGGCGCGTCTGCTCCGGCCTCCGCTCGGACCGTGCGCCCGGAGCAGGGGGAGTTTTTCTTCGCTGAAAACGCGCGGAGCCTGCATAAACTAAACACGTCGAATTGCGTGTGTCACACTCTCAATGCGAGAGACTTGAGAGCCCTGGTAAAAGCCTATGGTAAGACTGCATTCCTACGCCAGTGTGCCTAGACAGTATGGGCGAGGATAAAGGAAAAGTAATGTTTTTTTTACAATCTGAGCCTTACCTAACCATTACTTTGCGGTCTCCAAATAACACAAATTTTAGCACTTTTCAAATCACAGAAGATCGCTGTGTCAGGGTAGACTTTTAGTAGATTCCAAAACGGCCTGAAACCCGATATCGCAACAGAAAAGTAAAGTTCAGAGCGGTGTTAGCTTCTTTCGGACTAGCGGTGTTTACAAAACAGCTGAGTTCACGCATGCGCACTGTCCTCTCTGATGACGTCATCAAATGAAACTATAGCTGCATATCGGGTTTCAGGCCGTTTTGGAATCTACTAAAAGTCTAACCTGACACAGCGATCTTCTGTGATTTGAAAAGTGCTAAAGTTTGTGTTATTTGGACACCGCAAAGTAATGCCCCGAGCACCATGTTAACGGATACGGGATCATTAGTAGAACAGAACGGCTACAACATAACTTCTGCGATACTGCTCCAATTGACACCAAACTGCTATGGGTGAGTAAAACTACTTGTTTTATTGCCGAAAGAAGGCTCAGATTGTAAAAAAAAAAACGTTACTTTTCCTTTAAGGACAAGGACACTGGCAATCTTCAGATCATACATATACATATACATATACATATACATATACATATACATACACATATACATACACATATACATACACATATACATGGCAAAAGGAGAAATTCAATTTGTCAACTGGACAAAAGTTTATTTGGTTGAATATGTTTAGCTTTTCTTTTTGACAAGGAACCACTCACCCATTCACACATACACTCACACACCAGTGCGCACAGACACGGGGGGCGAGGAGTGTTAAGTGTCTTGCCCAAGGACACACCGACAGCATCTGTGGGAGCTGGAATCACACTGCCAAACTGTGGGGCAGTGGCTCTGCGCTCTACCAGTGATGTTAATGTGAATAGTGGGATTCGAACCACCAACCTTCAGATCAGTGGACAAACCCTCTACCAACTGAGCTACTGTCACCAATTTATCTCCTAAAAACTGGATGCATGACATACTTTACACTGACTTTAGTCTATCTTGTGATTCCAGTTATGCACACCATGTGAAAAACATGATGAATTTCCCATAATCCTCCCTGAGATCCCGTTAGATTCTATGGTAAACTATTGGCAGAGCCAGTTTCTAATGGGTGTTTGGTCACTTTTCCTATGCATAATACAGATGCATGAGCCGTCACTTTGTACACATTTAATCCATGTGTGAATGCCCCAGCAGCTCTGAGCGCCTCATGCATTATGGGTAATTGTTAGTCATTAGTCACACTTCAATAGTTCAATAGTCGCGATTGTGTGTGTGTGTGTGTGTGGTGTGTGTGTGTGTGTGTGTGTGTGTGTGTGTGTGTGTGTGTGTGTGTGTGTGTGTGTGTGTGTGTGTGAGTGTGTGTGTGTGTGTGTGTGTGTGCTTGGTGATGGTTCATGTTTCTAATGCCGCTCATGCATTATTCAGTGTGACCTGCGAGGGGCGCTGTGGGGGAGGCTGCTGTGTGCCCTTTATGACAGTGTGTGCTTGTGTTGTTGTGTGCATGAGGGAGACTGGGGGGTGAACCTGGTGCTAAATGCCCAGATACCTGAGCTGTGCTGTTTAATTAATGCCACATCTGATTAACTGTCAGTTTGGATCAACACCACGTAATGCTCTTACACCGGGGGACAGGGAGTTTAACCGCAGCCAAACCAACATGTGTCACATGTAACTTCACCATATTCTACTGTCGTATACTTTTAAAGGTCCTATATTACACTAAATGGACTCTTGTGAGCATTAATCATGTTATAATGTTGTTACCATACATATATAAACCAAAAACATTCACAATTATTCAACCCCAAACAGGTGACTGTCATCAGTTAAAAGGACACATTATAAGATGAATACATGTGGTAATAGGCATTTATTTCAGAAAATGTTACTTATTCAGGACAGTATGTGTTTCTGATCTATAAGAATAAACTGGGAAGTTGTTGGGGGGGGGGCATGAGCAAATGCGTAATCAAGACATAACATTTCAACAATAACAGGTGAGCCCAAGGCTGGGTCATTCACAGCAGAATAACAAGTGAAAAACAAGTTAAAGGCCAGTGGAAATTTACCACACGTGTATTGTACGACCTTAAAGGCCCAAACTAAATTTTGAACATGATTAACAACCTCATTTAATTAGAAATCACAAAACCAACTTAGACATGACATATATATCTGATTGTATGAATGATTATTGCAAGATTTCCAATACAGTGTAATTCAGAAATCACTTGGCAAACTATAGGAAGGGGGTGGAGAGCTGCCAGTAGCTCCACCTACAGGTTGGAGACCCGTATCCCCATTTGAGGTCAGGTGACAGACCCTCAACCTGAAGAGTCAGTTCACCTTTAATATTTTCATTCAGACATGTTTAACAAACAAACCCTGCATTCGTCCTGATTTTTTTTTTCTCTCAAACAGAAAACACTCTGTTCCACCTTTTGTCATGTCATACAGGAAGTGCTCCACTGTGTTTTTAAACTGTAGACATGTGTGAATGAAACAAAACACAACTCCAGGTATGTTTTTGAGGAGGGAACAACATTATAAAATGGTGCATATAGAATCCCTCAATCATCCGGGTAGAATCCATGGCAAAAGGAGAAATTCAATTTGTCAACTGGACACAAGTTTATTTGGTCGAATATGTTTCACAGCTTGGATGAGCTGCGAAACATATTTGATGAAATAAACTTGTGTCCAGTTGACAAATTGAATTTCTCCTTTTGCCATTATAACATGGCGTAATATAGGACTTATAGTTAGTTCAGAAACATAAAGATGTAAGATACAGCCAGCATAAACTTTTGATACACAATTATCAGAGGCTCCAACTCTGTTAAGCACCACCCATCCACACACACACACACATATATACATGTGTGCTTGTCTCCATGGAAATAAGGTTATTATCATACTGTGACAAATTCAAGGCAATATCTCCATAGTGACGGACCCTCCACCCGGAAAGTTACACAGTGCATCTTTAAAATACAGTGTTTGGACCGCCTTTTTTGAACCCATGGAGTCCCCCTGAGAAACTGGACTAAGTTTTTCATTTAGTTTTGTGAATACAGAAATATCCGTATTAGTGTTCAGCCAAGTATTATGGGCTGTATTCTTGAATTCTGTTGAAATAACATGACTGTGGACACAGTCACCACCTGCTGCTCACCACTGGTATTACACCTGCTTTATGGACGCTATAGTACACAGTTCTTCCTCCACTAGTGGAACTACAAACATGTGAATGGTGTTTGCAGTTCACATGGAATAAGGCCTCCTGCTGCCTCCTGCTGTTCACCAGTTTACATGACAGTCTCCAGACTCGTGATTGAAGATGTTATGACAGCCTGGCCATTATTGGAGTCAAATTTAGTGAATACAAACAGACACAAACACACCTGGAGTTGTGTTTTGTTTCATCCACACATGTTTAACACACAAACTCTGCAGATTTAGGCTTCTAAGAGAGTTCTTCTCTCAATTCTTCTTTAAATACAGGAATTGCTCCTGGGGAGGGGGGGGGGGGGCTACAGTTTTGAATTGCTTAACAAAATTTCAGCGTGAGAAATACCATGTGTGGCGTGTGAGCGTGTGAACATGTCGAATTGCATGTGTCACACTCTCAAAGCGTGAGACTTGAGAAACTACCGCTTCATGACATCACAAGGTGGAACAGAGCATTTTGAGCTTTGGAGATGTACAGACTAATAATAAAAGGGTTACTCAGACAAGTGTGAATGAAACAAAACGTAACTCCAGGTGTGTTTTTGAGGAGGTAACAACATTCTAACATGACTTTAAGAATTTGTGTGTAATATAATGTTTAAAAACAACACAACAAAAGCAGTTTAGGAATAGTTTGTTGATTTTTTTTTCTGTACAGTCTTTTCTCCCACTGGTTAAATACATGAATCACAAGAAGCCACCGAAGCCCTGGAACCCTTTTTACAACAAAAACTCAAAACACCTCCAAAACAGTGAGCCAATCAGGGGCCATGAGGACTCAAGTGTAGCTGGCATTTTGATCCCCTTCCTAAAGCCAGTCCCAGGCAGTAAAAATGTCAGTTTTAAAGATGCACCATGTAACATTTTCTTTAGAGATGTGACCTCTCTGCTTGGAGTATAGCGTTCATTTAGTCACAGGTGATTTTATTCCTAAAGAATGCCGAAATATTTTTAGTGTGAGCGGACAAAGCCTCTCCACTGATCTGATCTGTAAATGGCCAGGCGTGATCTGCTTGTCTCCATGGAGATAGAGCATAATGCCAAACTGTGGAACATTCAGGCAAAAAGAAGAATTACATATAAGCAGCAGTCGAGTTGTAAGTTGAGTTGGGGGGGTGGGGGGGGGGGCCCATATAATCATATAATCATTCAATAATTCAATAATACACAGGATATATGTTATCACACATGTACACACACACACACACACACCTTAGTCCTGGTTTAGTCTTGGTTTAGTCCTGGTTTAGTCCCGGTTTAGTCCTGGCTTAGTCCTGGTTTAGACCTGGTTTAGACCTGGCTTAGTCTTGGTTTGGACCTGGTTTAGTTTTGGTTTAGTCCAGGTTTAGTGCTGGTTTAGTCCTGGTTTTGTCCTGGTTTAGTCTTGGTTTGGACCTGGTTTAGTTTTGGTTTAGTCCTGGTTTAGACCTGGTTTAGTCCTGGTTTTGTCCTGGTTTAGACCCGGTTTAGACCTGGTTTAGTCTTGGTTTAGTCCTGGTTTAGACCTGGTTTAGTCCTAGTTTTGTCCTGGTTTGGACCTGGTTTAGTCCTGGTTTAGACCTGGTTTAGTCTTGCTTTCGTCCTGGTTTAGTCTTGGTTTAGTCCTGGTTTAGTCTTGGTTTAGTCCTGGTTTAGACCTGGTTTAGTCTTGGTTTAGTCCTGGTTTATACCTGGTTTAGTCTTGGTTTAGTCCTGGTTTAGTGCCGAAATAGATGCAGAAATAATCTGATAATATGACTCACCCATAAGAATGCGGTCAGATCCATTCTAACAGTTTGCCGTGTTGTCTTTAATAATCCGGAGCTCCGGAGAAAAGGACATATCCCGAACGTATCCCGTGTCCCGAGGCGAGAGTTCCTTCTTACGTAGCATTAACGTAGCAAGTTAAGGAATCTTCTTCTCTTGGAAATGCCGCGTAAACATTCACGCGGCTCGCTCACAGCTGATTGGCGAACAGGCGCAAACACAACAGCGGCAATCGTCATGATTGGCGGGAGCGCGTATCGGTGCGTAATTATGCTGCAACATGATGGGAAGCTGGAGCGCAGTTCGGCCTATGATTGGCTCTTGGGTAGTGGCCATTTTGACTTAAAGATCCCATGACATGGTACTTCTTGATGCTTTTATATGGCTCCTTAATGGTTCCCTAATACTGTAAATGAATCCTTCTTCAAAATCAACACTTAGTGCATGAGAAAGACACAGTCTACACAGTCAGAGTCAGAAAATCTCTCTGAACGACTCATTCTGGGCCTTGTTGCTTGAATGCAAATGAGAAGAACACAGATTGGTAAGAGGAAGGGGGGGGGGCGGGCGGGCAAATGCGCCGCTGGTTCCTTGTGTTAGCGGTGCGCTGTGCCTGGCCCCACTTCCGCGTGTGTAAGCGTGAAGGAGGAGAGGACAGCCTTTTCAATGAAAAAAAACACATTTGTACAGAAAATAAAATTAAACCACTGCTATTTCAGAGGTCCAGAGGGTTGGGTAAAGGACTTCCAAGCCTAGAAACACTCACACGTGCCTCCAGGCAAATAAAAAAACGCATTTCACATTGCATAGCTCCTCCGCGGTCCAAACTCTCTGGGTGTGATTTCCAGAGACAGGGGGTGGAGATCCAGACGATGGTGGAACTGAATTTGCATTTCTTTTTTCGATCTGACGTCAATAAGGTGCCTTGTCCAGAATCGCCCATTTGAGCTGTGTATTTTTCAAACGCAGAAAAGGATCGCAAATGCTCAGTTTAGACATTACGCAACTTTTAGCCATTGGGGGGGGCTAAACAGGGTAGGGGAGCTCACATTAACGTTCAAAAACCTCAGAAAGTGAAAATTTCATGCCATGGGACCTTTAAAAACGGCGAAATTTGCCAAAAGTTTAGGGATTTTCATGCCTGATTGATAAAATGCCATAAGGGATGGAAGAAGGGATGCCCGTTTTAGAAGAGGGATGATTTTGACTATTTTTCCCACAGGGAGGATCCCCCCCCCCCCCCCCCCCCCCCATCCCCCCTCAACTCGAGTAGTGCATATAAGTATTTGTTATTTTCAGATTATATGAGTCTATTCTAGTCTATTCTGTCCAATAGGGGGCAGTATTTCTGTACCAGTTAATTAGTTGGTTTGATAAGAAATAACCAAAACATCTTCACTATTCTGATTGTAGAACATAAAGGTGCATTGGGGAACTTTTCTGGTAGAAGGTCCATCACCTGCTTGTTTCTATGCAGATGTCATTGCTCTGCCTGGAATGTTCCATGTTCAAGTGGTTTTATAGCTCAAAAATACTAGTAACATTCTACTAAAACAGGCTACATGACATCACAAACTGGAACAGAACATTTTGAGCTTTGGAGATGTAGACGGACTAATAATAAAGGATTACTCAGACATGTGTGAATGAAACAAAACACAAGTCCAGGTGTGTTTGTGATGAGATAACAACATTATAACACATCTTAAAGCTCACAAGAGTCAGCATTGCGTGATATAGGACCTTTAAATTTAAAATAAAACTGGTTCTGGTTGGAAAACGGGAATTGTAAATCTATTGAAATCCCAAAATTGCAACATTTCCTTCACATTTTCTGTACAGTTTGACACTGTGACCTCCCCAGACTGAATGTAAGACTAAGTAGTAAAGTATTGTAACAGTGACAAAGAGAAGAGAGGGCATTTTTATTCTTGTGGGTTTGAGAGAATGTGTTTTGACCAGAGGAGACGGCCATGAGTGCATTTCCACACTGTGTAGAGCACTGAGTCGCCTTTAGCTCAGCTGTAATACACAAAACCCCACCACAGGAATTTTCATTTTATTTGAGAAATTCAGAGTCACTTCCTCTTTTCTTCCTCTGCCCGCGGTGTGATGTGGGAGGACTTCACTTGTCTCAATTCATTGTCTTCATATGGTGGGTTATGAGACACTTTTGATGTGGCATGTGAGTTAAAAAATACTTATACGTTTCGGTTTCCTGTTTTATTCATTTTAAAGACGTTTTCCAATTCAAAGATATTATTTTAAATTGTTAATCGCCAAAGGTGGGGTCACAGTTTTGAGACTTGATAAAATGGACTCAGACTCTGGACTTTGGGGCCTGTGACTTGAGAAGACTTGATACTTTATTTTACAGAACAAACTGGAACTACATAGACCATGATCCTTTGCTTCATTTCAGCACAGTCTACATGACAAAATAACTGCTATTAATCTCTTCTAATTCTTAATTCTTTCTATAGTGACCAAAATAATTCACACTAAACTAACTTGAAGCTCAAAACAGACGACTTGGACTGGACTTGTATCGTGGGCCACTCACTCGGGGCTTGACTTGGTTTAAAGGGGAACCCTCCACCGGAAAGTTACACAATGCACCTTTAACAAATGAACAAATAACAAATCTAAATCTAATCTTAATGACCTATAAAAAATACCACTGATACATTTGAACCATCCCTGACCTGTAATCTTTTCTGATTTCTCTGTGGTTCCTCATGTTCTTATAGTGTGTGGAGGCTGTAGTTGGGTCACACCTGTTCTTATACACTGTGTGCAGACTCTTCTTGCTGTAGCCCTCGTTGATCCATCTCTCCTCCAGGGCAGCTCGGACACTGGGGCGTTTGACCGGGTCAGGCTCCAACAGGGAGAGCACGAAGGACACTGCACCTGCGCAACAACAGGAGCAAATAATTATACATTTAAAGGTCCTGTATTACACAAAATGGACTCTTGTGAGTTTAAGCCATGTTACAACGCTGTTACCTTCTGAAAAACATATCTGGAGTTGTGTTTGTAAGTGTATAACTTGGGGATAAGTAATAGTTTGGTGCTTTGATTGTTTATTCTGTAAAAATCTGTGCAGTTCTTTCTGTTGTTTTGCAGCCATGTTTGTTTGATCAGAGCATGTGTTTCTCTGATTGGTTAATCCGCCTGTCAATCACACCCTCTGAAATCAGGGAGACAGGACACAGTTCCCGATCCACTCGTCTTTGTAAAGTCTTTTCAAAGCATGCGTTCTGGTCGGGTAAGTGGTAAAATGTCTTGAAAGTCCTGAAATCACTTTTTGTCTAATTATACAAATGCTGGTCCTGTATTGTGCTATTTCCCACCTGTTAAACTATAAATGTTTTATAAAGCCTGTACAGGGCATCACATCTCATGAAACTCCAACAGTGTTTCTAAAAGAAGGCCCTTGTGTTGACTTTCTCCTCTGTCTGTCTGATGTAAGTGTCTCTGACCCTGTGTGTTTATTTATTTATTTATTCATTTGACAGGGACAATGCACATTCATGAACATAAGTATACAACAAATGTAAATATGCCAAATTTTAGCTACAAAGCTAGTTTTCATCCGTCGTCCCTAGGCAGGCAAATACATAAAAATACAACATACAATAATATAGGACCTTTTTTGGGGTTATACTTTCATGTACTCATAGTATCACAGTCACCAATGAAATATATAGTACAATGAAACATGTAGAGTGTGTATATATAGTATATATGTGTGCAGACCTTTGCTTATGTCACTGGGGATGCTGCTGATTTCTCCGTTCATCATTTTCTGATGCAGATGTTTGATGTTGAAGGGCTCTACAGTGAAGGGCAGAGTCCCCGTCAGCATCGCAAATGTACTCACTCCTCTGGAAACACAACGGGGAAGGATGGAGTTACATTACCAGGCAAAAGTTCACACTCACCCGCTCATGCAATGTTTTTTATCTATATGTTTACTATTTTCTACATTTGACATACAAATTACATCAGATATATGAAATAAGATATATGGAATTATTTAGTAAAGAACAAAAGTGAAATCACTACATTTATAAAATATATTTTATAACCAAATCCTCAAATTAACCACCCTTTTGTAATGTTTATCTTTACTAAATAATTCCATAGGTCTTGTTTTATACATTTGTTTGGATATAAAATGTAGTAAATAGTAAGAAAAAAGATTGAATGAGAGTGTGTGCAAACCTGGTCGTGTATGTTTAAATAACTCTACTAAATATTTTTCGAAAAGCAAAGGTATGATATGAATATAAATATTCAAAAGAACTTTTTTTCTTTGCTACATAATTCTGTGGGTGAAAGTCCTCATAATGTTGCATGATATGACAGGAACTTGCACCCCGTGAATAGACCATAATTCTTTGCTCTTTTTCAATACAACCAAAGTGAAGAAATGATTGATGTGTAAAGTAAATGGAAGAACACCAATATCTTTCAATTCAAATGTAATCTAGAATATTATTTTAAATCATTCAAAACCTTCCAAATAAACAAGGAAGTTACATGTTATCAATTTATAAAGAACTCTTTAATTAAATCCTATTTATCAATTTCCATCAATAGGCATAAAACAGGTATGACATCAGGTATGACATTCTGGTGTGAGGCCACTGCTGGAGGACTGCTGAGGGTCAGGCAAGGCACTGCTGGAGGACTGCTGAGGGTCAGGCAAGGCACTGCTGGAGGACTGCTGAGGGTCAGGCAAGACACTGCTGGAGGACTGCTGAGGGTCAGGCAAGACACTGCTGGAGGACTGCTGAGGGTCAGGCAAGGCACTGCTGGAGGACTGCTGAGGAGGGTCCAAGTGTACGCCATCTTCAGTAACTAGAACACAAACATACTATTAAAATACACAAATGCTTGGATCACAGCTGAGGCAAGCATTAGCCTAGAGAATACCTTGAATATACTCTTCACAAGAACTCGCAGGAAGGATCATTGATGGGGTCCCTCCTTCAGTTACCTCCACCAGTGGGCGACCCCGGTTTAGGGCCAGTGCCAGCTCCTGTGCAGGTGAAAGGTTTTGAGGGGGGCTCCCACCTCCTGTGGCTTGGTAGCTACTGTTCATTTTAAATTAAATTAAGGTACCATTTCAACAGTATTACTAACTTCACTGAATAATAATATTAATATTAGCCTACTTACCACTCTGCAAAATGTTTTTATGCTTTGTCTTTACCTGCAAAACAGTCCTCTTCACATTATTCCTGCTCAAAGACAAGATCACACAGTTTAACGTATTAGTTGGAGCAAATACTTTTACACAGTAAAAATAAATTACAACTGAGAAGACTGCTATACAAATATATAATATTTATGACATCAACTGTCCTCTCTGAGAATCGAACTCACAGCTCCCACAGGTCAAACCGTAACATATCCTCTCCCCCACGGACTTATCTTGACATCAGTGGTGAAAACTTACTTAAACATTCAGCACTGTTATAGGACTTAACTTGCTAACCCTAACCCCCTAACCGAATCCTAACCTTGTCAAAATACGTCTCTGTTCGTATTGTTGTACGGGTTTCACGACAGTGCCCGAATCGGCCAGGAAAACCTTCCTTCTTCCTGATACGTCATTGTGCGCATGTGCAGTACACAGAGCCCACATCAGGTACTTCATTGGGCACCCACAAACGTGCTTGGAGGGGGATGTGCGTCATATCCGGCTCAACAACTGCTGTTCCATTTCATTTTGTCCCATGCACAGTTAAGACGCGGTCCGAACAGTGCAGTCGTTTCCGTGGAAATCGCTGCGTGGACCAAACGTGCAAACATGCACGCTTCGCACACTTAAAAGCCCCAGCATGCACAGCGCAGCAGGATATATGACTACAAAGATGGACTCGCCAGCAACATCGCCATGCGACAGTTGCGACTTCACTATAAAATGTGTGTACTGGTTCACCTCACCTACAACTATGCTACATGAAACTCTTCATAAACTACACTAAACATGTGTGACGGTAGCCGTAACGGCATAGTTTCACGGCATAGCCATGTCCCAATTCGAAGTATTACTAGTAGTAATAGAATAATATTTTTGTCTGTAGGGAACAAGGAGCAGACCACCCGGCTCATTGAGCTGAGGCGGGATTTGTTCCATTTCACAGACGCCCATGTGGTCCCCGGACTGCACTCAGGGCTCAGAGAGTATGCACCGCCTCGACTGCAGGCTGAGACCACACTCCGAACCGTGCACTCTCTGAATTGGGAAACGGCTAATGCTCCGTGTTTTCTGTTCTCTCACCAGGGCTCTCAAGTTTTGAGACTGCGTAATTTCCGAGGAGCGGGGGGGGGCTTGAATTGCGTGAGAAATGCCGTGTGAGCGTGTGAACGCGTCGAATTGTCTCTCTCAATGCGTGAGACTTGAGAGCCCTGCTGTAAATGTTTATCTAAAGAGCAAACTTAAACTACAAAGCAACTAATGAGAGTTCTATAAATGAAGTTATTACCTGGTGGTTCTCAGTTTGTTTTATCATCACCGCAGTGTGCGCTTAGCAGCTGAAACTACACTCTACAGTCTGCCCAACAACAGAACAATCTATTTTCTGATTGGCTGATTTTTTTCCGGGGAGCGGAACGGGGAGGAGGGGGAGAGTTTTTTTTCGCTGAAAACGTGCGGTGCCTGCATAAACTGAGCCACACAGACCGATTTTCTGGGCACAAAAAAAAAAAAATCAGCGTGAGAAATGCCATGTGTGGCGTGTCAAATTGCGTGTGTCACACTCTCAATGCGTGAGACTTGAGAGCCCTGTCTCTCACTGATATCGTGTTTTCACAGGTCGGTACACGGTGGAAAAGTCATCTATGTATTGCGCTGTAGAGTCATTGCTTGCTGTTGTCAGTATATGGTACTATTGATGTGGTTGCTGGTAGTTGTCTGCCGATGTTTGCGAGTTAGGAGCTAAGTTTGAGATTAGCCGTGGAGTTACCCGCGTCTTCTGATGCGCACATTCTGGGGCGTCGTGATGCCGCATGGAATGTGGGTTATTTCAGTTTGGTATACATTTTAGACTTGGACTTAGATCAACTTTATCCACAAGTGCAATTTGTTTTGTTCAATTGATGTGTCTTGTTTATTGGCCTAAAGGGTTATAAAAGTAATAAACAAAAATGCAATCTGGATGTGAAAGACAACGCTCCGTGTTTTCTGTTCTCTCACTGATATCGTGTTTTCACAGATTGCGACATTTACTGTTATGTTCGCCCCGGTGCTTGGGGCCGGTAACAAAAACGTTAGGCCAAAACTGCAAATGAGATCACACAGTTAAACACACAGTTAAAATAACAGAAATTACCTCTAATTGTGATACTAAATTTGGAAATACAGCATCATTATTGTGAGCTGCTGTATCGATATATCACCAAGAATATTTTTTGACTTTTTTTTTTTTTGTGATAGCACTATAATTGTATTTTGAATATCTAAAATATATGTATTTCATATTAACTTTGCACAAATAGTGGTTTAATAAAGAAATACTGTTGCTAAAAAGTACCAATATATCAGAGTATCATCTATATATAGGAATATATTATCACATGTATCACCATATCGTGAAAATATTGTGAGCCATGTATCAAGTATCGTATCAAATCGTGAAGGAGCCTGCGATTCCCAGCCCTAATGTCTATAATTGAGATATTAATCAAATCAAAAGTATGTAAAAGCATTCAACTGATGACAGCAGCTCACAGTGACATCAGAGAGTGGTTTGACTGGTTCAGATGCACAGATAAAGTTACTTCAAGGAATCAGTTTCGTTTTGAAGTGTTTATTGACAAATGTGCCCAGAATATCCAGTAATCCACCTCCCTGTGTACTTTAAAGAGCCTGTATTACGCCAAATTAACTGGTGTGAGCTTTAAAACATGTTTTTACCTCATCAAAAACATACATAAAGTTGTGTTTTGTTTCATTCACACATATTTGAGTAATCCTTTATATTTTAGTCTGTCTACATCTGCAAAGCTCAAAACGCTCTGTTCCACCTAGTGATGCGGTAGTTTTCGAGTGAACAGCTCCTTTTACCTTTTCTATTGTAGAGATTCCAGGGTTCAAATGATCTAAATGATTCTAGTGAAGGTGTGGAGTTTAAAAACACATTGGAACACTTCCTGTATTACCACATGACAGAGTGTTTTCAGTTAGATAAAAGAACAGGGTTTGTGTGAAACATGTGAATTAAAAAAAAACACAACTCCAGGTGTGTTTGTGATGAGGAAACACCATTAGAACATAGATCAGAAAACAGTGTAATATAAGCCCTTGAAAATGATAATGAATTAAACATTTGTTGTTTGTGTTTTTGTTGCAGTACAGCGCAGTGGACACAAACCCTCTGTCTGTTTATGTCATGCACCCGTTCTGGAACTGTGTAGTGAAGGTGAGTGCTCCGCTCTGAGTCTAAACTGGACTTAAGTCTGTTTTGTAAAGTGAATGATGGATTTGGCTTGCCTGGAAGAATCCATGACTCATCGCTGTACCAGCGAGTGAGTCTGGTAACGCTTGATCCACAGAATGCGCTGCGGTTGCGCGTAGACAGACAGCTAAGTGAACCAATCAGAGATTGCGCCATCTTGATTCAAAACTGAGGCGGAACTTCCGCTGCCTTTGCGGGCAAAGGCGGGTGCACTGACGTCACCATCTTTGAACGAATCAGAATCGCGGAGTCAGTTTGTAACCGGAGGAGCGAGAGTGGATGGAGGGTGTCCAGATGGTATCGCGCTGTATAGGAAATACAGAGAGATATCATTTGGCTGGCCAGGTAAGGATTTGGCTGCTCTCTGATCAAATATAATCACTACTAGTATGCCAAAATGATATTAGATAACAGTGTTGAATCCTGCGCTTACGAGCATTTGTCACATATTATCATTTATAGTAACACTGGGATATGTCTGTTGCTCTTTGAATTTTAATTTCAAACTATGACTGGGCAATTAATGAAACAAATTCAATTAATTCAGGTTTTTAATAATCAAGAATTATTATGAAACAAGTTTTCTCCTGACTTTCTCACTTGTAAAGCTGGTTTACTGTGCAGTTACACTTGGATATCTATACAAATGTAAATGCAGGCAGTTCACAGTTTCTTAAATAAGAGCATATGATAAGAACAAGGCTCACTGTCCAAAGCTGTACTCACACTATAAAAGAAAAAGAGAATAAAAGAATAATAAATGTTAAAGAAGTGACTAAAATGACACTTGAGATTATATATATAGGATCTACAGCACAGACATTGGAATGTCATTCATACTTGAGAAATGTAGTAGGATGGTGACAAAGAGAGGGAAGGTAGTCCACACAGAGGGGGTCTCACTCCCAGAGGGAACAATAACAGACATTGAGGACAGTACCTTGTTATCCCACAAGCAAATATCAACCGTGAAGAGGCAACAAGGAAAGCGGCTACAGCCAAATACCTGCAACAAGTAAGGCAAGTCCTAAGAAGTCAGCTCAATGGCAAGAACAAGGCCCAGGCAATAAACAGCTATGCCCTGCCAGTGATCAGATACCCAGCAGGAATCATAAGCTGGCCAAAGGAGGAGACCACAGACGAAAGCTCCTGACCATGCATGGAGGGTTCCATCCCAAATCCAGCACCCTGAGACTGTACACGAGCCGGAAGGAAGGAGGCCGAGGACTAGTGAGTGTGGGAACCACTGTCCAGGATGAAACATCCAAAATCCATAAGTACATCAAGGACAAGGCCCCGACAGATGATGTACTCAAGGAATGCCTCAGACAGTGGAGTGCAGAGGAAGAGGTGCTGGAGGGACCATCATGGCAGGACAAGCCCCTCATGGGGCGTACCACCGAAACATAACTGAAGTGGCTGATATCAAGAATTCCTACCAATGGCTGGAGAGGGCTGGTCTGAAGGACAGCACAGAGGCCCTCATCCTGGCTGCACAGGAGCAGGCCTTGAGCACCCGAGCAATAGAGGCCCAGATCTACCACACCAGACAAGACCCAAGGTGTAGGCTGTGCAAAGAGGCTCCTGAGACAGTCCAGCACATAACTGCAGGGTGTAAGATGCTGCAGGGAAAGCATACATGGAGCGACACAACCAAGTGGCGGGCATAGTGTACAGAAACATCTATGCAGAGTACGGGCTGGAGACCCCAAGGTCAAGGTGGGAAACACCTCCGAAGGTTCCGGAGAATGACCGAGCCAAGATCCTGTGTGACTTCCAGATACAGACTGACAGAATGGTGATGGCGACCAGACATAGTGGTGGTGGATAAGCAACAGAACAGAGCCGTGGTGGGGGACATTGCAATGCCAAGCGATGGTAACATCAGGAAAAAGGAACACGAGAAACTAGAGAAATACCAGGGGATATATATATATATATATATATATATATATATATATATATATAAAATTTTCTTTTGAAACAATGAATACCTTAAGAAATATGCAAAAATCTTAATATCATACTGTGACAAATTCAAGGCAAAGCAACAATAGTAGTGATGGTGCACTGTGTTTGGACCGCTGAAGATAGTGTTTGGACCGCCTTTTTTGAACCCATGGAGTCCCCCTGAGAAACTGGACTAAGTTTTTCATTTAGTTTTGTGAATACAGAAATATCCGTATTAGTGTTCAGCCAAGTATTATGGGCTGTATTCTTGAATTCTGTTGAAATAACATGACTGTGGACACAGTCACCACCTGCTGCATGGACGCTATAGTACACAGTTCTTCCTCCACTAGTGGAACTACAAACATGTGAATGGTGTTTGCAGTTCACATGGAATAAGGCCTCCTGCTGCCCCCTGCTGTTCACCAGTTTACATGACAGTCTCCAGACTCGTGACTGAAGATGTTATGACAGCCTGGCCATTATTGGAGTCAAATTTAGTGAATACAAACAGACACAAACACACCTGGAGTTGTGTTTTGTTTCATTCACACATGTTTAACAAACAAACTCTGCAGATTTAGGCTTCTAAGAGAGTTCTTATCTCAATTCTTCTTTAAATACAGGAATTGCTCCACTGTGTGTTTTTGAGGAGGTAACAACATTCTAACATGACTTTAAGGATTTGTGTGTAATATAATGTTTAAAAACAACACAACAAAAGCAGTTTAGGAATAGTTTGTTGATTTTTTTTTCTGTACAGTCTTTTCTCCCACTGGTTAAATACATGAATCACAAGAAGCCACCGAAGCCCTGAGCACAAGTCAGAGCCACTTTTTACAACAAAAACTCAAAACACCTCCAAAACAGTGAGCCAATCAGGGGCCATGAGGACTCACTTCTCCCTAACCGTGGTAAGTGTAGCTGGAAACTGTGTTATAAATGACCTGGAAACAAAAGAAAATTATAAATAAAATGAAGTATTTCAGCTGTAAAGTCATTTGATCTGATCCTTCTTGTTGTGTTGGCACACTGTCTCTCATATCCCTCGTTCACCTGTAGTGTTTACGTAAACCACCAGAGGAATTTTGATCCCCTTCCTAAAGACAGAAAAACCACACAAAGCAACCAGGCAGTAAAAATGTCAGTTTTAAACATTTAACATAAAATTTTCTTTAGAGATGTGACCTCTCTGCTTGGAGTATAGCGTTCATTCAGTCACAGGTGATTTTATTCCTAAAGAATACCGAAATATTTTTAGTGTGGGCAATGTGGTTCCACTGATCTGATCTGTAAATGTAAGTGTTTGTTATTTTCAGATTATATGTGACATCATTAGTCTATTCTGTCCAATAGGGGGCAGTATTTCTGTACCAGTTAATTAGTTGGTTTGATAAGAAATAACCAAAAAATCTTCACTATTCAGATTATAGAACTTAAAGGTATATTGTGGAACTTTTCTGGTAGAAGGTCCATCACCTTTTTTTTCCCCCTTCTAGCTGTCGTGAAGAGCAGACATGCTTTCGAATCACACAGCCCTGCCTAGTGGCATGAAGTTGGAGGCCTGGCAGAAACCAGGGTTCTGGCAAATTGTCTGTTCACCTGGGTTCTAAAAATGTATTGATTATGTTAAATTTCCCCCTTTCGGTGTAATCAGTTCTCCTTGAAAAATCTGATTCAACTGGACTGTTTTGACTCTGCATCTCTGCACAAACACTTCCAAGGTCGACAACTGCGGCTTATCACACAGCACTCTACAAAACAAGGCATTCCACATTTGGCTCACATCGATATGTATTATGTAAAAAACTCTGCCCTGTCTATTTAGTAATATCTGCCTCTGCTTCGGTTTTCTATCAATTTCATTGATTTTTCTGGACTGCTCCAATTGTTGTTGTCATAATATGTTTGTATTGTTATTGATTGGACTGCACTTTTCAACATCTCCAAGTTGGCGGCGCACACATGCGCACGGCCCCTCCCCTGGCCGTCTCTATCACTGCCCTGCTTGGTCAGGAGAAAACGAAATTTCGATCTTCTATGTGTACTTGTACATATGGTTTTTCAACAATAAAGCAAACTATGAACTACCTGCTTGTTTCTATGGAGATGTCATTGCTCTGCCTGGAATGTTCTGCACTACGACATTAAACAGCTATACTTTACATTTATTCAGTTACAGGTGTTTTTACAACTCAAAAATACCTAGAAAAACAGGAATTCTGACTGTGAGCGGGGTCGCCTCTCCACAGATCTGACCTGTAACTTGGTCTGGTTTGGGCTCCATGAAGATAGAAAGGCTAATTAGAGCCAAAAATTAAACATTCCAGAAAAAGCAATAACATCTCTGTGGAGTAAAGTATTTGACGGACCCACCACCAGAAAAGTTACACAATGCACCTTTAAGTAATCCTACGACATGAAAAAACATTAACAGACATTTTAACAGCCCTCATCTCAAATAAACATAAAAAAACAGACTTAAGTTTTGATGTGAAATACTCATAGCTTTCCTGGTCCAAACAGTACACCAGACATAGCAGAGCATTTTACAGTAGAGATTTCAAAATAAAATACACAAATAATACATTTATTTACACACATACATGTTATAGCCCCTTACAATAACACACTAAATGTAGATACCTGGACAGTGCACCATGTTGCCAACAAAACATAACCAAAATTCATAATTGTCATAGATTCACGTATAAAAGGGGCTTCAAGAATGACATTTTATGGTGTACTTTGAACTGCAATCTCGATAGTAGTTGTATAGGTGGAATGGGCAATATACAATGTAAAAATATAACTTTCATTCATATACACTCCTGATCAAAATGTTAAGACCAGTTGAAAAATTGCAAGAATTCACATTTAGCACTGTTGGATCTTAAGAAGGTTCTAATTAATGTGTGTAGAATCCCTCAGTCGTCCAGGTAGAATTCATGGCAAAAGGAGAAATTCAATTTGTCACTGGACAATACATTTCGCAGCTCATCCAAACTGCTTCTTCAGTTCTGGTCAGAACTTTTTTGGGGTGGGGTGGGGGTGGGGATGGGGGGGTCTACCTCTTGACTTTTTTTCCCCATAGCCCTCAGGATCTTTTAAGAAGTTTAAAATGACTGTCTTAGTACGTGCAACCTCAGCAGACTGCGAGAGGCCTTGCTGATGCAGCTCAACAATCCGACCTCGTTCAAAGAGAGAAAGTTTTGCCATTACCATCAGGAGGTCGAGACAGTGTGGATACCTGACAGAAAATTAAACTAAATCCACATTTTTGTGAAGATTTGGGCTTTTAAAGGTTGTGGTCTTAAACTTTTGATCAGCTGATAAACTGCCTATTTCAGTTTAATGGTTGTTTTAATAAATTGCTTTTTTTTTTTTTCTTGTCTCACTCGCATTTCTCCTTTTTGCATTTTGAAACACTACTTGGAACCCTCTTGAGATCCAAAATGTGAATTCTTGCAATTTTTCAACAGGTCTTAAAATTTTGACCAGGAGTGTAATAATCTTAATTTGAACAGTATTGACAAGTTTAGATATAAAGGGCTCATATGACCCTAAATTCTGATCTGTTCTAATGTCGTTTCCTCATGTCAAAAAGACCTGGAGTTGTGTTTTGTTTCATTCACACATGTTTAACACACAAACTCTGTGTATTTTTATTTAGGCTCTGCATTTCTCTCAAACAGAAAACACTGCTGAACCTTGTGATGTCATGTGGTAATACAGAAAGTGTTTTTTAAACTCCATACACCTTCACTAGAGCCATTTGGATCATTTCAGCCCTGGAATCTGGACTCACTACTGAACAAAAGGTAAAAGGAGCTGTTAACATGAAAACTACCTCTTCATGACATTACAAGGTAGAACAGAGCATTTTGAGCTTTAGAGATAGACTAATAATAAAGGGTTACTCAATGAATGAAACAAAACACAACTACAGGTCTGTTTTTGAGGAGGTAACAACATTACACAACACTATAACACAACATTATAACAGATTAAAGCTCATAAGAGTCAATTATGTGTAATATAAGACCTTTAAGTATTGATGTACTTTACATTTCCATAATTTTTGTGAAAAAAATCTAGCTTGTAAGAAACTCAGTGAGGTACAGCAAGTGTCATTTCCAACACCACTGAGCTGGTTAAACTGAGAAGGAAACAAAATATTAAAAACAGTGAAAGACAAAACTTCAATTTGTCAAAAGTAGTCTAATTAAGATCAATATTCTAATCTGATGACATTTTAATAATCCTTTTTGCAGTGTTTTTACCAGTCCCCATAGTATGCGTTTGTCCAGAGATTATGTACAAATGGGCTCTATTCACACTTAGAAAACATGGAAACATGTGGATGGCGACTTCCTTTGGCCTTTGTCTTAGTAATTCTTAACAAAACATGGAACAACTGAGAAAATGGCCCGATTTCCTTCATCTAGATGTCATTGTATTTAAATTTTGTATAAATTGCCTATTCATGTGTGTATTATAATTTGTTGGTTGATTATTATCCAGATTATGAGGAGAGTCTCGCCCCCAATGGAAAGCTCTGGCAGGTTGTGAAGACGATGCTGCTGAATCCACGGTTTTATCACATGCCCATTGTCGGAAACTCCACCCGAAGTTGTCATCCGCATGTTTCCAAACGTCTTCCGGTAAGCATGAATAGAGCCTACTGTCTTCAAATAAAACAAATCACCAAAACTGGACAAACTCTTGGTGTTAAAACTGCCATTCACAAAACCCATCGTTTGACAATTCAATTCAACTGAGAAGGAATTCAAAAATAAACATGCCAAAGATAGGCATTTCAGGTAAAGTTGTGATCCAGGTAGGATTAAAAAAAACAATTATGACTAAAACTGTTGCGTTATTTTTAATGAGGAAAAAAGGTTAGATTTTTTTCCCCTCCTACTCCTCCTCTTTGTGTTAATTTTCAGATTAAAACTAACACAAAGATCCATATTTACATTGAGAAGAACACAATAAATCTGCCAAAATTGTGTTTTAAGCTTTAGTCCAATTATTACTAAGATTTTCAGACACTTTCCTCACTTCCCAAATGCACAAAGAAATATGAGACAGTAACAACTTAAATAGAGCTCAACAGTGACTGCTCTACTTCCTTAAGTCTTTTTTTCATTCATTTTTTCCACTGACATTTAGAAAATTTAAAATGTTAAACAGATTTTAAAGGACTCCTATGACACAATATTCTGATCTGTTCTAATATTGTTTCCTCATCACAGACAGACCCGCGGCCGGATCTAGAAGTGTTTTCCTGCCCACCCAATTGGTCATAGTCATAGTCATAGTTTGCTTTATTGTCGAAAAACAATCATGTACATGTACATAGAATGAATTCGAAATTTCGTTACCAGGCAGGACAGTGATAGAGTGGGCTAGGGGAGGGGCCGCTGCGCATGTGCGCGCCGCCGACTGGGAGATGCAGAACAGAAAAGATGCAATAAGTACAATCAGTGACAATTTCACAACATGTAATGACAGAAAAACAATTGGAGATATAACATAAGGTGATCTTTTTTGTTGGTTACATAAGGAAGGGGTCAGATTGGAAATCAATGAAGTTGATTGAACCGAGAGCAGAGATCAGACCTTTCTAAAGACAGGAATTCTACTATTCTACTATTTCTGTTTTCAGTGACAGTGTAAGAGTGTGTGCTATGTTTATGTAGAGTCCAGATAACAAACCACATTCTGTGGCCTTGGCCTTGTTTATGCAGGGAGGCTAAGTCAAAACACAGATAAGTGTTTGGGACCGATTTTCGCAGGAGAGAATAATAAAATACATTTTTAGAGACCCAGGTAAATAATTTAGACTGAGCTCGGGTGCCAGACCCCCATCTTCATATCGCCATGAAGATTCGTGAGAGATCTCATTAGTTCCTCTTGGCGAACAGACTGCGCTGCGTTGGCTTTACACAGTTCTGTCACCATCCCCGTGATGATATCCAAACGTCGAGATGTTTCCTTCGGTTGAAATCCTTCCAAAAGGACCTCAACCTGTCCCACTTTCTGATGTACTCCTTTCACAAGATCTCCAACCCCTTCACAATGGCTCGAAATTTCGGCAGACAGCTTAGGGGATTCTTTACAAGCTGCCAGTTTACAAATTATGCGATAGATCATGGACAATCCCAGGCCAATTAACAGATGTCCAGCTATCAGAAATCCGAATACGTAAATATCCTCCACATCCTCCAGGTACATTGGTGCCAAACATACGACTTGCCACGCACGATACGAGTCCCTCGCATATCCAGCAGCAAAAGTACCATCCGGACACGCCGCTTCTCCCGGAGCGGCACTCCTCCGTGAAAAAAGAGTATCAATAGCGCTGAGGGTCCAGCTGATCACATCCATCTTTTTGGAATTTGGAAAATCTGCTCCAAAAAGCGAGAAAATGACAAAAACAAGAGAGGCACGCAGACAGCAGGAGCAATAGATAAGAGAGGAAAAAGAGAGACGTCTGCTCGCTCTCAGGGTCAACTGTATTTGATGTAATTTCAACCTGCCTATCACGTTTTCTTGTTTGCTCCGCCAAAATTCCACGACGTTTGATTCGCCAGTAGATAAGTATAGAGAATCCAGTGAATGAGTAACCAGTTGCATATCTCTACAGTAAAAAAGAAACAAAGACACTAGCGAAGCGAAGGCTGAGCGCAGTTTGTTTCGGGCCCGAACAATGGCGCTTCAATCACGGAACATTTCAAATCATTGCCAGAACAGTCAATCCATCCATCTTCTTCCGCTTTTCCATTTCTGGGTTGCGGGGGCAGCTTTATCATCGAATCTGACTCGGATCGTGTTCTACGTGCGCGTATTCGCTTTAGCATCTCGTCCGCCGCGTATAAATCCACTTAAAACGCGTAATTTGGCGAGAGACATTACCTCACCATCGCTCTAGCGCAACCTGAGACCGATATTGCAGGTTTTAAAGCAAGAACTGGACATTGTTCGCTAAAAGGGACACATTTACGAAGCGCAGCGCGTGTCGGAGCAGAGACCGCGAAAGGAGCGCAGCGGTGGGGCAGGATTTGTGAGCTCAGGCGTCGGTTCTCTCTCTGTCGCTCCGCCCGGGTTTGGAGAGGAGAGGAATGCAGCGGGACTGGCCCTGGTAAAACGCACTAGAATGCAGGAAATTGCATATAAGAAATCCAAGATTTTCTGGGGGAGGACCCCCACACCCCCCCTCTGGGCTAATTGTATGTCATATATGTTCACAACCTCTCCCCCCACCTCTGATACACTGTCAATGGGCCCTAAGCCACTCTGCACTGGGAAAACTGGGCCTCAATGTCAAAAAGGTTAACCCACCAAAATTTTGAAATGCCCCCCCAATCTGTGCAGTCTAGATCTGGGCCTGAACAGACCTGGAGTTGTGTTTTGTTTCATTCACACGTTTAACACACAAACCCTTCAGATTTAGGCTGAGTTCTCTTCATAGAAAACACAAATACAAGAAGTGCTCTACTGTATTTTAAACTCCATACACCTTCACTAGAATCATTTGCATAATTTCAGCCTTGTAACCGTCTATAGCTGTTGAACTAAGTTAAAGATCCCATGACATGGTACTTCTTGATGCTTCTATATGGCACCTTAATGGTTCCCTAATACTGTAAATGAATCCTTCTTCAAAATCAAGCTTCAGTGCATGAGAAAGCCTCCTGAAGACAGAGTCATAAATATGTCTCTGAAACGCTTTATTCTGGGCGTTGTTGCTTGAATGCAAATGAGGAGGACACAGCGGGTGGGGGTGTGGCCAAATACGCCGCTGTTTCCTGGATTAGCGGTGCGCTGGTGCACTGGCCCCACTTCCGTGTTTTAAGCACGGAGGAAGATATGAGACGCGTCCCGGGAAATAAACAAATGTCCACAGAAAATAAAATTAAACCACTGCTGTTTCAGAGGTTCGGAGGCTAAAGGACATCCGAGCCTGGAGAGGCTCTCACGTGTCTCCAGGCAAAAAAAAAAAAAAGCATCTCGCATTTCATAGATCGTTTGCGGTCCAAATTCTCTGGGCGTGATTTCCAGAGACATCCAGACAGGGGGTGGAAACCTTTCCGCGAATGTGACGTCAGAAAGTTCCCTTGTTCAGAATCACCCGTTTGGGCTGGGTTTTTTTTTCAAACACAGAAAAGGATCGCAAATGCTCAGTTTACACATTTCACAACTTTTAGCCATGGGGGAGGGGGGTTAAACAGGGCAGGGGAGCTCACATTAACGTTCAAAAACCTCAGAAAGTGAAAATTTCATGCCATGGGACCTTTAAAAGGTTAATTGTAAACCTCTGCTTCATGACATCACAAGGTGGACAGAGTATTTCGATCTTTACAGATATAGACAGACTAATAAAAAAGGATTGCTCAAACATGTGTGAATGAAGCAAAATAATATAGGACCTTTAAACAAAATTATAGGTCTTGTGGGCATTAGTTAACACAAAGTGATTTTTTTATATATATATATATAATTTTATTTTTTTTCCTCTATATATCTAACTAACTAAATAGAACTGGAGAATGGGCAGTCACTGTTGAGCTCCAGAAACACAAGTTAAAATGTTCAAATGCCGCGAGATGTGAGACTTAAGTGGTTTTCACTTTAGCGTCCTTCCTTCAGAATAGGTCCACTCCTTTGACAGGTTTTTGGACCCACTCTTCATTCAAACGCAGTACCACATGAGCCCCCTGCGACGCAAAACACCATGACAAAAACAGGAAATAAAACTCGAACCGAATCAGCGTGAAGACACAACACCTCAAGAAGTCAGGAGAGCCGCAGGACAGAGCTCAGGTGGTATAAAATGTGGGGTCAAAAAGTTTAAGATCATCCCCCATTGGTTGCTTGATAAAGGTGCACTGTGGAACTTTTCTGGAATTGAGTCCACTGCCTGCTTGTTCTTGCTATTGTTTTGTCCTGGAATATTCCAAAGTGTTGCATTAAACAAAGCTCTCTTGCACTTGCAAGTGTTTCTGTTGTAGTTTTCTATTGAAACCTGTGAGCTGCTTGTTTCTCCACAGATCTGATCTGTAACTTGGCCTGGTGGCATTGTCTGCTCGTCTCCTTAGAGATAATAGTCAAATGCTATACTGTGGAACATTCAAGGCAAAGCAGCAATATCTCCTTGGAAACAAGCAGGTGGCAGACCCTCCAGCAGAAAAGTTACACATTGCAGCTTTCAAGTCTTAAATTAAAATGCACCAAACCCCATTTCCAAATACATTAAACACACAGATCTATGAACATATTCACTTTGATTTCACTCCTATTATAAAAAGACTATATTGAGGCATTCCTGTTAATAATATTCATTAAACTGAAATGGCATTTCCCCCAAGGCTTATAATACATTCATAACACTATGAGAGTGCACGGTGTCTCTGCAAGAAGCAGACTGTGGATGTGTGTGTCTGTGTGTGAACAGAACTGTGTGAAGGCTGAGGGCAGGGACTATACACAGCATTACTTTAGAATTACTACTTTAATTATCCCCCATAAAGCATGAACAAGGACTTAAAGGGCCCATATGACACCATTTTCTGATCTGTTTTAATGTTTCCTCATCACAAACACGCCTGGAGTTGTGTTTTGTTTCATTCACACGTTTCACACACAAACCCTGTTGTACAGTTGTGAAAAGCTTTTATAAAGTCTTTCATGCTTTATTAAGGATCATTTCAGTATAATTCTTAATAACTTATCTAATATGCTGTAACTTATGTCATCTAATATTCTTTATCTGTGAGAACATATTTAGAAAAAGGCAGCAGCAGCCATTCTGGACTATATATAGTACAGTGTAAGACTCAGGGCACTGTGGTTTCAAAGAGATGTAGCTTTAACTTCTGCAGGGTTTTCAGGGCTTGTTCATGTCAACTGAGGTAGATTATTATGAAAATAAACCTGCACATTGGAAATCATTATCCAGACAGACTACTTCAGTTCTTAAACATGGTCTACTCAAGGCAGTGCATCTGTGGTAGTTTTAGTTTGAAAACATGGAAGTCTATAGCCTTGTTGTACGCGGGTGACCACCTGAGCCTCTCGTCCCACTTATTCACCGATGTGACATGATTTATAAAAAGTGAGATTTAAATATATTATCCTATTTTTGGGTGTATTTAATATGTCACAACCATAGACCGGATAAAGAAGTGGACTAAAGGAGTGTGATGTCACCCATAAGCCGCACAGTGTGCACAGTTCGGAGTGTGGTTTTAAGGGTACTCAGGACTGTGCAAGTTATGTTTGATGAAAACAAACTTAAGCTTAAATTTCCCAAGTCTGTCTCTCTGTTCTACACTCTGAGGTGGTCACCGTAACTTGTACTAAGGTCATTTGAAAACTATTTTATTTAACTGTGCACTGCAGTAGAAAGGACTCAAAAACCCCTGTTCTCAGCTGCCATAATATTCCCACAGCTCTGTTTGAGTAGTGTGTGGAAGTAATGTGTGTTTGTGTGTATGTATGTAGTGTGTGTCATGGCTTGTCCGGGCTCATGTCCTATGGACTGAAGCACATTTCCTTAGGAAACAGAATGCACCTCTTTGGCTGAACCGAGCTGCCAATCACCAGAGACGGAAGCCGGAGCCCCTAGTCCCGCCCACCGCCAGATCCATGTAGTTTATATAATGTGTGTGTATGTAATGTAATATATGGATGTGTGTATGTGTGTGTGCAGGGGGGCAGTGGATAGGGGCCATGGTCCAGTCCACTCGTAGTTTCCTCATGGATGGAGGGAGGGGATGCGGTTTCCGTGGTGATGAGAGTGAAGTGTCGTAAACCCAGGAGGGAGGGGCTTAGACCTCTGCTCCTTTCAAGCCGATTCGCTCCTCCTCCTGTCAGTCACTGCTCGGCTTTTTGAGCGAGAAAGCAAAAATGTTGAAGTGACCGCTCAGCTGTTGAACCTGGAGAATAAAAAACAAAAATTGCTTGATAAATGAAAGACTAAACAAGATCCAAATGACACAGTAATAATGTTAAATTGTTTTTGCTGTGGTGTCACCTGCCTAGGGACTACAGATGGAAATTAGCATTCTTGCTATAATCTGTCATATTTACACTGCAATGCTGCAAATGTTCATTAATATGCACTGTCCCTATTAAATAAAGAATAAAATAAATAAATACTTCACAAATAAAGACATTTTTGTGACTAAAAATGCTACAAATCTCTCATGTTATCTAGATCTGTGATGTAATGCCATTTTGCTTCTTGAATATTGTACCACTCTAAGTGCCCCTTGAGCATTATTGAATTAAGCCTTTGGCATTTTGTATTATTGATTTATGTCCACTATTAATGTCAGTAAATTATGTCTGTACAGCCCCTCAGTCGTCCAGGGAGGGTCCACAGCAAAATAAATTTCATTCTGTCAACTGTCTGAAACAAGGGTGTAAAAATACTGAAATATCAATATATCGTATTGTTTCATTTGTTGGTACAGCATGGATATCGTGGGCTGCTATATCAATATCAGTAAGTGTATTTTTTGTTTTGTTTGACCATATTATGCTGTGACTCTGCCTCTTTTTTGTTTAATCTGTTTATGTAATACATTTGACATAGTCACCGTTTTGATCATTGAAATGGATGTGTTTCATATCGAGGTAGTGATTTAAAAAGACTTAGTATTACAGCCATGATTGTTTATTTTTTATTTTTTGCTGGCCTTTCTGTGCGGGTTCTGTGTGGAGTTCGCATGCATGGTCTGGGTTCAATCCCCGAGTCGCCCAAGCCTTTGTGTGGAGTTTGCATGTTCTCCCCATGTCTGGGTGGGTTTCCTCCGGGCACTCCGGTTTCCCCCATCAACCCAAAACATGCTCTATAGGTAAAATCCGACAAAGCCGAAGCAAGAAGATCATGGAGATGGTCCCCGGGCGCAGTAATGTGCTGCCCACTGCTCCTGATAACAGGATGGCTTAAAAGCAGAGAAGAATTTCTCCAGTGTGAGATCAATAAAGTCGCTTCTTCTGTATCGGATCGATTTGAAATATATCATATCGAATTAAAAGCTCACTGTACCGAGATACGCATCATATCTTGGCATATATCATATCTGCAATTTCTTAATGAAACCCAGTCAATACTCTGAAAGCAGTCATGCTACATAGTATAATTACAAACTTCTGTCCACATATTTGGGCAGTAATTTACCAGAACCCTGTCAGAACTGAAGAAGCTACTTGGATAAGTGGCAAAACTAGGGATGCAAATTATCGGTTAATTCATTAACTGATAGTTGATTGACCTTATCGATCGATTAACGATTAACTGATAAGCGGCGTTTTTCACCTGAATTTTAGTGTTTCAATAGGGTCTTTAAGAATATAAGCTATAGTATACATAACACTGAGTCAAAAATATATCATAGTATTATTATATTGTATATTCCTCAATTAATTATACCTTAGTAAAAAGCAGACAAATGTATTGATGCTGAATAACAAAATACAGTAATCCCTCGCTCTATCCAATTTTTTTTTATCGTGTAACATTTTTTTATAGTGTAACATTGTGTTCTGTCCTGATTGGCTAAGAGACTAGACCAGGACTGAACGTGGACTGGACCAGGTCTGAACCAGGTCTGAACCAGGTCTGGACCTGGACTGGACCTGTACTGGACCGGGACTCGACCGGGTCTAGACCTGGACTAGACCAGGATTAAACCACCGCTGCTGGTTTCGCGAAACCAGCAGCAGCGGCACGCATTCCGGGTTCGATCTCGCCTCGCACGTACACCCGGGGCTGCTGAGCAGTTCCGTTGGTGCCTGCGGTCGGCTGTGAGTCGAGCGGACACGCGCCTTGTTTCGGGTGCGCGTGTCCGCGGTTAGCGGTTAATTACAATTAATGTATTTTGATCGACCAACGTCTTAATCAACAATTAACCGTTAATCGAATAATTGTTGACATCCCTAGGCAAAACGCATTCACTTTTACACTGATTTATGCAGCTGGCAGGAATCGATTTCCTTTTTGCATTCAATAACACTTGTTACATCCCTATTAACAAACACGTAATATTCTTGTGTGTTCTTACCACAGAGACTCCATAGTGTATGTGCGCCATGACGACGGCAGTGGTCCATACAAACAGGAGCAGGGTCTCGCTGGGGAAAACTCCGGTCACGGCCACCAGGACCACGGTCGCCATGGGCAACAGCAGCCAGTTCAGAGGCTGGCACCGCGTGTTACTCATCTGACACACAATCAGCTTACACTACACACACAGACATACAAGCACAGAGAGACAGGCTGTAGAGGGCATGGACAAAAACAACAGAGAATCACCTAAAAATACACTTCTTTAATAACATCTCTCATGCTTTTCTTCATGGAGATGTCATTGCTTTGTCTAGAATGTTTCACAGTATGGCATTAAACCTTTTTATCTTCATGGAGACCAAACCAGACCATGTTACAGGTCAGATCTGTGGAGAGGCGACCCCGTTCACAGTCAGAATGCCTGTTGCCTGTTTTTCTAGGTATTTCTGAGCTATAAGACCACATGTAATTTAACAGTTCTACCTTACATTTGTTTAATATCATACTGTGGAACATTCCAGGCAGAAAATGACATATCCAAAGAAACAAGAATGTGACAGACCCTCCACCAGAAACGTTACACAATTCACCTTTAAGCATAGAGCTAGATAACTTGATTCAAACATTCTGTTGGAGTTAATTCAATAAAACTCCTTGACTGCCACTGGAAGCAAACAAACATTGAAATTCACTTAAAGGGCCCATATGACGCCATTTTCTGATCTGTGTTCTAATGTTTCCTCATCACAAACAGACCTGGAGTTGTGTTTTGTTTCATTCATACATGTTTAACGCACAAATCCTGCAGATGTAGGCTGAGTTTTTTTAGCTGAGGAATTGCCTCTCTCTGCTGAACTTATGGCGAAAGGCAGCTGTTAACTTGAAAGCTACCACTACATGACATCACAAGGTGGAACAGAGCATTTTGAGCTTTGGAGATGTAGACAGACTAATAATAAAGGATTAAACAAACGTGTGACTGAAACAAAACTCAACTCCAGGTCTGTTTTTTGCTGTAGTAACAATATACATAATATGTCTTAAAGCTCACAAGAGTCAAATCTTCTTAATAGAGGACCTTTAAACAATTACAGGTTGGTGACACTGTAAATCAGCTTATAGTAAAAACACTGGCAAACTCACTGTGAGGTTGGCGAAGGCCGTGCCCACCATGAGGTAGAAGATCCTGGGCTGGAGGTTCAGGATGTCGGATGGAGAGAATATCACCCAGATGGTGGAGAGGAGGAAGAGGAGGACAGGGGAGAGGAAGGGCAGTAGGGCCTCATACAGACTGCTGTGTTTGAGTGTGTTGTTTCTGTAAGCTCTGTGAAAAAGACAAATAATCACTACATGAACTCAGCCATGGCATGAACCAGCTCTTAAAGACTTACTTGACGATATTATAGAGGCTCATGGGCAGTGTCACAGTGAACGAACAGGCTGCAAACGACAAGAGAGGGTGTCAGAAAACTGAAATGATTAAAAGTGCACTGTGCAATTTTCTAGTTGAGGGTCCGCCACCTGCTTGTTTTTATGGAGCCGTCTTTGGTCTGCCTGGAATATATGACATTAAACAGCTCTGCTTTACATTTATTCAATCACTGGTGGTTTTATAGCTCAAAAATACCTAGAAAAACAGGCATTCTGACTGAGTGGGGTCCCCTCTCCACAGATCTGACCTGTAATTTGGCCTCGTTTGGTCTCCATGAAGATCGAAAAGTTTAATGCCATACTCTGAAACATGCCAGACAAAGCAATAACAGCTCTATGGAGAAAAGCATTTGATGGGCCCTGCACCAGAAAAGTTACACAATGCACTGTTAATACAAGAGATTATGCTGCTCTACAAAGGAAAAATGCAGTAATTGTGTATAGAGTCAAACTTGAGTTCAGACCAAAAACACCTTCATAAGACCTGATTTATTTGGTGATAAAGTTTTTTGGTTCAACTCTATATCGCTTCTGAGAAACCATTCTAATCAAAGCAATAACATCTCCATGGACACAATCAGGTGGAGTGTTGTTCACAAGAAAAGTTACATAATGCACCTTCAAACCAAATGTATTGCCTCAATGTGCCAAATCTCTGTTCTAATGTTGTTTCCTCATCACAAGTATACCTGGCGTTGTGTTTTGTTTCATTCCCACAAATCCTGCATATTTAGGCTCTGTTCTCTGTTCCACCTTGTGATGTCATGTGGTAATACAGCAAGTCCTCCACTGTGTTTTTAAACTCCATACATCTTCACTAGAATCATTTGGATCATTTCAACCCTGCAATTACCAATCTACCGAACTAAAGGTAAAAAGACCCGTTAACTTGAAAACTACCACTTCATGACATCATAAGGACAGAGCATTTTGAGCTTTGGAGATGCAGAAAAACTAATAACATAACTCATAACTCCAGGTATGTTTTTGAGGAGGTACCAACTTTATAACATAGCTTAAAGCTCACAAGAGTCCATTTTCGGCAATACCTTTAAGATTTTATAGTTTTCAATATGTAACTAATGAACTATTTAGCTAATGCACAACACATCTTATTAATGCTGTACCAGATTTAGCATTGGAATAAACACATTATATAAAATATATTATACATTACACAAAAAGCGTCCCTCCTCTCCACACCTCCCCGGGCCGGTAGCCACATGCCCCTCCCCCTTCACACGGACCCAACCCAGCACCAGCAATATCGTTTTTCCAATACTCTCCTTGTGACTGTTTTATTATTATTACTTATTCGATTATTACTTATTTTATTATTACTTATCTTTATGCCATTCTTGCCTGCATGCACTTTTCTTTCCTGTTTCAAACGGTCCTTACCTGGAGTTATTGTGACAAGTAAATTTCTTCTGCGGGAGATCAATAAAGTCTTATCCTATCCATGTTATTTGTGAACCCAGCCTTCTTTACATACAGACACGGTGTGAGAGACAGAAGAGTGTATGTACCCATGATCATGAAGGTGAACAGGTCTCTGTACAGGAAGTGAAACAGCATGGGCTGGTACCACGTTTCCACGCCGACCACTGCAGTCACCAGGTACACCAGCGAGATCGTCTACAGGACACAACAAACACTTAGACACCACTTAAAACTTAGCGGTAACAATTTGAGCATTTTTAGGAACATTTTTGGGGTTCAACACTAGGCGTCACCACAGTAAATTCCTACCACAATATTCAGCTCACAGTACAATATTTATTGATATTTTGATATACCGAGATGCCATCCAGATCGTTGATTCTATGCAGTGATGTCACGCTGTGGGAGTTCTACATGTATCTCTAATGGTGGAATGTTTAGGAGTTCCCATGGTGACACAATGCACACATTATCAAACACTGTCAAATAAATTTGAGCTCAAATGGATTTAAAAGTGTAACTTTTCTGGTGGAGGCTCCGTCAAATGCTTGTCTCCATGGAGATGTTATTGTTTTGTCTGGAATGTTTCACAGTATGGCATTAAACCTTTCCATTTTCATAGAGACCAAACTGGACCAAGTTACAGGTCAGATCTGTGGAGAGGCGACCCCACTCACAGTCAGAATGCCTGTTTTTCTAGGCATTTCTGAGCTATAAAACCATGTGTAATTGAAAAAATGCAAGGTAGAGCTGTTTAATGTCATACTGGAACATCCCTGATAGAGCAATGACGTATCCATAGAAACAAGCAACTGACAGACCCCCAACCAAAAAATTACACGGTGCATATTTACACAGCTCTTACAAAACTTATAACACAAGAGGTCCAATTCTGTTATCTAATGTTCCAGAAAGTTACATAGTGCACTTTTACCATCCATACTCACCACTAGGCTCATGTCGTAGCCCCAGGGCAGAAACAGGATCCCAGTGTTGTACTTCTCCCAATGGGACAGAATGAAGGAGAACAGCACCACCCACAGGATGTAGTACAGAGTGACCACGCCCACTCCACTCTCACCACGCCCAAATATGGAGTAGACCGTTGCTACGAAGAACACGCACGTCCAGCTGTCCAGGCCGTGGTCGAACAGCTCCCCAAGTGGCGTGGAGGAGTTGGTTCGTCGAGCTTGTTTTCCATCCACACCATCTGAATTAAACAGGAAGAAAGTGGTTAAGTTCACGAGACATCACAACATTTTAGAAACTGCGCTTGAGGACGGGTCAGGATTCAGTGGAGAAAATTTACGTGTGAGATTGGGGATTGGAGATTCGTTGACCTGGTTTATGGTTAATATTTCTGTCATAACGGCGGCACGGTAGCTGAGTGGGTAGCGCTCATGCTTCACAGCAAGAAGGTTCCGGGTTCGATCCCCGGGTCGCCCGGGCCTTTCTGTGTGTGTTCTGTGTGGAGTTTGCATGCATGGTCTGGGTTCGATCCCCGGGTCGCCCGAGCCTTTCTGTGTGGAGTTTGCATGTTCTCCCTGTGTCTGGGTGGGTTTCCTCCGGGCACTCCGGTTTCCCCCACCAACCCAAAACATGCTCCATAGCATGTTTTGGGTTGGTGGGTCCAGCTTAGGACCTAAGCTGGACCTAATCCTCCAGCTTAGGTCCTGACCAAACTGAAGCAAGAAGATCATGGAGATGGTCCCCGGGCGCCCTAATGTGTGTGCTGCCCACTGCTCCTAATATATGTATATATATATATAGGATGGGTTAAAATGCAGAGAAGAATTTCTCCAGTGTGAGATCAATAAAGTTCACTTCTTAACCATAGACTGTATATATAAATGACCAATCTAACCTGCTTACTACCGCATTCCAAACAGGAAGTGAGCATGGGGTGCTTCCGGCTCAATCCACTGGCTTGACTTTACATAAAAAATATAAATAAAAAATCTCACCCCTCTCTGTGAGCTTTGTCATTTTGGTTTTAAAATGTTTGTATTCACCCCTTCTACATGATCCTGCTGTTTTTGTCACTATTTTTGTCACTACTGTAATTCCTCTTTCCAAATTCCCCCTTATAACTGCTAGCCTCCTGAGCTTTATTTGACTGGAGCCATACGCTATGGGTGAAGTCACACCCTTAGAAGAAGATTGACTTTATTGATCTCACACAGGAGGAACTGCCCTCTGCATTAGGAGCAGTGGGCAGCACATGACTGCACCCGGGGACCATCTCCATGATCTTGTTGCTTAGGTCAGGGCCTAAGCTGGAGGATTTTACCTATGGCACACGTTTTGGGTTGCCCAGAGGAAACCCACCCAGACAACATGCAAACTCCACACAGAAAGGCCCAAATTTTACAGCCGTGCCCGACGGGGATCGAACCTGTGAAGCGTGAGTGCTAGCCACTCAGCCACCGTGCCGCCAGAAGTCCATTCTCTATATGGTCTGTGGGCTACACAGAGACTGAACCAGGACTAAACCAGGACTAAGCCAAGACTGAACCAGGACTAAACTAGAATTAAACCAGGACTAAACCAGGACTGAGTTAAAGTAAAACAGGACTAAAACTAGACATTATCTTCATTTCATCCTGAGCAATTTTGCCCTCTCACTCTCACATTCTGAGGATAGCTGGAGCAGACAGAGCCACATTCCTTCCTCCCACTATTGAATTGACAACAGCCACAAAGAAATGCCCTTTATTCACGTGAATTCCTTCAAAACATCCCTCTCATGGCATGTCCACTGTTCACAAGATCAAGAAATATACAGCTTTAGCATGTCATGATTTTTACTAGATTTTCTTTGCATTTGGGGGGATGTTTCCTGATTTTTTTCCAATAAATAACTAATTATAGATACAAACTAATACTTAAAGGTGCATTAAGTGACTGGGTCAGTACTGGGTGCATCACCTTTTTGTTTCTATGAAAATGCCATTGCGCTGTCTGGAATGTTCCACAATATGACCTTAAATAGCTCTACTTACATGTATTCAGTTACAGGGGGTTTTATAGCTCAAAAATATCTAGAGAAACAGACATTCTAACTGTAAGCGGGGTCGCATCTCCACAGATCTGACCTGTAACTTGACCTGGTCTGGTTTCCATAATGATACAGGACTACAGGACTGCTTTGTAACAACAGACTGGCAGATGTTTGCAGATGCGGCAGATGGTGAAATTAATGCGTACACAGACTCTGTCGTAGGCTACATAGGGAAGTGCATTGAAGACACGTTGCCCAAAATCTCCATCTGCACTTACCCTAATCAGAAACCCTGGGCTGGACCGGAGGTGCGTGCTAAACTGAAAGCTCGCACCGCTGCCTTCAACTCAGGAGACCGAAGCCTACAAAGCAGCCAAGTACGACCTCAGAAAGACCATCAGGACTTCTCAGAGGAACTTCAGGGTGAGAGTGGAGTCTGTCCAGCAGAGCCACGACCTGAGACGCGTGTGGCATGGGCTACGCTGCATCATTGACTACAAGGGGAGGAGCGGGCCAGTGGAACTGTCCAGCGCATCATTTCCGGACGAGCTCAACACCTTCTATGCTCGGTTTGATGCAGATAACACCAGACCTCATGTGGACAGTGAGGACGCTGTACTCTGTATAGGCACAGCTACAGTGAGAAGGGCGTTCAAGAAAGTGAACCCCCGCAAAGCACCAGGACCTGACGGCATCCCCGGACGGGTGCTGAGAGCTTGTGCGGACCAACTCGCCGGGGTGTTCACTAACATCTTCAACCTGTCACTGAGCCAGTCTATACTCTGCATCAGGTGCTCAAGGGTTCATGGGAGTTTGCTCAACCAGTCTATATGCGCTTTGTGGATCTGGAGAAGGCATTCGATCGTGTCCCTCGTGGGGTCCTGTGGAGAGTGCTCTGGGAGTACGGGGTTCGGGACTCTTTGCTAAGGGCTGTTCGGTCCCTGTATGACCGGAGCAGGTGCTATGTTCGCACTGCCGGCAGTAAGTCGGACCCGTTTCAGGTGCATGTTGAACTCTGCCAGGGCTGCCCTTTGTCACCGGTTCTGTTCATTGTATTGTGTATGTATGGATAGAATTTCTAGGTCAGGGGACAGAGGGAATCCAGTTTCGGGACCACAGGATCTCATCTTTGCTGTTTGCAGATGATGTTGTCCTGATGGCTTCATCAGACCAGGTCCTCCAATGTGCACTGGGGCGGTTTGCAGCCGAGTGTGAAGCGGCTGGGATGTGGATCAGCTCCTCCAAATCTGAGGCCATGGTTGTTGACCGGAAAAAGGTAGCTTTCCCTGGGTGCCGAAAAGACGGCCTGCCAACTGCTCCTGAAAAAGGATGGGTCAAATGCAGAAGAAAAATTTCTCCTGTGTGTCACTGTGTATGAGATCAGTGAAGGCTTAATCTTAATCTTAAATCTCCCTCTCTGGGTGGGTGGCATGTTCTACCAGGAGGAAGCCCTGGGGAATACTCAGGACATGCTGGAGGGACTAGGTCTCTCGGCTGGCCTGGGAAAGCCTTGGGGCCCCCCCCAAAGGAGCTGATGGAAATGTCCGGGGTGAAGGAAGTCTGGTTAGACTGTTGACCCCCGTGACCCGGCTCCAGATAAGCAGAAGAAAATGGACGGATGGAGGTGTAGCTCTAAATTGTGAAATGTTTAGTCGAATCTGAAAACTCAAGAAAAACACTACAAAAACATTTTCAGGAGCCTGTGATCAGTCTGAGCATTCATGGTCCTGTTTAGAAGTTTGATTTTCAACAAAAAGGTGAGTGACTAACTGCATTAACAGGATTAAATTGACTTAAAATATTAGAAAAACAGGCCTCCTTCCCATCGCCTGACTTTGATCTCCTATCTTCTCAATACAAACTTGAATCAAAATAGAGCCCCCTCGCAGGTAAATTTAGCCTCCCTGGAGGGCCAAGTTTGGCCCGCGAGCCCCACTTTGGGCACTCCTGTCCTAGGCAGTATCAACACCTCCATAGAGACAAGCCCTCTACCAAGAAAGTTACACAGTGTACCATTAAAAGAACTGCATTCCTGTCATATTTGTAAAGGGAGGGTTCTGAGTTGGTGTCTGTTCTCTTTAAATGTGATTCATTTGCATTGTGCAGTGTTGCAGAGTTCCCAGAGGACACAGATGTGGAGGTCAGAGCTCACCCAGAGTATAGGCCATGAAGTTAAAAACGCCTGCAGCCACCCAGACCCAGCTGGGAACGTGCACATGTCCGGCAGCTGAAACACACAGGGGACAAGCACAGTCAGACAATGTAATAGTATATTCACAAAGATCAGAGGTTCATTTAAAAAGACCCATATCACGCCATTTTATGATCTCTGTTCTATTGTTGTTTCCTCATCTCAAACACACCTGGAGTTGCATTTTTAGGCTGAGTTCTTCTCTCAAACTGAAAATGCTCTGACTCTGTTCTACCTTGTGATGTAATATGGTGATCCACTGTGTTTTGAAACTCCATATACCTTCACTAGAGTAATTTGGATGATTTCAGTCCTGGAATTGCTAATCTCCTCTGAACTAGGTGAAAGCAGCTTTTATCGTGAAAAGACATCACAAGGGGAAACAGAGCATTTTGAGCTTTGGAGATGTAGACAGACTAATAATAAAGTTTTACTCAAACATGGGTGAATGAAACAAAACACAACTCCAGGTCTGTTTTTGAAGAGGTAACAATTTTAACCTGGCTTAAAGCTCACAAGAGTCCATTTAGTGTAATATAGAACAGTTTAAAACTAGTGCTATCAGGCAATTAAAAAAATAATCTAATTAATTACAGGATTTGAATTAATCCCATTTTAAGAGTGTGAGAGAGAGAAAGAGAGAGAGAGAGAGTGTAAAAAAGAAAATACACAAATTAGGGATGTCCCGATTGGAAATCGGCCCCGATCACGTGGATTCAGACTCGATCAGAATCGGACGTTCCTCCCGATCAGAATCGGATATACATGTATATATATTCTTATTATTTTTTTAACATATCCTAGATGAGATCTATTGTTATGCGGCGGCACAGAGTGAGACTTCAGAGAAACTTCAACATGTGCGGCATGACACGCTATTGGTTAAATGCACGGATGCAGGCAGCTCGAAGCGCAAAGCGCGAGTACAGAAAGGAGATAAGAAGAGCGCTATAATGAGTGCTATAAGAACACTATAATGTTTGGCGAGTATGTCTGCGGTCGGGAAGGAAGGAAAGGGCTATATTTAACACAACAAACCAATACGGCACCTCAAAAACAAACACCCGACACAATACAGCGATTTACAGCAACCCAACCAAAGACGAGTCAGCTCACGCTGCAGGAGAGTTTGAAAAGGAGAGAAAAAATGCCCCTTGACAGCGCGAAGGCCCAGGAGAACACAGCCAAGATAGCACAAATGATCGCAATGAGTGACCTACCATTCGCCTTTATAGAGAACCCTGGATTTCTTTTGCTTATGGAGCACGTCAAACCTCGATTTGAAGTGACATCTCGCCACTATTTCACCGAGAAAGCTCTGCAGCTCTTTATAAGAAGATTTCTGACAAACTACATGTCCTGTTATCAGATGTATCCCATGTTTCGTTCACCACAGACATCTGGAGTTCATCCGTGACACCCAGAAAGATAAATAATAATTCATAAATGTACTTTAATAATAATAATAATAATAATAAGTACTTTTTTATGTATTATGTAAGTATCGGATCAGGACTAGGTATCGGCAGATACTCAAAATCAAATGATCGGAATCGGATCGGAGGGCCAAAAAACCTGATCATCCCTAACAAATGACATTTTAATCTGATTATTTCTATAAGTGACTAGGCATTTAGGTAATTTGAACAATATTAATTTTAACTGCCCCTCTGTATTAAAAGGTGCACTATGTAACTTTTTGGTTGGGCTTCCGTCACCTGCTTGTTTCTATGGAGATGTCGCTGCTCTGCCTGGAATGTTCCACAATATGACATTGAACAGCTCTACCTTACAATTATTCACTTACTGCGAAACATTCCAATAACATCTCCATGGAGAAATGCATCTGACAGACCCTCCACCAGAAAGGTTACACAATGCACCTTTAAATATTATAGGCCAATGGAATGTTGTGATGTCATCTGAAACCCATACCCACGAATACAGCATTCTTTTGTCTTGAAATCATTAACTACAGCTCCATTTAAGGTACAACATATGTTTACTTGTACATTTTAATTAATTGTTCTTTATTTGACACCTGTCTCTTTCCATTTTTGCTTATTTAGAATTTATTACGACCATTTAAATTTCTTCTCTTTGTTATTATAATATTTTGTGATGTGTGAGCTAAATAATTTCTCTTGTGGATTAACAAAGTTTGTCTGAGTCCAAGTCCGAGTGTGACGTCACAGGTTAGGGTGGCAGTGGTGCAATAACAGGACTGACACGATATCACCATGGTAACGGACTTTGACTTTACAACTCGACATTCAAACAAAAGGAGGAGGTTATGCGCCAGAGCACCCACCCACTGCTTCTGAATACACAAAACATCTACTTCCCCCTATTTTTATGTCTTTATTTTATTTCAAAGCAGTCTTATATAATATTGATTATGTGTAGATTAATTGGATTTTGTTGCTTTTATTCTCTGATTTACAACACTATGCCTATCACGTTTACACATTTTGAAATGTGTTATATAGTTTAAAAGGTGCATTGTGTATCTTTTCTGGTCAAATGCTTGACCAAATGCTTGATGGAGATGTTATTGCTTTATCTGTAATGGTTCACAGTATAGTAAACCTTTCTATCTCCATGGAGACCAAATCACACCAAGTTTTTCTAGGTATTTTTGAGCAGTAAAACCACCTGTAATTGAATGAATGTAAGGTAGAGCTATTTAATGTCATACTGTGGAACATTCCAGGCAAATCAATAACACATTCATAGAAAAAAGCAGGTGATGGACCCCCAACTAAAAAGTTGTATAGTGCATCTTTTAGCTTATATTAAAGTTCCACAATAGTACTAAGAAAAAATACATACGATAAATACTGACCCCCAAAAACGATCGTTCCAGCCAACATATATTGCACAGTAGGTTCATTTAGTAATAATGACAGGCTTATACGATGCAGCTGGATTTTTACATTATAATTTATTTTACAGTTTTTACTTTTATTTCCTTTTACTATTTTATAATTTTAGGACTTGAGAAGCACCAATACAGCTTGCCGATTTCGATACTGTAGCTTTAATGGTGCACTGTGTAACTTTTCAGGTGGAGGGTGCGTCACCTGCTTGTTTCTATGGATACGTCACTGCTCTGCCTGGAATGTCCCACAGTATGACATTAGACAGCACTACCTTACATTTACACTTACATTGGTTTTATAGCTCAAAAATACCTAGAAAAACAGGCATTCTGACTGTGAGCAGGGTCGCCGCTCCACTCTCCACAGATCTGACCTGTAACTTGATCAGATTTGGTCTCCATGAAGATAGAAATGTTTAATACCATACTGTGAAACATTCCAAAGTACCGTAATTTCCGAACTATAAGCCGCTACGTTTTTCTCACACTTTGAACCCTGTGTCTTATACAATGATGCAGCTAATTTATGGATGGATTATTCGTTTATGAACACAGCGGATGTGTGTGTGCAGCCTGAGTTTATTGCCATGTGATAAAATAAGTTATGATGCTAAATGAACATTAGTGAGTGGGATACGTCTTAATGACCCGTATGCGTTAAATGCAGGTGGGTACGTAAATGACGAGAAGAAGTCTCAAACTTCAGTAGCCCGACATCCACTCATACCTGAGCGATACACCTATCCCCGCCCCCGGGAGAGCCTGAAATCTGCTGAAATCCTACGACACACCAACATGATCCCGGACACCGACATGATCCCAGACATGGACATGATCCCAGACACCACACCGAGGAAGATGCTAGTTTGATTTTGTTTTGACCCTCCTCATGGAAAATACATGAAGAAATGCATATGATGCAGCTTTGATCTGGCTGTCGAAGAAGGAAATCGAGCTGCTGCACGTGAGTTCGGCATCGATAAGTCAATGGTGAGACGTTGGCGACGGCAGAGTGACGAACTGACTCAACGCAAAAAGACGACAAAAGTTTTCAGAGGCAATAAAAGCAGATGCTCTGAACTTGAAAATGTTCTTGAAGACGTGGACACCTGCGGCTTATAGACAGGTGTAGACTATATATGTACAAAAATAAAATTTTGTTGTTGATGCAGCTCATATTCAGGCGCGCTCTATAGTCCGGAAATTACGGTAATAACGTCTCGATGGAGTAAAGCATTTGACGGACCTTCCACAAGAAAACTTACATAATGCACCTTTAAGTATCTGCTGATAACCAATATTAACTGATACCAGAGCAGAAACTGAAAACAACACTTATTTCCTTAAAACAAAAATAAAAGACAAAACTGATCCAAATGTGTTATGGAGCTGTCATTCATCTCTCAGAACAGCTTTGTGTAAATTAAAGAGCTAACATTATGAGACTTTCTGGGCAACTATGACCAGTAAATAGTTATTATGATTACAGTGGTACCTCACCTTACGAAATTAATTCGTTCCAGAAGTGGTTTCGTAACGTGAATTTTTCATAAGTTGAGTAGCTATTTCAATGATCAAAGGAGAGGTTCAATTTGTCAACAGTTGACAAATTGAACTTCTCCTTTGATCATGGATTCTACCTGGACGACTGAGGGACTTTTCACGTAGCTATTTCAATGGAAAAAGCCTGATTCGTTCCAAGGCCCCGTTCCAAGTTTTTTTTATAGTGTAACTTTTTTTAATAGTGTAACACTGTGTTCTGCGTCCTGATTGGCTAAGAGACTGTAGACCCAGGACTAAACGTGGACTAAACCAGGTCTAAACAAGGTCTATACCTGGACTGGACCAGGACTAAACCTGGACTAAACCAGGACTGGACACCAGGATTAAAGCGCCACGTGCGGGTCTATTTCCTGGTTTCGTGCTAGCTCTGCTATTAGCATCAGCACCGGTGTACCTCACGAGTCACGGCTGAGGCGAGCAGCGAGGAGGGGAGGAGATGTGCTCCCCTCGGGACGGCACGCAGTCCGAGCGCATGAACGAACGCAGGCAAGAGACGCGGTGGTTTAATCCTGGTTTAATCCTGGTTTAGACCTGGTTTACACCTGGTCTAGAGGAGGGTGCTCGCAGCCCTGCGCCGGGTCATGCTGCGCTATCACACACGTGTCCGCGCGCACACACACCGCCCTCCCCCTTCCCCCCACGCTTCACTATTAATACATTTTGTTGAAAATCTATGAAAGTTTGAGTGTTTAAACGAGAGAGAAATGTGAGAAAAGTTTAAATCCAGTCTGAGAAAAGCGTATAATGTGTGTGGCTGAGCGCGCATTATTTGAATTTTTGAGATTTCACGTTTCGTAACTTGAATTTTCTTTCGTATCTAGAGACCAAAAATTAACGTGAAGGCGTTTCGTAACTTGAATTTTCTTTCGTATCTAGAGACCAAAAATTAACGTGAAGGCGTTTCGTAACTTGGAATTTTCGTTTGTTGGGTCTTTCATAAGGTGAGGTACCACTGTATATTGATTCATATGTCTAGCCAGGATATCGGCTGAATCAATATTTGGAAGTCGATACTCAATACCAGTATTGATTCAGGATATCCCTATTTAGGACGAGTAATATTATATTATTATATGTTGAGTATTTATACAATATATTATAATAATAATAATAATAATAATAATTCATAGCATTTATACAGCGCCTTTCATGACACCCAAAGCGCTTTACAGTTCATTGTTCGTTCACTCCACACTTGGTGGTGGTAAGCTACTTTTGTAGCCATAGCTGCCCTGGGGCAGACTGACGGAAGCGAGGCTGCCAATCTGCGCCATCGGCCCCTCCGACCACCTCCAACACCCACGCACACTCCACTTTCATACTGAGCAAAGTGTCTTGCCTAAGGACACAACGACTGGTGCCCCCCTGTGGCACCTGGAACTCCCACTGGTCTCCCATCCAAGTACTAACCAGGCCCGGCCTTGCTTCTGAGATCTGACAAGATCAGGCTTTGACAAGCCGGTATGGCCACAAAGATTATGTACAAAGAATGAGTGAACTTACAAGATGCTGTGAAATCAAAGTCAAAGTACGACAACATGACGAAGTTCAGGACGAGGAGCATGAACCCAGTGAACGTGATGAGGTTTGGAGCCAGCCATGTGGGTAAAAACTGTGACAAGAGACAAAAACACGTTTTAACACACACAATAGAAAACAGTGTGGACTGAGAAAAAACTGCATTCCTAAATGTATAATAATGTGAATTATTATGAAAGTATCTTTAAGAAGTTGCCGATAAGATACATACCTCGATACATATGCCACGATACAATACATATGATACATATGATGTGCACTTTTGATTCAATACAATACATTTCAAATCGTTTCAATACGGTTCAATAAAAAATAAAGTATAAATCATGGCTGTGATACTAAAGTCTTTGTTAAACCAGTTCTTGTACAAAGTGAATATGAAACACCCATTTTAATCATCAAAACAGTGAAAATGTCAAATGTGTCGCATAAATGAGTTTACTTCCTCTAAACAAGCAACAAAACCGTAGCATTGTAACAAAATAATGTAGTAAAATATACCAAAAACTACTCTTGGCGATATATCAATACTGTATCATCCCATTAAACGATAGGATATGTCATTATTTTGATATGTTTGCACACCCCTGCTGGGAGATATCTCTTTTTTGCACACACTGGGCGATTATTTTTATCGATTTTAATTGAAATTAGAGGAGGGCCTGCTGGTTTTTCAAACAGGAGAAGCTATTTACATTTTCGTTCTTATCATATGCTATTATTGAAGAAAACTTATATATATATATACTAATAATGATTTTACAATTTTAAATTTTTCAAAATCTCTAGTATTAATTTAATTCATTTGACTAATTGCCCAGTCATCGTTTGAAATGAAAATTCAAAGAGCAACAGACATATCCCAGTGTTACTATAAATGATAATATGTGACAAATGCTCGTAAGCGCAGGATTCAACACTGTTATCGAATATCATTTTGGCATACTAGTAGTGATTATATTTGATCAGAGAGCAGTCAAATCCATCGTTCACTTTACAAAACAGACTTAAGTCCAGTTTAGACTCAGAGCGGAGCACTCACCTTCACTACACAGTTCCAGAACGGGTGCATGACATAAACAGACAGAGGGTTTGTGTCCACTGCGCTGTACTGCAACAAAAACACAAACAACAAATGTTTAATTCATTATCATTTTCAAGGGCTTATATTACACTGTTTTCTGATCTATGTTCTAATGGTGTTTCCTCATCACAAACACACCTGGAGTTGTGTTTTTTTTTTAATTCACATGTTTCACACACAAACCCTGTTCTTTTATCTGTGGTAATACAGGAAGTGTTCCAATGTGTTTTTAAACTCCACACCTTCACTAGAATCATTTAGATCATTTGAACCATGGATCTACAACACAATAATACAGGCTCTTTAAAGTACACAGGGAGGTGGATTACTGGATATTCTGGGCACATTTGTCAATAAGCACTTCAAAACGAAACTGATTCCTTGAAGTAACTTTATCCGTGCATCTGAACCAGTCAAACCACTCTCTGATGTCACTGTGAGCTGCTGTCATCAGTTGAATGCTTTTACATACTTTTGATTTGATTAATATCTCAATTATAGACATTAGGGCTGGGAATCGCAGGCTCCTTCATGATTCGATACGATACTTGATACATGGCTCACAATATTTTCACAATATGGTGATACATGTGATAATCAATATATTGTAGACGATAATCTGTGATATATTGGTGTTTTTTGAGAACCAAATACTTTTTAGCAACAATATTTCTTTATTAAACCTTAAACTTTATTTGTTCAAAGGTAATATGAGATACATCTATTAGACCTGCGCGATTCATCGATTAAATCGATTCATTCAAATTTACAGTTCAGGACGATGTGTTTTTATGAAAATAGATTTTTAAATTATTTTTAAATACAAGCGGAACTAATGCGCCGCCACATTCTACACGGGTAAGTTAGTGGGGCGCACCCAAACAAGCGAGCATGCGAGTGAGCTAAAGCCAGAGCTTGTACCAAACAAAGGTGTTTACATCTGTTATATGGAACTGGTTCGGTTTTATTGCGTCGGACTTAGAACAAACGAGTGTTCGCTGTAAGGTCTGTTCAAAAGCTGTTGCAGCACGACAAATGTATCCTAGTGCCTAAAGCAGAGGCAGCGGAGTGGGAGAAGTGCAGGTCCCCACAGCGCAAGCACATATTGTAAAAGACATGGTGCCCATATATACTGGGGAAAAGCCCGGATTCATTAACATGGTGAAAGTTTTGGACCCGAAGTATGTGCTACCAAGACGCAAATATTTTTCTTGTGTTGCCACAGCTGTGTACAGACTGCACAAGCTAACATACATGAACACTAGGGGTGTGCAAAATAATCGTCATGACAATGCATCGCGATACTAGCTTTCACAATATACTGCATCGATTCTTGATGCCAAAAATCGATTATTATTAATTAATAATTTAATATTTAATATTAATAAATAAATAAATTATAAGTTTTGTTTTTTTTTAATAAATCCTATGCACTTTTTTCTTTGTGAAAGGGTATTGTTTGTTATGATGGCAGCTGCCTCCAAAATGGCAAATGTTTGAACATCATTTTTTGTTTTAGAAAAAATCCTATGCACTTTTTTTTGTTATTGGTTTGTTGTTTTTGTTATTCAATAAATTCAGTTATGAATTGAGTTGCTCAGAGTTATGTATAAACTGAAAACACTACCCAGATACACAGCCACTGATATTTAAGTTATCCTCTTTTTTTTTTTGGGTACATTTTCACTGAAGTATGTCGAATATATTGCAATGCATCGCAATAATTCAAGTATCGTGATGCATCGTGATAGTATCGCATCGTGGCATATGAATCGTGATTCGAATTGAATCGTGACTTCTTTGCCAATACCCACCCCTAATGAACACAGACAGTGGCTCCCTCTTTTCTGCATCACTCGAGGAAAAACTAAAACTAAAACACAACACTACCCACTCCAGTCCATCTTTCCCACAATCAGGGAATCATTTAGCTCCATAAAATGCTTCTTTATAAAAGATATATATTTATATAAATGTGATTTTTTTTTTTTTTTAAACAACAGCTTAATTGATGCAAGGTGTAATGTATTTGTGTTATAAACGTTGCATTGTTTTGAGCCATTTGTCATCTGTTATTTGTTTTTGAGTAGGGCAGAGAAAAATTGATTAAAATCAGAAATCTTTTTTTTTTTTTTTAATTTGAAGATTTTATTTTTAGGCCATATCGCCCAGCTCTAACATCTATTTTAAATAATCAAAATACAATTATAGTGCTATCACACACAAAAAAAGTAAAGATACCAAAAAATATTCTTGACGATATATCGATACGGCAGCCCACGATAACGATGCCGAATCACCAAATTTAGTATCAAGACTGGAGGTAATTTATGATCAAATAACTGTGATCCCATTTGCAGTTTTGGCCTAACGTTTTCTAATTCAATTTTTTTGTTGCAATAGTCGACCTTCGTTTTGGAACCACAAGAGATGTCACTTACGAACCCTTAACTCTTGTTGTCTAAACTAAATGGAAAACAATCTCATGAGATCGATTTCCTCATGTGTGCACGATCTTGTGACAGTTTTATCTCACAAGATTTTGTCCATCTCTAATCACGATATATGGATATTTCAATATTTTTGCACACCCCTATTAGACAAACACTTATAAATACAGCTGTTCTGGGGAAATGTGAAGTATGGCTGCCTGTCTGTGCCTGCAGTTCCTCTGACCACCAATCAACAAACAAACACCAAGATTTACATACAAACAAAATGTGGGAAGTGTTTTGCTCAAAGACACAAGAGAAGTATGCTGGTAGCAGGAATCAAACCACAAAGCGTTTGGTCAATGGGGAAAGTCATCTAAAAATCAAGCCACAGTGGTGAGGTCAGATGAAATGATGAAAATCAAATACCATAATGGAATAATGATACGGTTTAAAAGGTGACTTTTGTGAGCTTTAAGACACAACTCCAGGTCTGTTTGTGATGAGGAAATAACATTTAAAGATAGATTAGAAAATAGTGTCATATGGGCCCTTTAATGCACCAGACAGCCAGAATAGGACATGGACAATCTCCCACATGCACTGAATCCTTAATAGGCCTTTTCATATTTGTCAGGCATACATCCAGAGAATCAATATAAAAATATTGTCTAATACAATTCCATCAGTCATCCTCTCATATTCAGTTCATGAGGAGCCTGAGTCACTCTAAAATCAATTACAGGAAACAGGGTCCTCATGGCAAACAGCTCTGGGGGCCAATTTCACACAGTAATCAACAGTGTGGAGGGTGCCATGCCTTTTAAGGACAAGTACATTGTCACAACTACAAGGACCATGATAGAACAAAATAAAAGAAATCATTAGAATATGTATTAAAAGGGCTCATAATAGGTCATTCTGTGATCTATGTTATAAAGTAGTTTCCTCATCACAAATAGACCCAGATTAGACTACATCCACACGGCAAACCAACGCAGGATTTTTTCTTACCGGGTAAAAAAAATATCACGTCCACACTGGGAACGGATCAGTAAAATATCATGTACACATGGCAATGGAACGGTTTCTGAAAACGATGCAATACACATGCCACGCCTCTATGTGCGCTGCAAGCCCGTCCCACCGGATACTCCAGAAAAATAGAAGAAGTAAGGCGCATGCACCCCTTTTTCTACCTGCACGAAACGCACGGCAGACACAAACAACAACAAGAACACAAAGATGGCAGCAAAGATTGCAGCGACTACGCGAGGAAAAACCAAATCTCTTATCTGGACCGACGATGAAGTGGAGTTACTCCTGGTCGCTGTCTTGTTACGAATGAATGTTGCACACGAGGCTGCTATTTGATCTGGCCATGTGGTTGTGACGTAGGCGTAAACAAATCCGTTCTACTCGTCCAGACGACTCCGCAAGGGTAACGTTGCTAGTTTTCCACTCTGGAACCCGTTCCCAAAAAATATCGTTTTGGGGTACCCAGAACGCTGGTGCCATGTAAAAACTTTATTAGATTCACTCCACAACGTTGCCGTGTAGACAGGGCCTTAGTTGTGTTTTGTTTCACTGCACATTTAGGCTGAGTTCTTCTCTCAAACATAAAAAAAATACTCCACCTTGTGATGTGATGGAGAGATGTGACGGTGAATAAAACAACACAACTCCAGGTCTGTTTTTGAGGAGGTAACATTGTTTGAACTAAAAGCTCACAAGAGTTAGTTAAAGGTCCCATGACATGGTACTTCTTGATGCTTTTATATGGCTCCTTAATGGTTCCTTAATACTGTAAATGAATCCTTCTTCAAAATCAACACTCACTGCATGAGAAACAGAGATAAGATGAGAAAGAGTCATAAATGTCACTCTGGAACATTCCATTATGGGCGTTGTTGCTTGAATGCAAATGAGGAGGACAGAGATGGCCTATAGTAGCGGGTGGGGGCGTGGCCAAACTCTCCACTCTTTCCTTTTCAGCTGTGCCCTGTGCGCTCTGACCCACTTCCGTGTTTTTGCGCGGAGGGAGAGATGAGAAGCCTTCCATTGAAAAATAAACACATTTCCACAGAAAATAAAATTAAACCACAGCTGTTTCAGATATCCACAGGCTCAGATAAAGGACTTCCGAGCCTAAAAACACTCGCAAGTTCCTCCAGGCAAATAAAAAAACGCATTTCGCATTGTGTAGCTCCTCCGCAGTCCAAACTCTCTGGGCGTGATTTACAGAGACGCTGAGTACAGACAGACGGGGGTGGAACTGCATTTGCATTTCTTTTTTCGAGCTGACGTCAATAAGTTTCCTTGTTCAAAATCGCCCGTTTGAGCTCTGATTTTTTCTAACGCAGAAAAGGATCGCAAATGCTCAGTTTAGACATTTCGCAACTTTTAACCATGGGGAGGGGCCTAAACAGGGTAGGGGAGCTCACATTAACGTTCAAATACCTCAGAAAGTGAAGATTTCATGCCATGGGACCTTTAAAAGGTTAATCAGGGTTAGCGGCTGTTTTAACTACGACAAAAAACAATACGACAATCCTTTTTATTATTATTATGTATATACGCTTACAATGGGCAGGCGTCATTAACTCATTCAGTGCCGGAGACGTCTATTGACGTCCCCTCGAATCCAACCGTTGAGTGCCGTGACGTCTATAGACGTCAATTGCTTTTTTCAGCGGGGGTTGCTAGGTTACGGCCTGGAGCAACTTTTGAGGTGTAATTCACATCTCTCAACCTGTAGATGGCGATGTTGTATCATTATTAGCCGATCAGAGCCGGGGAAGAAAGGAGGAGTGCAGCGTGTGTATGGTGTATTGGCCAGAGTAGTAAGATGGCGAGGCCATAGAACCCGGAAAAGCAGATAACTGTTGATCAGCGCCTATGGAGCGATCAGATTGCTCTTGGGACCCAGGATCCTGGATCAGAGGATCGCAGAGACAAGCCGGATCAAGCAGCGAGGTCTGAGCAGAGATCTGCTGTGCTCGAGGAGGGGGCGTGTCGTGTGTGCGCTGCGCGGATCAGGGAGTCTCCTCAGAACTACGACAGCTCCAGAGAAGTTTACTGACTTGGAGCAGTGAGCAGTGTATGGTAATTGTAATGAATGAAGTTGTGTGTGTGTGTGTGTGTGTGTGTGTGTGTGTGTGTGTGTGTGTGCGTGCGTGCGTGCGTGCATGTGTGCGTGCGTGCGTGCGCGCGTGTGCGTGCGCGTGTGTAGCTGTGTGTGTGTGTAAAGGTTTATGCATGGGCTTGTGTGTATGTACATATATATACGTGTGTGTGTGTGTGTGTGTGTGTGTAGGTGTGTGTGTGTGTGTGTGTGTGTGTGTATTAGTTTTTATTATGGGTCTGTACTCTGGGCCTCAGACAAATCCTCAACAAAGTTCTATTTTATAGGAAAAGATATTATATCCTGTAAACATCTCTTGGCACTATTCACAGAGCCTTATATTCTTATATTTGTAAATAAAAAATGTACTTTGTCATCAAAAATCTCTTTCTCTGTTATTTTAGATGTTTGAGGTGTCACTAAATCGATAAATATTGATGTCAAAGTCACTGATCTGCTCGAAATCCTTCTTTGAACTAAACTGTCGTTTTCTCCATTTCTTGCTCAAAAACCAGTGTTTTTGCTGAAACTTGTTCTACTATCAGTTATTTGAGAAGGTTAGAAACATAATTTTTTTTCCAGGTGAAAGAAGAGAGTCGACGCTTTATTTTGATGTGTGCCATGTTTATATAGTCAAAGAACTCAGTATTCTGTGGGTCTTGGAAAATCAGTGAAATTCTACTGAAACCTGTGGCACTCTGGGGTTAGAATTCTGAAAACAGGCCGGCACTGAATGAGTTAATAGTGAATTTTATTTTGCCACCACTTGTTTTGTATTTCATTGTAGGGTTGTTTTTTTGAAAACCTAAATCAATCACTAGTCACTTCTCTGCAGTACTTCAAAATGTAGTCTACAGTAGTGACTTTAACAGTAAATGAACATCATAAAAAAAAAAAAACTCACATATCCGTCCAATAATGTCTTTTGTTAATGGTTGTTAATAGCCCAGTGACACAAGATTAGTATGGACTGACAACCTTCAATCCTAGCCCTATATTACATGACAGATATCTCAGTTTGTTTAGTTTATTTGCCATTTGCAGTATAAAACCCACATTGGAAAATGGGTGTGAGAAGCCCAGAGTGCACAGCATTCATACACACATCCACAGCAGGCAAGACAGACAAATGAAAATATACTAAAAACACAAACCACAGAATACAAACACAAGTAAAAGACTCCATTAAAACATCATTTAGTCAAAGATAAAATAAGTACGTAAATAAATAAAGTGCCTGCTGAATCTTAGAGTGTATCATTTAAAGCGATCACTGCCTGTGGACAAGATGCAGTGCATAAATAGGGTGACCAGTCTTCCCGATTTCCCAGGGACAGTCCCAGTTTTGAGCCCTGCGGACTTATCCAAAACCACTGATGTGGCCCAGTTTTACACAAGAAATGTCCCAACTGTCCCCATTTTGGCCCCATTTGATCCATGCCAAAGGTAGGCATAAACACTTGTTTACGTAAAAGACAAAAAAGCTGCTCAAAAATGACCAAAACACAAAGAAAATCTCACTATATTGACTCACCACCTCCAGTGTCCCAGCTTTTTATTTTGAAATTCTGGTCATGTATATTCTTATGTATGTAAAATACATAAGAAAGACAAAGTTGTCCAGGTAGAATCCATGGCAAAAGGAGAAATTCAATTTGTCAACTGGACAAAAGTTTAGTCGACCAAATAAACTCTCCTTTTGCCATAATCTTATATACGTACACATCTATAGTTAGTCTGTCCACAATCAATATTAATGTATTTAATGTGTCAGTTATCATCTTCTTTAAACACGATGGGATGGATGGGTCTAACTCAAAAGGCCCTTTGTCTCCTCATACACGTGGATTACATGCTTAATGACTTTTTTTTTTACATTTTTGTTTCCTACAGACTGGATTTGGGTTGAATGGGTTTATCTGTTCATTGTGACATAAAACAAACACTTACTACGTCAATTTTTCTAATGACAATAACTCATGCTTGATGAATATGAAAGTGGAAGTGCGGCAGGAAGATTTTAGGCAGAAAAAATACAATAAAGCAAGAAATGATTAGCCTATACGTTACGCCCCAGTCCAATTTACATTCATTCTGAGGAGACTAGACTTTGTGGCAAAATTGTTGTGAAATGATACAATTAGTAAATTAATTTAACGATTTAAATACACAGAAAAGACATTATAGATATAGTACAACGTTTCATAGTGCTACGTGTGGATGTGTCCATACACACGGGTGTATGTATGGATCTTGACAGCTAGCTCCTCTCCCATACACACACTGACTAGCGGCTAACATGCTAACGCTGCAACCTTACCTTATATTTATCGAAACCCGCAAGTTGCTCCTGAGTGACATAATTGTACAGAACCATGTTGATGCCCGATGGCTCTTCAAAGTATAAACTTGTATTTTATCTCGCTTTAGACACTCGATCTCCCACTGCTAGCTGCCAAGAGCGAGCACCATCTATGTAGCTTAGCCGTTGTACAGAGGCTCACGCCGGCTGAGGGTCCGGGCTAGAGCCTGTCAGGTTTAATACACGCTAGAGAGCACTACAGTCTGTTTGTGCGGCTACTGCGGCGGCCATCTTCAAGTTGTTGGAGCAGCTACTATAATGTAAATGAAAATAAATTGATTAAAGGGTTTAAACTGACATATAGATATGGTAAGTTTGTGTCTGTTTCCGTGGATATTTCATTGGCCATCTTGTGATTGTAGGAGCAGCTACTATTAGAAAATAATTTAAACAAAAATGCATTGATTAAAGGGTTAATTTGTGGTCCTAATAATACAGGGAACTCTCTGTACATCTCTCAATTAGGAATATTCATCCTAAAAAACACTTCACTTCACTAGTTTATGCATGTGATATATCAATGAAGGAGCCGTATGGACACATTCTTTGTGCTATAAAAGAAGATCACCCCAAAAGTTATTTTTTCCACATTAGTATGGCAGAACATTTTGAAGAACATTTGTTAAAGGATAAATATGAAAAAGTATTTAACTGTATAATTAAAAAGTTCAACCCCCCCACGAGTTCTTGAGGAGAACATTACAGTCATAACATGGCTGCTGGGGAGTTGCACCATGGCGATGAGCGCTCTAGTTTCATAACAAACATTTGGGTTGAGCGACGTCGAAACGCTGCGGCCACTCCCACGAGAGAGAGGCTTCTTACGAGCCCCTCAGCTGAGAGGGAATTGTTGTTGTTGTTGTCGTCGTCATCTCGCGTATCACGTGACCACATTGACAAATCAGAGTGAGAGGACCTGGAGCGGAAATGGGCGGAGGTAGGAGGGAAAGTACCGGCTTCCTCGCCTCTGATTGGCTAGAATGACTCTTTCGATTGGCTTTTTCATTTGGCCATGAAAACGTCATCTTACGCTCATCGCGGGCGCGGCTGCACAACTGAGGTACATACAGCATCTGTTTTTATTTGGAACAATACATTTACAGACATTAACTGGAACAATGTTTGGCTTTTGCCTAGAACAGGGGTGGGCAAACGTTTTGACTCGTGGGCCACAAAGGGTTCTAAAATTTGACAGAAGGGCCGGACCAGGAGCAAGTGGATTTAGTGTTTTTCGTAATCCACCTCATAAGAGCAAAAAATAACATGGGATATGTAGAAAACATGTGCTTTATTTCAATTACAAATGAACAAAATCATTACAACTTGCAGGGCTCTCAAGTCTCACGCATTGAGAGTGTGACACACGCAATTTGACGTGTTCACACGCCACACATGGCATTTCTCACGCTGATTTCTTTCTTCTTTTTTTTTCTTTTTTTTTTGTGCCCAGAAAATCGGTCTGTGTGGCTTACTTTATGCAGGCTCCGCGCGTTTTCAGCGAAAAAAATTCCCCTTGCTCCGGGCGCACGGTCCGAGCAGAGGCCGGAGCAGACGCCGGAGCAGACGCGCCGTCCCCCGGGCACGTCCTGAGCCTCAGTCCCGGTGTCTCCGTCTGTGCGTAACGTGTCCCCCCCGACGGCTTACGCGCGGAATACGCGCGGCCCAGAGCCGAACTGCCCATGGTGAGACACGGTGAGACGCGGGCCCGGTGCATTAACCAGACTCTTACATGAATCCGTTAAAAAGGTCTAAACCAGGACTAAACCAGAACTAAACCAGGACTAGACCAGGACTAAACCAGAACTAAACCAGGACTAAACCAGAACTAAACCAGGACTAAAGCAGAACTAAACCAGATCTAAACCGGGTCTAAACCAGGACTTAACCAAAACTAAACCAGGTCTAAACCAAGACTAAGCCAGGACTAAACCAGGACTAAGCCAAGACTAAACCAGATCTAAACCGGGTCTAAACTAGCACTAAACCAGGTCTAAACCAGGACTAAGCCAAGACTAAACCAGATCTAAACCGGGTCTAAACCAGGACTAAACCGGGACTAAACCAAAACTAAATCAGGTCTAAACCAAGACTAAGCCAGGACTAAAACAGGTCTAAACCAGGACTAAACCAAGACTAAACCAAGACTGTGTGTGATAACATATTATCCTGTGCATTATTGAATATGGACTTTTAGTTATAAAAGCATTTCCATATTAACAAAGTACCTTCTAATTCTGCCCTGCCCTTCCACCATCCCCCCTGGTTTCATTTTATAACTCGACTACTGCTCGCAGCCCCCCCCTCTCCTCTGGAAAAAATGTCACCCCCCCCCCCGGTCCTCGGGAAAAAAGTCACTCGCACCCCCCCCCCCTCCCCCGCTCCTCAGAAATCTCACTCCTAGCAATCTTCAAAACTTGAGAGCCCTGTTACAACAAAATGTCCATCTTTCAAGGAATTTAGCTATTTATTGAAATGACTCTTAACACAGAAAATTTAATTAATAAAATACAGCTTTTTAAAAAATTACTAACAGTTATTATTTTAAAGCACTGAAAGTTCTGTTTTCCTTCAGGTTCTTTCGTTCTTTCATTGACTGCTTGTTAGCATAGTTAGCATGTTTTGTGGCAAAGTGACGGCTGATATTATGTTCTTTAAAAACCTCTACAGTCTCTTGGTATATCAGGCATACAGCAGCTGATAAGTATCTGGTGAAAAAAATATTTACTTGTCCACTCCTTATTAAACACTCTCTGTCCACTTTTCTTTTCTTAGCTCCGCTCATCTTTACAGGAGGGCAGAGGGGTTAAAGAGTAAAGCACAAACGTGAAGCAAAACGCCGCACCTCAACAAAGGTCAATGTATGTAGTGCGCCAGCTATTGGAAAATGCCAGAACTGAAGGGAAATTAAAACTTTAAAACATTAACAAGGTTTATTAATGTAATTTCTTCAAGTTCGGCGGGCCTGATTAAAAAGCTTAATGGGCTGCCCATGCCTGGCCTAGAAAATATTTTGTAACGAATAAGGCTCGTGATGTATTCCTGAAAATTCTACATAGATGTTACCCTGTTACATGCTGTAATTTCAAAATTTCGCTTAAACATAGATAATCTCTGTTCATTCTGTCACTGCGTTGAAGAAACAGACGCCCATATGTTTTGGGAATGCTCGTACGCTCAAATCTTGTGGAATGACATATTTTTGTTTGTGAATAGAAAGATTGTAAGTTTGCCTTTTGTAAAATGATGATTGATGTACTAACATTATGATTGTTTTTAAACAGCAACTCCTGCCTGAAGGGCACTGCCATACCCTATGTGATTACACACCACTGGAGAGAGGGTTCACAACCTCTATAAAGCTCCAACCTAGTACCAGAGAGGAGGCAGAGACATGGTTGGAGGACTTCCAACAGTCCTCAAGAGTAACATTAAGAGTTGAAAAAAACATATCGGTATGGTGAAATGGCAACTGAGTAAGATTTACAATAGTCTTGTTTTGCATTTTTGTAATTTTTAAAATGGTCAGAGCTGTAATAAAGTAGTCTTGAACTCTAGACGGACCCTTGCAGTAGCAAATAGAGTTAGACTTGGGCTTTTCTTTGACAGTTGAGCAGAAAATGTGTGGTGTGATTCATGACTAGTCTTTTCTATGTCAAAGGTTGACATGAGACGCCAACACAACACCAGACAGACTGGTTCCAGTAAAAGGAACGCACACTGTCCTGCTGGGCTCTACCTCATCTTAAAAAAAAAAACTCAGGTTGGCCCTTATGTACAGAGGCAGAATAGTTAGAACAGTTTAGATAAACATGAACTAGTGTTTATCCGGTTTACATGCTCATGTTTCCTTTCCATATTTTATAGATCCAGTGATGCTCATATTCAACAGGGTTTATTGCATGTCACTATAAAACATCACATCCACCACCTTGCCTGTGGCGGGGCCTTACAGCAGCGGGATGTGGCCAGGGAGACCTCCATGGGCATGTCACCTGCCCAGCTGGCTGCAATGGGGTGCTCTGCAAACACCAACACACTGTTATGCAGGCCTTCAAGCTTCAAGGAGGTCACCACCTTTCAGTGACATCCTTCAAAGGAGTCCTTCTATAAGATGGCCACAGGTATATTGTGTCATGTAATGCATGAGCAAATGAGGCTAGATTTACTGATTACACATGTGTATGTCTCTGAGTTAGACATGAGGAAATGCCACCTTTACACACACCCCTAAACACTCAGGCAAACCGTACAGACAAAAACAGCATATACTGCTGATTGTGCAAACAAATAAACTGGTCTTTTGCCTATAGAGCGTTTTCACGAACCTGAAAAAAAGGATGAGTACCCGGATGTGCAGCCATCTTGGGATGAGTACGCTCTCAAATTTACATGTATTTAGATAGCGACCATGCAGAACAAATCTAAATTTCGTGAGAAATCTTCCACATCAGAATCCAAAAGTTCCGACACAGCTGGCCAGCTGTATAGGGAGAAGTTGGATGCCAAAGAAAAGAAGCGCTATATGAAAAAACTCGAATTAACTGGCCAAGAAGGTCCGTATGAGATGGATTCAAGTGTATTCGGTGACAGTGGCGATCTGTCGATTCTGCTTCTGTAAGCTCTTCTGACATTGTCAACTACCTGGTCTTCTCCCCAAGCCCTTATACAGCACAAGACCTTAAGAGCTATAAAGGTTTGGAGGCAACAACCAGTGGTACGAGAGCGCAAAAGTGCAGAAAACTGGAGACAAGCGTATTGTAAAGGTAGGCATACTTATATTACATGTGTAATGTGTTTAAGTACTTGTATATTGCTTTATATTATTCACATTTTGCAAAGATTAAAATATTAACATTGTAATACAATTTACTGTAGGGGTTAATGAAGCAAATGAACACATGAACATGTATTTACAACTAACATTTATGCCTTGGATCTAGTTCAGTCGGCGTTTGTTTATGTAAACGTGGTCACTACAAATTGGTTCAAAATTAGCAATCACAATGCACAGTATGAAATACCTACCGGCTGCGAATTGAGCTGAGCATATGTGAATGTTGTCGTGATTTTTCCCATCCAAGTTCTGTTGAAGTCTGGCGATCTATAATCGACTTTTTTCCTTTGATACAGTCGTGCCCAGCAGTATTGGCACCCCTTAATTTTATTCACAACCTGTATAATATCTCAAGAAAGAAATTGACACAATTTACATCACCTACATCTTTTAATTGCAGGACCGAAGTAACTGAAAAGTTGTTTTTCCCCAAAATATGCATGTAATTTCAAAGAAAACAAAAAGCAGAAAAACAGCATGTGCAGGAATATTGGCACCCCTCCTTTGTTTTTAGTTGCACACCCTTTGGCAGCGATGACAGCCTCCAAACGTTTCCTGTAGCCATCAATAAGCCTCTTGCATTTCTCAGGTGGCATTTTCTCCCACTCCTCCTTTGCTATACGTTCCAGTTCCTGGACATTTGGAGGATTCCTTCTCCCAATGGCACATTTCAACCCCCCCAAAGATTCTCAATTGGATTGAGATCAGGACTCATTGCTGGCCATTTTAAAACAGTCCATTTTTTCTTTTATAACCATTCCTGTGTGCTTTTGGATGTGTGTTTGGGGTCTCTGTCTTCCTGGGGTACCCAAGATCTTCAACTCAAACCAAGCTTTCTTACACTGGGCAAGACATTTTCCTCTAAAATCTGCTGATGATCTTCAGATTTCATAATACCTGTGACACGGGTAAGGCCTCCAGTCCCAGATGCAGCACAGCAGCCCCACAGCATTATGGATCCTCCACCATGCTTAACTGTTGGTAGGGTGTTCTTTTCCTTGAAAGCTTCATAGCAGCGCCTGTAAACATACTGTTGGTGAGAATTGCCAAAAAGCTCCACTTTTGTTTCATCTGTCCACAACACATTTTCCCAGAAGGATTGGGGCTGGTCCAGGTTCTCTTTCGCAAAATTCAGGCAGTCCCTTTTGTGCCTTTGTTTCAAAAATGGGGTCTTTCCTTGGCCTCCGCCCAAGTAGCCCTGCTGTGGAGTGTGTGCCGTATGGTGCTTCTTGAAACGGTTACCCCAGACTGTTCCAGGTTGGCCTGCAGGTCCGTAGATGTTAGATGAGGTGATTTTTCTGCCCAGAGAGGTTCTTGACAGTTCCATGCTTCAGATATTTCTTAATATCATTACGCACTGTTGACACAGGGATACCAAGGTCTTTGATATGGTTTTATATCCTTTGGAGCTCTTGTGTTTGGAAATAATTGCATTCCTCATTTCTTCAGATAGCTCTTCTGTCTTCACCATTGTGAAAAGGGGACAGAGTGAAACAGTTGGCTTTTAAAAACACAAATCTCATCATTCATTGGCCATTTCATGTCACATGGGCACAGAAAATTAGTCACAGGTGATTTCCATTCGTGATTTACCATATGTAACAGGTGGGACCTCATGAGGGCGCTGCAGCACCGTCCCCACAAGTTTAAAAAGGGGAAGAGGCCAGTGCAGCGGGAGGTGCCAGTTTCCGGGAGCTCAGAATGTTTGCTGGGCCCAGTGCTCACCCATGTTAGGCGTGGTGTAGGTCGTTGTTCGGTAAGTGTTTTGTAATGATTTATATGATTTTGGTTTTGTGTTGATTTTAGTCCAGTGGGGGTAGCAGTTCGTTTGAATTGTTTGTTTTAATCGTAAATTTTAGAAGCTGGGCTGTCTGGTGTGAAGCCTGGGGACCTGTGGCGTGGTTGAGTTGTGTGTGCAGGATACGACGCACAGGTATACATTTTAAAGCTTTTAGGGGCTTTAAACTATATGAAAGTTGTTTCAGATTTGGTGTAACTGTGTGTTTTTGTTTGTTTTGCTACCTGCCGTCCTTTTTTGTATTTTGTTTTTGGTTAGTTTGCTTTCAAGTTAGTCCGTCCTTGTTAGCGGCCACCAAGAACTAGATTGTACAGAGCGGACTAACTCTCCATTTTTCCCTTATTTGTTTTTTGTTTGTCTTTTTTGGGGGGGGGCTGTCTTCCATAGTGGTTGAGTGTCTGGATTGCGGTTAGTTGTAGTGTTCAAAACCTACCGTTTGCAGTGTATGGGGTTGGGTTTGCGGGTTTGTCCGCCGTAGTGTTTATCAGGCTCCCATGTACCAGTCCCTTTAGCAAATGAAGCTCAGTCCATGTCTTGTGGAAACGAACCAGCTTTTTATTGTAATAATGAATCACGTAAACTTTATTATTGGCTCTGTTTGATGACCCATTGCAACAATGGGTGAGTCAAATTACGTTTCCATACTGACTAATAGCAAAGGGTGCCAATACTAGTGATACAGCAAGCTGTACCTTTTTTATTTTTTTTCACACTCATTGTTTACTTTTTTACTGTTGTTGATACTTTGCTCTTTTGTATTAAACACAAGCTCTCTGTAGTAAAATGCTGTCTCACTAGATCACTGTTGTTCAGAAGATGTTTAACATTATGTACTTAAACTTCATGGGTGCCAATACTGCTGGGCAGGACTGTAATTGCTCTGTTCACCCTGGCTGTTCACTACTTTAGTTAAACGATAGACCTGCAGGTGTTTTTCTCTGTCCGGTCTATTGTGACAGCCTAGGACCGCACAATGCTTGACCATTTTGCTTTTTTAAAAACTTTGGCATAAATCCACTGTTCACAGTGCTTCCAATCCTCACAAAATAGCCAACACACAATGGCCGACTATGAGGTCACGTGAAAACGCTCTATACAATTATGGCACCACATTTCCAACATGAAAATATGTTAAGTCCGCCAAAACACCACGTGTTACCGTTATTGTCATTTTTTTTATGCTGCATATAATCAAGGCTCTTTGTACCTCCTATCTTCCAAAAAGGAAGGCTTGACGTACCAGAAGCTGTTTGTTCACTGCTCAGAATCTAAGACATTTATTGTGCAGCGTTCCTGTGCCTTTTAACCTTACAGTGTTGGGTTTTTTTTTATTGATTGTACATACTTATTATTATTTATCTTAATTTTGATGCATGCTCATATTTTCCTACTGTTTCTGAAACTTGCATTGTGACACTGCAATTTCCCCATTGTGGGACAAATAAGATAATCCTTTATCTTATATTATCTTAAACCTGGTTTATGGGCTTGCAGTTTGAGAGGGAGGACTGCGCAACAGTTCCACTTAATGCAAGTGAGTACTTTTCAGCAGGTGAACTTTGTCTTTGTTTTTCTTCTTTGCCAATCACATGCTAGCATGTAAAATTAACATGTTTCTGCAAAATAGGCACCCAAGAACAAGTTCAAACAACCACTCCCTCAGCACCACAAGACTCTTGAGACTCAGGCTACGTCCACACAACAACGCTCCTGGATTTTTTTTTTTTTTAAATGCGTGCTGGAAAAAATACGTGTCCACACATGTGTCGGATCAGTAAATATTCGCGTCCAGACGAAAACCGTGCACCACCGATATGTGGTGCCGTAAACAGGAAACAGCCAGGGCCACCGGAAATGCAATACTACAGTGCGCATGCGCATAAAGTCCTTTCTCTTCCGTAAACAAGCAAACACAACAAGATGGTACTGGCCATCACACGCACAAAATCCGAGTGTCTCATTTGGACCAATGATGAAGTAGAGTTACTTTTGTGGGTTACGCTGGATTACAAAACACAACAGTATCAGCATAACGTCAACTGGGAGTCCTTCCCAAGCAAATACTCGGACATTATGATGGCTTTTCGGTGAGAATATACAACTGGGGACATGGCTGCAGGGAAGGATTTACCTCACAACCCCCATACCATCACCAAAGGGCAGCTATATAGTTGTGTGAATTTGTGTAAAGTAAACAGAAATGCTTTTACACTCAACAAAAATATAAACGCAACACTTTTGTTTTTGCTCCCATTTTTCATGAGATGGACTTAAAGATCTAAAATTCATTCCAGATACACAATATTACCATTTCTCTCAAACATTGTTCACAAATCTGTCTAAATGTGTGATAGTGAGCACTTCTGCTTTGCTGAGATAATCCATCCCACCTCACAGGTGTGCCACATCAAGATGCTGATCTGACATCATGATTAGTGCACAGGTGTACCTTAGACTACCCACAATAAAAGGCTACCCTGAAATGTGCAGTTTTGTCTCACAGCAAAATGCCACAGATGTCACAAGCATTGAGGGAGCGTGCAATTGGCATGCTGACAGCAGGAATGTCAACCAGATCTGTTGCTCGTGCATTGAATGTTCATTTCTCCACCATAAGCCGTCTCCAAAAGGCGTTTCAGAGAATATGGCAGTACATCCAACCGGCCTCACAACCGCAGACCACGTGTAACCACACCAGCCCAGGACCTCCACATCCAGCAGGTTCACCTCCAAGATCGTCTGAGACCAGCCACTCGGACAGCTGCTGAAACTATTGGTTTGCATAACCTGTCAGAAACCGTCTCAGGGATGCTCAACTGCATGCTCGTCGTCCTCATCGGGGTCTTAACCTGACTCCAGATCGTCGCCGTAACAGACAACAGCAAATGCTCACATTCGGTGGCGTCTGGCATGTTGGAGAGGTGTTCTCTTCACGGATGAATCTCGGTTTACATTGTTCAGGGCAGATGGCAGACAGCATGTGTGGCGTCGTGTGGGTGAGCGCTTTGCTGAGGTCAATGTTGTGGATCGAGTGGCCCATGGTGGTGGTGGGGTTATGGTATGGGCAGGCATCTGTTATGGACGAAGAACACAGGTGCATTTTATTGATGGCATTTTGAATGCACAGAGATACCGTGATGAGATCCTGAGGCCCATTGTTGTGCCATACATCCATGAACATCACCTCATGTTTCAGCAAGATAATGCACGGCCCCATGTTGCAAGGATCTGTACACAATTCTTGGAAGCTGAAAATGTCCCAGTTCTTGCATGTCCAGCATAATCACCGGACATGTCACCCATTGAGCATGTTTGGGATGTGCTTGACCGGCGTATACGACAGCGTGTACCAGCTCCCACTAATATCCAGCAACTTCGCACAGCCATTCCAACATTCCACAGGCCACAATTGACAATCTCAAACTCTATGCGAAGAAGATGTGTTGCATTGCATGAGCCAAATGGTGGTCACACCAGATACTGACTGGTCCCCAGACCCCCAATAAAGCAAAAAAAAAAAAAAAAATGCACATTTCAGGGTGGCCTTTTATTGTGGGCAGTATAAGGCACACCTGTGAGGTGGGATGGATTATCTCAGCAAAGCAGAAGTGCTCACTATCACAAATTTAGACAGATTTGTGAACAATGTTTGAGAGAAATGGTAATATTGTGTATCTGGAATGAATTTTAGATCTTTAAGTCCATCTCATGAAAAATGGGAGCAAAAACAAAAGTGTTGCGTTTATATTTTTGTTGAGTGTGTATATATTTTTGTGTGTGATACTGCATGTGCCTGTTTGTAAAAGGTCAATTTTCATTCAATCAAAAAAGACAAGAAATTGTTGCTCTTTTTCTTTATTTACAGCACACAACACCCTCAAATTGGTATGGGCTCCTCATTGTCCACTATCTGCCTTTTCATTGATGGGGTCTTTCCAGTTTTAAAATACGCGTTTAGCTTTGAATTGGCAAACACTCGTGCGTCGTGCGTACTGCCAGGCCACTTCACAATTTCGTCCATAAACCGGTACCTGTAGTAACACACTGCTTGTATGTTTAGAGAATGTTTGCCCTTTCTGTTGATGTAGTCCGTGGTGTTGGAGGATGGCTGCTTTATTTCAACATGGGTCCCGTTGATCGCTCCCAAACATTGTGGCATGCCATGCACACGACGGAAGCCCGAAACAAGCTACTCTGCCTCGGGTTCCGTGAAAAGCAGCTTGATGTATTTTGGACCGTGTTGAACAGCATCGCAACGTCATCGTTTTCCCAAAAGCCGCATTTTGCTCGCCCACACGACAACATGACCCCCGGCGTTCTCAGATTTCTCCACTCTGGAACCTGGTTTCAAAAAACACAGTTTTCGGCTCCCCAAAACGCCGGCTCCATGTGGACGAAAGGCCAAAACGAATACAAACTTCTCAGTTTCCACCAAAAAACTTGGAAAAAACGTCATGTCACTTTGACATGACGCCTCCTCAGCTCCAAAGTGAGTCAGTTGCTGAGCATCTTGAAGGTCGTCTCAGATCCATGTTTGAGTGTACATTTGGTAACACAAGGAGTGCTGCTGTGTGTAACAACAAAATGCAGCCAAGAAAGGGTTGACAAATGAGCACACAAATAGGTGTGCAACTCACAGCTGTTGCTCACCGCAAGACTGCACTGGGGCGCAGATGGTCCTTCATATGGGAAAGTTAAAGAGGGAAGTGGTGCACAGCCAAGAAGACCAGCACCACACTCCCTTGCCTAGAGTGTTTCTGTTGGTGTGTCCCTTGGTGGCCAACACAGCAAAAAAGAACCTTAACAAAAGAACCAAAGAACCCTTTGGCATCCACTGAACAAGTGGGGAATCTACAAAATAAAGTTGTTTATGGTTTACCATGTCTCTGGTTTAGATTCTACTTTCTTACACAACTCTGGTATCTAGAAATCAAACATTCCTCTTCTAGAAATCTTCAAAGTGTGGCTTTTACTGGTGGCCAACACCACAAATAAACAAGCTGAAACAACTGGAACTTAAACAATACTCATTCACACACACACCAACACATAGAACTGATTGCTATCCAGATCAACACTTGCTTGTAATGATTGAGTCATATTGTCGTGTCAAGAGATCAGTATACAGTTCCTGTTTTACACTAATGGAAATGAATGATTATGATGTACACTGTCGCTCATCAGGTTAATTAAATAATACACGCTTTGGGTATGGAATGCAGTGAGAAATGGAATGACTATCGCACACTACAGTGGATTGTTGCGAACATTACCATAATAATAAACATAACAGCCAACACAAAGTTCATTAAGGCTTCCTGAGGGGATGAGAGACAGAGGTGACGAGAGATGTGTTTTAACTGCTGCTTAACAATGCTTACAACAGCATGAGAGTCATGAATCAACCAGTTCTAGCCTATTTAAATTATTACAAAAAATCTAAATGCAGGTGTACTGTACAAATTATTAAGTAAAAAAATATCACTATGTACCATACAAAGCATGTTCATGAATAAGACTATTATTTGCTCATTTATATGAATTTGGGTAGGGGTAGCTCATTTCAACAGGACCTTATCTTCTCTCAGATAAGGCTTCCACTAAAGGAAGCACATTCTGACAGCCCACTTGAGTCATCAAATAACCCCACTGTAGAATCACCATTATTCATATATTTTCTCCCAAATAATGCATCCACTAGAGGAAGCATACCTCATCTTTGTGATACTGGTGACATTGGAGATTTTTTTTTATAGTACTTTTATTACTTCTGTTACTTGATGGGACAATTCCATGCAATCCAATTGTACTTATATAGCACCAATAACAATTGACTTGTCTCTTAGTCATGATGGATGAGGACAGAAGAAATATAACAATAATATAAGAGAAAGAAATGACTTGAAACACTGAAATCTTTACCTTTTAAAAACCAAAAGCCCACAGCTACTGCCATCTTGCTGCTTGTCATGATTGTTGTCCCACAGACAACAATGTGTTTCCCTGTCTGGTTTTAAATCGCCCTACCTTCACTGTCCAACTGGGGTCCCCCAAGGTAGTATTTTAGGACCTATTTTATTTAGTGTATATATTAATGATTTCCCAGAAATGTGTCCAAATGTCAATGTCCAGCTGTATGCTGATGATGCAGTAATCTTTACACATGCCAGAACTGTCTCAGAAGAAGTCTCAGAAAAGTTAACATCACAGCCATGGCTCCTGTCCAAAAGTGGGTCAAGAACTCATGCCTACAACTCTATATAAAGAAAACTCTCTGCATGATGTTCAGCAAAAAAACAACTGAGCTATAGCGGTCCAGTGTCTTTCTGGACGGGGTAGAACTCAGCCTCGTCAAAAAGTTTAAATACCTGGGACTGACGTTGGACCCGACATTGACATTTAAGAAACACATTAAGCGCCTCACAAAAAACGTTAATTTTAACTTAGTGAATTTTAGACAAGTAAGATTCTGTATGACTCTATATGCGGCATGAATGTTTTTACACTCTGATTCTGTCTCATATAGAGTACTGTACATGGTCACTGCTGCTGGCACAAAACTCAAACCAGTTGAATCACTTTTTTAAAAAGCTGTGAAAATATTAGACAAGTGCACCACTGCACAATTTTAGACAAGTATAACTTGCTCAATTTTATAATTTTGTTCATTTTATATATAAAGGTTTGCATGGACTTGCTCCTCCTCCGCTACACTCAAAAAAAAAATCTGTTGGATTTACTTAAGAAAAACATGGAAAGTATTTCCACATAATTACCTTTCTTGTTTTTAACATTAGGCAACTTTGTTGGTTTAACAGGATTACCTTAAGTTCATGTAACCTTACTTAGTTGGGTTGATCCAACATTACCGAGTCAGTGTATCCAAACCTGATTCGATCAAGTTGATCCAACAGGATCTCATAAAGTTCAACCTACATGTTTGATTCTATTTGATTATTCCCAATGCTCTCAAGTTGATCCAACAAGAGCTCATAATGTTGGAAATGTGTTATTAATTAATGTGGAAATAATTAATGTTTTAATCAAGCAATTTCAAAGCATTACAGTTAAGCTTACATTGAAAAGGCTATAAAGCTAGGTAAAAACAACAAAACCAAGATGTTCAAGATGAACTTTTATTCTGAATATTCCCCAGGCCATTCAGAAAAACACAGCATTTAAAATTGTCTTGAGGGCAATAAAATAATAATAAATAAATAATAATAAATAATAATACCAGTGTGTACTCCATTTCTCTCTTCTCACACACAAACATGCATGCAGACAGTGTTGGACACTGGAAAACTAAATAGTGGTGGAGTGGAGCCTCTCAATGATCTACTCAATGCTTGCAGTGACGGGGAGAAAATAACAATGAACTGTATTGAAAACCAATGAACATGAAAAACACATTTCTGCATTACCACACACAGTTTTTGGTAAAACATTACTGAAATGGCCAAACACCATCTCCTGTACGAGGAGTAAGCACATTGCTACATTACCCAGAGAGCTTTTAGTAACAAATTCCTCAGACCTTTCTTAAAATACAACATTTAAAAGTGCGTTTTAAGGCCCCCCCCCCAAAAAAAAACACTGTCTGTGTGTGCAAGAGAGGTGTGTGTGTGTGTGTGTGAGTGAGTGAGTGAGTGAGTGAGAGCGAGCGAATGCATGCATGCGTACGGTATGGCTGTTGTCTGAGTGAGTGAGTGAATGAGTGAGTGAGAATGCATGCATGCGTACGGTATGGCTGTTGTCTGAGTGAGTGAGTGAGTGAGAGAGAATACATGCATGCGTACGGTATGGCTGTTGTCTGAGTGAGTGAGTGAGTGAGTGAGAATGCATGCATGCGTACGGTATGGCTGTTGTCTGAGTGAGTGAGTGAGTGAGTGAGAATGCATGCATGCGTACGGTATGGCTGTTGTCTGAGTGAGTGAGTGAGTGAGTGAGAATGCATGCATGCGTACGGTATGGCTGTTGTCTGAGTGAGTGAGTGAGAGCGAATGCATGCATGCGTACGGTATGGCTGTTGTATGTACTCTCTCGCTCTCCCCCCCACACACTTTAGCATTGGAAATCTAAGAGTGGTGGAGTGGACTTCACTTGCAGTGATGGGTAGAAAATAAAAATAATTGACTACAAATACACATTTCTGCATTATTACTCACACACAACTTTTGGCGTTTGGCCATTCCGGTAAGGTTTTACCAAAACACATGTATGCATCTCTTCAGGGCAAAAAGCTTTGAATCATGACTCATTTCGTACCTATAAACTTAGTCAAGTAAAGAGCACCACCGTAAACGCTGAACCAAAATGAAGCACTACAGACATACCTCAACGGGAAAGAATCGTTTTCAGAGCCTGCACTTTTTGTCCCATCCTGTTCCCATCCAATTCTAGGATAATACGGTATGGCTGTTGTCTGAGTGAGTGAGTGAGTGAGTGAGAGAGAATGCATGCATGCGTACGGTATGGCTGTTGTCTGAGTGAGTGAGTGACTGAGTGAGAGAGAGAATGCATGCATGCGTACGGTATGGCTGTTGTCTGAGTGTCTGAGTGAGTGAGTGAGTGAGTGAGAATGCATGCATGCGTATGGTATGGCTGTTGTCTGAGTGAGTGAGTGAGTGAGAATGCATGCATGCGTACGGTATGGCTGTTGTCTGAGTGTCTGAGTGAGTGAGTGAGTGAGAATGCATGCATGCGTACGGTATGGCTGTTGTCTGAGTGTCTGAGTGAGTGAGTGAGTGAGAATGCATGCATGCGTACGGTATGGCTGTTGTCTGAGTGAGTGAGTGAGTGAGAATGCATGCATGCGTACGGTATGGCTGTTGTCTGAGTGAGTGAGTGAGTGAGAGAGAGAGAATGCATGCATGCGTATGGTATGGCTGTTGTCTGAGTGAGTGAGTGAGTGAGAATGCATGCATGCGTACGGTATGGCTGTTGTCTGAGTGAGTGAGTGAGTGAGAGAGAGAGAGAGAATGCATGCATGTGTACGGTATGGCTGTTGTCTGTGTACTCTCTCGCTCTCCCCCCACACACATTAGCATTGGAAATCTAAGAGTGGTGGAGTGGACTTCGGAGGCTCTCAATCTGCTCAGTGCACTGACTTGCAGTGATGGGTAGAAAATAAAAATAATAATTGACTACAAATACACATTTCTGCATTATTACTCACACACAACTTTTGGTGTTTGGCCATTCCGGTAAGGTTTTACCAAAACACATGTATGCATCTCTTCAGGGCAAAAAGCTTTGAATCATGACTCATTTCGTACCTATAAACTTAGTCAAGTAAAGAGCACCACCGTAAACGCTGAACCAAAATGAGGCACTACAGACATACCTCAACAGGAAAGAATCGTTTTCAGAGCCTGCACTTTTTGTCCCATCCTGTTCCCATCCAATTCTAGGATAATACGGTATGGCTGTTGTCTGAGTGAGTGAGTGAGTGAGAGAGAGAATACATGCATGCGTACGGTATGGCTGTTGTCTGAGTGAGTGAGTGAATGAGTGAGTGAGAATGCATGCATGCGTACGGTATGGCTGTTGTCTGAGTGAGTGAGTGAGTGAGTGAGAATGCATGCATGCGTACGGTATGGCTGTTGTCTGAGTGAGTGAGTGAGAGAGAATGCATGCATGCGTACGGTATGGCTGTTGTCTGTGTACTCTCTCGCTCTCCCCCCACACACATTAGCATTGGAAATCTAAGAGTGGTGGAGTGGACTTCGGAGGCTCTCAATCTGCTCAGTGCACTGACTTGCAGTGATGGGTAGAAAATAAAAATAATAATTGACTACAAATACACATTTCTGCATTATTACTCACACACAACTTTTTGGTAAAACCTTACCGGAATGGCCAAACACCAAAACACATGTATGCATCTCTTCAGGGCAAAAAACTTTGAATCATGACTCATTTCGTACCTATAAACTTAGTCAAGTAAAGAGCACCACCGTAAACGCTGAACCAAAATGAGGCACTACAGACATACCTCAACGGGAAAGAATCGTTTTCAAAGCCTGCACTTTTTGTCCCATCCTGTTCCCATCCAATTCTAGGATAATTTTCTGCAAGGCTTCAAATGTGTTCTTGTGTTCAGGAGGATAACACAAGTTAAGTGCGTAAACAAAGGCAATAAATATGGCCACTGCAAGTGGGACGTTTGGCAAGCCGTCAATTACAGTCACCCCTTCGAAAATGATTCCGATGTCCTCAGGACTGTCACCAGCTTCTGCACCTTCATGGCGGATCACGTAGATGGCATGGATGGTTTCTGCCAAAGCCGATTCGGTGTCAGCATCTTCTGCCTGAAACAAAGTAATTTGACAGATAAATATATATATATATATATATATATAATTTAACTGATGTTCATGACATACATTTTACCTTCTCAACCATGCATCTCAAATATGGTACCATAATACCAAATACATCAGGTGAAATTATTCTATGTTTATACATCTCAACTGTCAACTATTCTGACTATCTTTTGTATACTTTGATATGTACAATGCACTTTTTGTCTGATGTAAAAAAAAAAAAGAATTAACTTGTCTTCAGTAAAAGCAATGTGACTACTGGCATGACACTGACCAATATGACCCAGATGAATAGGATTCTTCAGACACGTTTGACTATTTGAATGAATCGAAGACTTCAGTTAAAAGACACTACATTTGTTTTATGGAGCTTAAGTGTTTCACCCTTTCGCTAAAAACTTCAGTTCTGGCATGATGTTAAGGAATCTGGAGTTATATCATTGCATTGTTGGAGGTAGCGGAAGAAAGATGAATGAATGAATGAATGAATGTTGGAGGTAGATATGACGACAACATCTAGCCTCACATTTCAAGGTATAAATTGACCTTTGGCTAAGGCCCACCCTACCATTGCAGTAGTTGGTAGTTGTGGTCAAATGTGTCCAGAGACTTAAGCCATATATTTAGCTATGGTTTCCTGATTGATCAATTTGTTTGGTGGCAACGTAGCAAAATGTTCTGCAACAGACCTACTGTTTGGTAGGCATGGTCAACCAATCATCTACTTGTGACTGTCTTCTCAGCACCCTCTTAGCTGACATGTGTTCACAAATTGTGAGCCTGACAGGATGTTCAGCACACCCTTTTCTTTATGAAACACGTTTCATACATCTTGAACAGCACCTAAATCTGTTCTGAGGGTGGAAAGCAGTTGGCTATCCTGGGATGGGATCTCAAGGCCGAATGGTACATTGGATACCCCCACATACCATGTATTCCTTCAGCAGCTTTCCAGGGTCTTCATTGAAGTAGGTGCAAAGTCCCTTCAGGATGCATTCGCGCCTGACATTAATGTCATTGTCCTATAGGCAGAATAAACACACATGAACATCGGTTTTCACTTAAAATTGCACACAGGTCTCCTGCCAAAACACGAATCGGTGCAAGACATACACACCACCCGATTCCCCTGCAAAGCTCTCACAATCATGACCAATGACTCACCCAGAACACAACCTGTTCAGCCTCCTGCCCTTTGGCACAGAACCACCACACTCACAAACGGCTTCATCCACCAGGCTGTCAGGATGCTGAACTCCCTCCACTCTCTCCCATCACTGACAGCTCCACTCCCACCACCACCCCCGCACAGGACAGAGTGACTCCTGAAGCCCTCTCCCAACGGCCCTTCCCGCACACAAAAAATCTGACTCAGGAACCCCTCCTCCACTATGTGACTTTGCACCTTCCCTGCACTACCTCACAAGAACTGAGTGGACTTTACAACATACAGCACACGATATACCGCTTCTGAATGCTGCTACTATGATAACCTAACCAACTGGACTGCTGTAGACTGTTCTATTGTCTTTAGTGTAAATAATTTTTCTAAATGTTAAAATGTTTCAACTATTATTTATTACTTCATTGCTTTATTATTACTTGTTACATTGTTATTGGTCCTGTCCTGCACTTTAATGTACGTCTTGTTATGTCAGTCCTGTGTATGTCTGTCTTTAAATGGGATAGAGAGAAACGCAATTTCAATTTCCTTGTATGACCTGTGCATATGACGAAACTTACAATAAAGTTGACTTGACACCTCACTCTACACCTACTGATATTGACTTGGAGAGACTGCCTTCTTTTTAAAAAATGGATCTAACCAAAACAGTTCCAATTCTAGGATCAAACGGTATCACAGTGTATGATGTGTAAGGAAGGCCAAACACATCTGATCAACACTATCCCAGTCACAACCTTCACCCTACCACCATCTGGCCACAGGCACAGGAATATGCACACCCATACTGGCAAACTAAGGGACAATCTTCACAGATTATCAAGACGCTTAACTGCCATGAAACACCATAGACATATCACAAAATTCTTCTTCACATCCACTTTTTTTTAACCTGCCTTGACTTTCTCTACTTCTCCTTTTTTTTCTTTTTGGTGACCATTTTCAGTACAAAAAAAATAAATGGAATTCATGAGTACAACAAAACATCTTGTGTCTTGTAATGATGAAGAAATTCTTGACATGAAGGAAACAATACACACTTTCTTGACAGAAATTTTAAAAATCCATAAAATTGTATGCATCAAGATCAAATAAACATTCTCTTTGTACATTATACCTGGGTCATGGGTATCATTATTCTCTTGAGGCTTCGACCAACCTCTCCCCCTTTCCTGCTGAATGCCTTCATCAGATTTGGTGAATATGCATCCAGGTTGGAGAAGAACTTTGACTCCAAATTGACTGTTGTTATTCTTCTGAACTCTGCAGACACCTATAAAACATAACACAAAATTTATGTAGCTTACTTGTCTTTTTTTTCAGGACATTGGTACCAATATCCACAAGAAACTCCAAACAAAAAGAATAATAATCTCTTACACCCCTTTTAAGTAGTAGCAACCATCTGAAATGAAATGGAAGGCAGGTGGCAACAGCCTGGCAAACATTGGCGCTCTTCCCCTGTCCAGAGCCATTCTTTTATGCCTTTGCCTTCCTTTTATTGACATTTTTTTTATTTTGCAGTGTCTGGGTGTTCAGAAAGGTGTCCAAATAAAACGTAGAATTATCATAATTTCATTATCAACACTTACCTCACGAACAGTGAAGAGGGCCGGCCATCTTGTCTTGAACTCAGCAATCAGTGGTTCCTGGACGACTTCTTGTCTCCTCAGGGAAAAGGTCTGATCCATCAACTGAGTCACGTGACTTTCATTTTTTCTCTTATCCATTTCAGACAGAAGTGCCACTCTTTTGGATTCTTGTGAGTCCATTGTCTCCCCAGGAGGAAGACGCGGGCAGAAGTTTACCTCCGCTTTACGGGCCTTCTTAACTCGTGCGGCAGGACTGCATTGTACAAGTTTGTTGGTCTGGGCATTCACAGCAACTTCTGGGTGTCCCAGCTGACGCAGCGTTGTTCTGTAATTTCCCAGCTTATACTTTAAGCTTGTCTTCCATCCTGAGTACCCGGTCTTTGACCCCGGCTCTTTGAGACAAGGATGTGAGGTGACGAGCGCTTCCGCAACTTCACTGAACTCTGCATCAGTAAGATAGACTTTGTACTTCACGATTTCCTCAATTAAACCATTAAGAATAGAAGATTTCAGTTTGATGCCAGGGTCCAACAAAGTGCCACTATCTTTGAAAGCCCCATTCGCTCTCTCAAGCTGTAGTTCTGCATCGTAAGGGAAGCGCGGCACGTTAAAGATGAGAGGCCATGTAGAGGACATTGAGGAGCTGGACTCGGAAGAAGAAGATAGTATGTCAGTGTCACATGACGCACTGGACAGCAGTGATGTGGAGAGACTTGAGTTTGATGTGGCAGGAGATGAAAACGGTGGTGGTGGACAGCTAGAATGTGGTGAAGGTGGAGAGGCATCAAGCAGGGCTTCCGAATGTATGGTGAATGGTTGGTAGATGACTTTGATGGTGCTTTTGTCCTCAATTAAAGAAGTTGAAGTCAAATTATTGAACTCATTGCCAAACTCCCGATCCATAAATCGCAGTTTAATGTCACCCTCTAGTCCAAATTGGTTCTTGATGCACTGTATTAGGTCACCAACAGACTCTGGTATGCCATCTGGGAGCGTCGATCTTGCAGAATTATTTTCGCCAAGAATAACTCTGAGCATCACAGAAGCAGCCATAGCTTAACTATGAATGAAAAAGAACACATGTCAGAAGTAGAAAAAATAAGAAAACAATTTAAAATCATCCCCTGACCTTGATGTAAACTGTGACTTCACTCTCTTAAACATTAACAAATTTCACTGCTTACAAAATTAGATATCTTTTAAGTGTCACCATTCTAACTGGTCCAACAAAATAATCTGCCAAAGGGTAAACATCTGCCAATTCCTCAATTCCCACCAAAATGGTTTCTTTGGCTGGACACGGACTCAATTCAAATGATCGGAAGTGTTCCCTGTACCAGCCAGAGAGTCTTTTCACCATGAAACACAGTGTTTTCTGTACAACGCAAATATGAATAATCTCTCCAAAGTCAGGGAGACCACTCGTTGACCCGTGCACCACAATCATGCCATTCCTGTATGTTACACCTTTGTATGACACACATTTAGTGAGATCAATATTAGAAGCACTGGGGAATTTCTGTTCCACAACCTGAGCCATTTCCTGTTTCAAAACGCCCACTGGAATTTGTGACGCCTTTGTAATTTCAAGACCATCCTTTCCATAATTGGAGGAATTCAAATGATAGGACATCATTAGCTGATGCTTAGTGGCTAAGGACAGAGGGACGTTTTTGAAGCAGTTAGTGTGTCGAATAACCTGCTTGAAAAAGCTATGTTTAGCTTCAAATCGGAGAGTCCAGTGACCCACAAGAGGACCAAATGCCCTGATCAGCTGTGGGTAGTGCTCCAAAAAGTGATGCTTTGGTAACAGTGGTACATCAGGGAAAAGGTCTTGATATTTCTGTCTGTGATCTGAAATTTTGAACTCAAGGTAGGCAATTGACTCATCTGTGTGTGCTGGGGCAACCACCAGCTCCACAATATCTTTTAGATCCATCAACAATTGCCACTCCATTTCCTCATCAGGGACTAAATGTCCAATTATGAAAGGGAGATGTCTCAGCAGCGCCCAATTTTCATGGCAGTTCCCACCTATTGTTTTTCTTGTTGCGAATGTGCGTGGGATCTCATGAGGCCTGTTAGTCTTGTCTCCCCACTTGAAGGGGAACTGTAGTACAAGTTTATTAAGAGTGTCAAGATCTAAATATTTCTTGGATATCAGCAATGCTAAACAACGTGCAAGTTCTACTGGCACTATGCCCTCAAAAATGTCATGCATTACATCTGGAGTGTGAGTGCGCCAATGCGCCCCACTAGCCTCGGTCTCGATGTTTCTAGAAGTTTCTTTCCGACGCGTCACGTAAAGTAAATAAAGAGTCTTGAATCCAAGTTTGTCTTTTCTATCTTTACTAAAGTGAAAGGTCATACAGAGTGGGTGCAAATAAGGTGAATAAACAGGGAAATGGAAAGATGAATTTCTGAGGCTTGTGGTTTTCCTGTGTGTGATGTGTTAGGCTCTGTATGTGTGGTGATGTCCTTCTTGTCGTCTTTGCGTGTCATATAGCGATGAGCTCCTGCCTGTCACTGAGAGACCGGGCTTCCTTGTGGTGGCTCCCGACAGGACTCACCCTACGTTGCGTTGTCGACGGTGCTACTGGTTCTTCTTTGCTGTCCGTACGTGCCCTGTAGCGGTGCGCGTTCCCGTCTGTCACCCGGGAGACGGCCGATGTTACACTCTTGCTTGGTTCTTACACGACGTTTACGTGACGATACGTGACGATACGTGACGATACGTGACGGTCAAAAGACTGTGTAGCTTCTGTGGTCCAGGACGTCCTAATTCCCCGTCATCTCGGCTCATCCGATACTCTATGGTCTCGGGATATCCTCCTGGCCACCAGACCGCGGCTTCTTATCCACACTACCTACGTAGCTTAGTTGTCTCCCCGTCTTCTTGTGTGGGTGTGTGTGTGTTGGTAAGATGTGTCTTCTCCTTGTGTGTTGGTGGGATGTGTCTTCTACGGTGTCCGTGAGCTCTCTGTGTCTGTGTGACCCCTAAGGCCTGAATTTATAGCAGGAAAGACCAAAGATGAAGGAACAAAGAATAAAGCGAGATCAAAGTCATCCAATCAGAAAGCATTCCCTGAACCTGAAGGCGGGACAAGAGCAGCTGCTATAAAAAGAGTATATATATATAGAATGGGTTAAAATGCAGAGAAGAATTTCTCCAGCGTGAGATCAATAAAGTTACTTCTTCTTCTTCTTCTTCTTCTACTCCAGAACACAGAACGTACGAAATGGCTCCTACATATCCCGGCCCCTAATTGGCTAAGCTTTAGCAAGTCAATTACTAACTTAAGAATTGGAGCCATTAACTAATTTACAGTTTTAAATTTAGCTGTTACATTTCTCGAACATTTTTCTTCAAAAAGGTTAAGGTTAAAAGGTAATTCTTCACTTTTTTACAAGTAAGTATACTTTTCACAAATTACAGTTCATATCGGACGTGTCGTAGGTCCTTCTCTTCTTCAGTCTTCACCCTGTAAGAAACACAATTTGGTTATGGGTCTTTGTATGACACTCGTCGTCGTCCGGACTTCAGCGCTGCGGACCATCCCCTTGGAGTCTGGCATAACCTTGGTGATTCTGCCCAACATCCAGTCATTTCTTGCTAGGGATGGCTCAACGACGAGGACGACATCTCCGACCTTAAAGTCTCTCTTCGTTCCGCGCTACCTTTGCCGTTCTTGAAGCAACGGCAAGTAGAGAATCTGATTTCCGCCGCCGTGTCTTGTTTCCAGGTGGATGTGGTGAAGAATAAGGTGTGTTCTGTGTTGTTTACTGAGTAGGGCGGGAAGCCGGCTTCCCCAGGCGTCGCTGATCTGTTCCGACGCCCCCCTACTCCAAACTTTTCTCTTTCTTTCTCTTTCTTCGATGGTACACCCCGTAGTGCGGGATGTACCATCCTCTTGGCTCAGCTGTTCATCCGGGACTCCTGTGACGTACCCTCTCTCTAGGATTTTGGTCATCAAATCTCTGTGCTTCCGAAAGAAGTCTGAAATCCTGATGGGTTCCCTCCTCAAGGAGTCGAGTATTTGCTCGGCTATACCTCGGTTGCCTGGCATCTCCATGCAGACATCCCTCAGAGGTAGCTCGGTGCAGCAATGGCCATCCGAAAGATGTGCCGATGTGGCCACAGCGCGCACAAACTGCTTGTCGTGTTGAGATGGCCCTTGCTCGTCCTCACGCCGGCGTTCCGGAAAATCTGCTTCGTAGTGCATGACTTCTATGGTCGACACAGAGATGCGATTAACGAAGTTCTGTTTTTCGGCGTCATCGAATTCTTTCTCTTGGCATTCGCTGACAGGCCCGTTGACTACCCAACCTAGGGCCGCCTTCACGGCATGCGGTCCGTTGTTTTGGCTGTTGATTGTCTCCCACGGCTCTTTGGCCTTGCGAAACCAGATGTTACATGACATGAAGCTCTCAATCCTCAAGCCTCTCGAGGCGAGATCGGTTGGACCCCAAGAGGTGTCAACCCTCGAGATCCACTGAGCTCCTGTAACAGCCCCTCTGACAACGGAGACACGGCCCGCCACAAATGTCTTTAGACGAAAAGCGTCATTTTCAGTGTACCTTAGTACTGTCGTGCTATTCGTCCAGAAGACCAAATCCTTCAGGGGGAGTTGAAGTTCTTCCTTCAACACCCGTTCAATCTTGACTGGGATCACTGCAGCCGACAATTCCATCTTAGGGATTGTAACCTGCTTAAGAGGAGAGACCTGGGACTTCTCCATCAAAAGGCAGACATGTTTCTCCTCTTGCCCGTTCTTCAATAAGCAGTACGGCACAACCCCATATCCATCTTGACTTGCGTTTGAGAAATGATGGATTTGTGCGCCCCTTGTGGGCCCGACTGTGTTGGACTTAAAACATTTACTCACGCTGAGATCTGACAACTTGTCAACTTGCCCTGCCTGTTGTAGATTCTTTGGAATGTCAACTCAACAGCCGTACCTGTTGAGTTGTCATCTGCTTTGGTTTCCTCCTGTGAGTGATCTTGCTTTATGACGTGCAAAATAGCAGGATGCCTATAGGAACAGTCAGGGCAAGAGCTCGTTTCCTTACAGTACAAGCAGGGACTTTGGAAGGAGTTGGCTGACTTTACTGCTGGTGCCCTCTTCTCTAATTGTCCTCTCTCTCTCTCTCTGTCCTCTCTCTCTCTCTCGCTGTCCTCTCTCTCTCTCTGTCCTCTCTCTCTCTGTCCTCTCTCTCTGTCTCTCTCTCTCTGTTCTCTCTCTCTGTCCTCTCTCTCTCTCTGTCCTCTCTCTCTCTGTCCTCTCTCTCTGTCTCTCTCTCTCCTCTGACTGTAGGGACGCTTGGTTGCGCCTGTGAGACGGTTGGTGCAGCAGCTTCAGATCCGACGTCATGCAAAGGCCTTCAACTTTAGCCTGGTCGCGGCTATAGGTAGTGCACCTTTCATTTCCACCGGTCGTACGCTTCGATCCAGCTCTTGACTTCCGAGCATCTTTATTCTGGTCGTAAGCTCTTAATTTGGCATTTGCGGCTGCAATGGCAGCTTCCATCTGCAACCGCTCCTTTCTAGCTCTCAAATATTCCTCTTTTTCCTCAAATTCTTGCTGCAAGCGCGTTTCCTCTCGCTGCTTTTCATGCCGCAGGCGTCTTTCTTCTTGCTCAAGCTCTTGCCTCTGTATCATAGCCGCTTGGCTTGCTAACAGAGCTGCATGTTCTACTCTGGCTTTTGACCGCACTGAACTAGTAGTGGAACGTTGAGATGTAACTGAGTTAGCCCTAAAAGTGCTATCCTCCGGTCTGATGACATTTTGCTCTCCATCCGTGGCCCTATTAGCAGTTGCGATCCATTCCTTTGTTTCATTGTCGTTTCGTTGCTTGGTTAGCTGTGACAAGATTCCGCTTCTCTCGTATTTTAGTCGCTCCATATCAGCCTTATAGTAGTAGTCAGACAGCGCGCCAGCACTCGCTCCTGACATCCTGTTTCCCGTATACATCCTTAGCCTGTGACAATTCCTCGAACTCCTCACAGCTTCTAACTCTTCCCAACTTTCACCGACACTCGGGAAAGGAGTTATTGGATGTGTCTTTAGGGCACATACTTCTATTTCCGGTGGCTAGCAGACTAGTAAAACTGATAAGAGAATTGTCAGACCTGACCCAGGGAATGCTTGCTCCAGCCGTGGATGGCGTTTCCTGCTGGTTCAGGTTGGTTCTTTCTTCAATCAAGTCTCCTGACTTGATACTGATTTTTCTGACTTTGATGTTTAGTCTTTCGATGTGATGCAGTAGACTTCGTGACTCTAGATGTTGTTTAAAAGTCCTTTGATTTTAGCAAGCCTTTTGACTTAAAGTATGTTGCTATAGTCTTTTGACTTTATGTGAGTGCGCCAATGCGCCCCACTAGCCTCGGTCTCGATGTTTCTAGAAGTTTCTTTCCGACGCGTCACGTAAAGTAAATAAAGAGTCTTGAATCCAAGTTTGTCTTTTCTATCTTTACTAAAGTGAAAGGTCATACAGAGTGGGTGCAAATAAGGTGAATAAACAGGGAAATGGAAAGATGAATTTCTGAGGCTTGTGGTTTTCCTGCGTGTGATGTGTTAGGCTCTGTATGTGTGGTGATGTCCTTCTTGTCGTCTTTGCGTGTCATATAGCGATGAGCTCCTGCCTGTCACTGAGAGACCGGGCTTCCTTGTGGTGGCTCCCGACAGGACTCACCCTACGTTGCGTTGTCGACGGTGCTACTGGTTCTTCTTTGCTGTCCGTACGTGCCCTGTAGCGGTGCGCGTTCCCGTCTGTCACCCGGGAGACGGCCGATGTTACACTCTTGCTTGGTTCTTACACGACGTTTACGTGACGATACGTGACGATACGTGACGATACGTGACGATACGTGACGGTCAAAAGACTGTGTAGCTTCTGTGGTCCAGGACGTCCTAATTCCCCATCATCTCGGCTCATCCGATACTCTATGGTCTCGGGATATCCTCCTGGCCACCAGACCGCGGCTTCTTATCCACACTACCTACGTAGCTTAGTTGTCTCCCCGTCTTCTTGTGTGGGTGTGTGTGTGTGTGTTGGTAAGATGTGTCTTCTCCTTGTGTGTTGGTGGGATGTGTCTTCTACGGTGTCCGTGAGCTCTCTGTGTCTGTGTGACCCCTAAGGCCTGAATTTATAGCAGGAAAGACCAAAGATGAAGGAACAAAGAATAAAGCGAGATCAAAGTCATCCAATCAGAAAGCATTCCCTGAACCTGAAGACAAGAGCAGCTGCTATAAAAAGAGTATATATATATAGAATGGGTTAAAATGCAGAGAAGAATTTCTCCAGCGTGAGATCAATAAAGTTACTTCTTCTTCTTCTTCTTCTTCTTCTACTCCAGAACACAGAACGTACAAAATGGCTCCTACATGGAGGATATCCTGTAAGAACATTGAAGTGGTCAAGTGTTTTACTGATACTGCAATGGCTTTTCACCCCAAAACAGCTTGTACCAGTCAATTCAGCTGTCTGCACATGAGATTCGTGGAGTTCCTTTGTCCTGAGAGTGAGTGAGGCTGATTTCATAGAATTGGTTTGAATGTCTGTTTTTGTAGCTGTGCAAAACCGACATATGTACCCACCAGAAAAACTCTCATTAAAGGGATATGCCACCCCCAGGTCAAATTTGGGCATCTCCCCACAGTCCAGAGACTAAAATAAGTGGTGGAAAGCGTTTTCCTGCTCACCCAGCCATTGTCCGAGTCTGTCGCCACTGACCGCCGCGGTAACTGGTGCTCCTCCGCCTTAGACTGGAGTCTAACGTAGCCAGAGAAAGATTTCGGCCAAAAGGAATTAATTTGCTCGATGCGTTTCCCAATTACTTTGTGTGTAGTGCGCATTCATATCGAGTGCAAATAAATGTGCAAATCAACACGGAGAGCTTGCCTTGGTCATTTTGGGTGGGAACTATTTTCCAGTGCGTAAGAATACAGTCGTATCACGCACCACGTTGTGCAACAGGGGAACTCCCTTCCCGGTGCGTAACAGGGATTCCCCTGGTAGCGTACTGCGTGATACGGCTGTATTCTTATGCACTGGAAAATAGTTCCCACCCAAAATGACCAAGGCAAGCTCTCCGTGTTGATTTGCACATTTATTTGCACTCGATATGAATGCGCACTACACACAAAGTAATTGGGAAACGCATCGAGCAAATTAATTCCTTTTGGCCGAAATCTTTCTCTGGCGACGTTAGACTCCAGTCTAAGGCGGAGGAGCACCAGATACCGCGGCGGTCAGTGGCGGCAGACTCGGACAATGGCTGGGTGAGCAGGAAAATGCTTTCCACCACTTATTTTAGTCTCTGGACTGTGGGGAGATGCCCAAATTTGACCTGGGGGTGGCATATCCCTTTAAAACCAGCAAAGGTGTGAGCACCTAGGTTATCTGCCACAACAACCTGAATAGTTCCTTTCACAAATCTGCCAAGCAATGGAATGAAAATACCATCCTGCTCCAACGTTTTCACATCTTGTAGGAGAGGACGAAGGATCCTATCAAGACCATGCGCCTTCACTTCATCACTTTTACACAGGATTGCCAAGTAAATCGAAGACAGAGATGAATGTGAGCCCGGAGGCATATTACTCAAAGTCCAATAAATACCACAAAGCTTATGCTTCCTGCGTGACGTCCCCAGAGGATTGCAGACCTCAAAATCATCTGCATACAAATTCACCAAAATTCTCAATTCATTCCCGGATAGGAAAGCATTTTCTTTGAAGTATGAACCATCTTGAGAAGACCTATAAGCATGTTGCTCACCGGATACCCTGTTTCTATTCTGTCCTTCATGATTCTCAACTGCTTTATCCACAATGTCTTTCTTCTCAAAGAGCTGACGCAAAGACTTAAGTAAAGGCACATACTGAAAACTGCTTTTCTTTGAGGAGTCAAGAATGTACTCAATGGGTTCCACGGGTTTGAAAGTGTCTTTGTAATACTGGTTGCGAAGATAACAAGTGCCAAGGGGGGAGCCTTTGTCTAAAGCTTTGAATATAGGGTTCGATGCATTCAGAGCACTAGCTATATCAAGTACGACAGATTTATCAGTTGCAACGCCATGTTTCTGAAACGGTTCTTCAAGAACCTCAGCTGAAAGTGGTAATGTACATGAATGCAAGTAATGTAGCTCCTCTAAGAACTCATCAAGTTTTGTGCCTGCCACATGTGCAAAATGCTCCAACTTCAGTAATGATCCAGCAAACTTCTGTTGAATTACTTCAGTCAAGTTCTTAGGTCCACTCAAACAGCTACCAGAAAATTCAGAGTTTCCATCAAAATCATCATCATCATTATACTGCAAATCGTCTTCAGTAACGTCACATGTCTCTCGTGAAGATTGAGTGGTTCTAACTATGCCAGGCTTGAAATCTTTTAATGTGTGTCGGTTGTGTTTCCGGTTCTTGTGAGAGTGAAATGTTGCATATATGTTGGTTTGAAAACTGCAATCTGAAAACATACAACTAACAGTCTCATTACCCCTCAGATGAGTCCCAATGTGTACAAAATAATCCCTCGCTGTATGTAGATCACAACAAGCACACAAATGACAGCTGAAAGTTGACAGTTCATTAGACTCTTGAAAGTTGTCTTTGTAATGAAATCTACTCAAATGTATGTGTAAAGCGTTCCATGTTTTAAAGGAACATGGGCAGTCTGTGTGTATACAAGCGTAACGTTGCCTGTGATTGTGCTCTAATCTTATATGCTTCAGCAACTCAAATCTAGTGGCTACAGATATATTGCATTCCTTACATCTCCACATAATGACCACATCATTGCTGCGTGTTGCAGCTCACTAAAAATACTTCGTACCCACTTAAAAAGTCCACGACACCTATTCCATCTGAGGTCACTGATTTCGTTTGGCAACACACAGCCACTGACATGAAGATCCCCCTGTTTGAATAACACAAGACACAAAAGACAAGACGTGTTACAGAAAAAAAGACATGTTACAGTCTTTATACTTCGCAGCAGAGTAACGTCAAACCATGAAAAAAAAAAAACAAAAAACAAACAGGCAGGATAGAGATTTCACCTGAGCCCACTGATGCTGAAGGGTACCACACAAGCCACTGCCAGCCACGTAGATCCGTCTCTGTTTGAATATCACATCAAGGACACAAATGACAAGTGAATATGACACGTAACTTTCAGAAGTTGTATTGGTCATGAAGAAATGGATATGCAAGATGAATGTTGCCTCTGACTCTCTTAATATTTTACTAGCTGAAATCTAGTGGTTATACATACAATACTTTACATTCATTACATGCCCACATGAAGATTAAACTATTGGAAGATGCAGCCCAGTAAAACATGTCATACCTTGAAATCTTGCAGGACACAGATTTCACTTGAGCTCACTGATGCTGAAGGGTACTACACAAGCCACTGCCAGCCACGTAGATTCGTCTCTGTTTGAATATCACATCACAACAACAAGGATACAATTGACAACTGAATACAACTTCTGGAAATCGTCTTGGTGATTAACTCTACACAAATGGATAAGCTTATGCAAACCATTCTACATCTTGAAAGAACATGGGCAGTCTGTGTGCATGCAAGAGAAGCACTGCCTGTGACAGTGCTCTAATCATACATGATTTAGGCATGCATTACATTCATCACGTCTAACATTGAAGCCTAGTAAGACATACCCTGAAATCCTCCTGCGATAAACTCCCACACATCAGGGCACGTGCAAGCCCGTGTCAAGGGAGCGACGTATGTTTTTTTTAAAATGACAATTTATTGCGCTTTGCCAAGGATACGAATAGCCTACCGAGCTGACATAAATCCACAGAGGAAATAGCGAACAATAGTTTTCGCTTCACAGTGACCATTTTCCTATGAATTCAAAGTGAATTAGCTCACTATCAAACAATGCACAGTCGCAGGGATGAAAGTGGCCAATCATGAAAAAAGCGGAAAGTCACGGCACCCCCCCCCCCCATTTCTGAAATTTGGATTTCTATATGCTATGTTAGCAATAAAGTAAAACTGTACATAAAAGTACAAAAAAAAAACACATTTTATTAACAGGTACTAGTAGTATATATTGGATTTGTTTTTGCTTTGCACTTCGTCTAATCAGAGGCATTGAGGAGCTTATGCGCGCTAAAAGGCGCAGGTGAAAAAGCGAGGAGCGACAAGTTAAGTGATGCACGGGCAGGTAGGATGAGGTATAGGATGTTTTATAAAGTTTAACCTGTGTACACGCAATGGTACACGCTGTTGCGAGAGCTGCGAGAGCTCGGTCCGCGGCTCCAGACACGGGCTTGCGTGGCCCGTAGTTTAATACGAAGTTTAATACGAGATACATGTACTTTTGTTCTGAATACGGGACGATTCTGTTTTTCAAGGGATGGTTGGCGACCCTAAACACAAATATACATATATATACATGGTGTTGGGAAAGTTCATTTTCTACATGAACTAGTTCAGTTCACACATTTCAAGTTCAGTTCACACATTTCAAAATGAACTAGTTCGTTCATAGTTCCAAAAAATGAACTAGTTCATAGTTCTTTTTTTTCCCAATACATTGCTGCGAGCTATTATTTTCCAATATCATTGCCAAAGCCCATATAGAACCATAGACAGCAATTATATCAGTTTTAACAATCAACCATGTGTTATTCATGTGTTATCTCCATCTTCATATCCAATTTCACATCCTTATCCAAATATAAATAATGGTCCCCATAATGATAACACCTGCAATTCAACATAAGAAAATACTTAAATAACCCCCATATGATATGACTTAATTAACTAAGGTCGTTTTCACACCTGCCTTGTTCGCTTAAAATGAACCAGAGTTCTTTTGCTCCTTTGATTCGGACCTTTTGGGCTGGTGTGAATAAAAAACAAAAGTCTCGATCCGGAGCAAACAAGCGGACCGAGACCACCTAAGGTCGTTTTCACACCAGGAAAGTCCGATAGTTCACTTGCTTTGGTCCGGACCAAATATATTTTTTATTTTGGTGCGGTTCGCTTTCACACTGCAGTTTTTTCCCAAGCGAACTAACATCTATAAACAAAAGCACATGTGCTGAGGTCGCTCAGCCGTTGGACAGAATGAGCCGTGTCCAAACGCGGAAGGAGGAGAATAACGGTGTTACGTGCTGTTTTCAATCTAGCCTTAGCGATATGGTTTGCTCAGTTTTTACAGTTTGCACAAATGTTTGAGCAGCATCGTGAGGTTTACACTATTTTACAATCAATTTCCAAATGACGAAGACGCAGGGCAAGACGACTACGGAGGACACCACTCATGTGCGCAACAAGTTCTGACTCTTGCTCTTCACGCAAAACGTAAGTAAGCCTCGTAAGTTTAGTTTAGTAAGAGACCACTCTGCGCTGTTTCTCGCAAGACCAGGAAGTGCCGCGCGCGGGAGAGGGGTGCCGGTCGGAAATTTCAGATGGATGGATCAGAAATCTGAGACTCTATTGAACAAAGTTAAAGAGATAGCGCGTGTCGTTCACAGACACCAAAATGAACTCGTTCACAGTTCGTTTATCAGGCAGTAATACAGAGCGTTCAGTTCACGTTCACCCAAAATATGAACGCGTTCATGAACTATCGTTCAGTGAACGCGTTCAGGGACAACACTGATTATATACACCCAAAATCTTTCTCAACGAATTTGCACAGATATTAAAAAAAAAAAAAAATTACCCCGCGGCTGAAAAAAAAGCGGAGATCCGCTAAAAAACGAAACTCATTCATCCCTGCAGTCGGCATGTTTGACATGAAATACAGGACGTTATTAAACACCCCAACCTACAATATAGTTTAACTTTTCCTACACATTGCAAGAAGGTGGACAAATCATTTTTCTGCCCAGAGCCTGCTAATAAAGCTAGTTGCTACACCTGCACACACTACCTCGCCATGTGTTGCCCGACTAGCCTACATTGTAGGCTAACTAAAAACAGCAAACATCGAAAATATCATGTGCAGCTGCTAAATAAGATTATGATATTAACATATTACTGACTTATTCAGAGTTTTGATTTGTTTCATAAGAGGATGTTTAAGGATTTTGGATTTCTTGGAAGAGGTTTCCTTACCTTGCAGGCGAGCTGTTCTTCCTCTGGTCTTCAATTCGAAAGGGTGGAGCGTGGCATTCTGGGTAGTTAGGTGTAATTACTTAACTGCATCGCGTTCTTTCAACATTACACAATCTATGAATAACTGCCTAGTCAATCTTACAGGTTGTTTTTACTTTAATTTTGCTAACATGACAACATTGGGTAGAAAGTGCTTGCCGCATTTGTGTAAAATTGACAATCAGCTAGAATCCTTTTTTTGAGTGTACAAGATAAAACAAAGACTGTCAGTGGGATGGGAACTAGGGCCATGGCCCAGGGGAACTGTGAGGTCCACACAGACCCCGGGGGGAACTGTGAGGTCCACACAGACCCCGGCGGAACTGTGAGGTCCCACGCAGACGCACTACATTTGGACAAACTGTGCTCTCAGTCAGAGGCTCTAAGTTCTGGAACTCTCTCCCATTATCAACAAGAGAGACTCCAACACTGGACACTTTCAAATCATACTTGAAACAGCGACTAAAGGAAAACCAGACTTGTGGACACTTTTAATGTTTAATGTTTTAATGTTGGTGTTATTGTCAGTTGTCATTGTTTTTATTGTTTTTGTGTTGGTGTCACCTGCCCAGGGACTACAGATGGAAATTAGCATTCTTGCTATAATCTGGATATTTACACTGCAATGCTGCAGATGTTCATTAATATGCACTGTTCCTATTAAATAAATTTGCGTAATCTATTTCTGTCCTCAGACTTCACAGTCAATGAGTATGTTGAATTTGTATGAACTGGTACTACTGTGATGAAGTCAAGGGTAAGGTACTTACAGTTTTCTCCTCATGTGGGGTTTTGTGCCCACTGGAAACTTCATCAGGGAGACTCCTTTTATAAGGCTTGATGTAGTCTGCACTGTATCTGGTCTTTAAGGTGATGCCTTCTAAACTGGACAGTGTAACCTGCTTGCCACTTATTTCCTTAATAACATATGGTCCAGGAAAATCATCTTCTTCGCTTATTGAACAGAAGTACCTCTTACCCAGCACAATAGACATGTATGTCCTTGTACTTTAAAACTCGTTTTTCATAGGCCTGTCATTTTTCCTTGAGACTTTAAGAGACTGTTGTTGTTTTTACAGTCTCCATTGACATCTTTTTCTTCTCCAAGTACTCTCCTCGGGAAGCAATATTGTGGAAAGCTGAAGTTAAAAAAAAAACACATACTGTATTATTCAATACAACTACAGATAAACATGACATTACAACTGTCTCTACCACAGAGGTTGTTGTTGAACTGAAACATCATTGTGAGATGATGAAACAGATTAAAAATATTTAAAAAGAACAATTCTGAATTCCATTTTCAAAATAATTTAAACATTCAAATACATCATTCACAAATTCTCTTCCCTGATCTGACAAAATCCTTTTTTGGGGGCAATCATGCCTATAAACAATAGAACAGAAATGCTGTGCCACATGAATGCTGTTTTGGTCCCTAAAGGAAAAAAAACATTTTGAAAAATAGTCAGTGGCTGTGAGGATGTATTGAAAGGTTTGTTAGGTCTATCCAGTAGAGGTGCCTCTGGCCCTGGCCTGGAGACAAAGACTGGAGACAAAGTATCTACACTCAACAAAAATATAAACGCAACACTTTGATGGACTTAAAGATCTAAAATTCATTCCAGATACACAATATTACCATTTCTCTCAAACATTGTTCACAAATCTGTCTAAATGTGTGATAGTGAGCACTTCTGCTTTGCTGAGATAATCCATCCCACCTCACAGGTGTGCCACATCAAGATGCTGATCTGACATCATGATTAGTGCACAGGTGTGCCTTAGACTGCCCACAATAAAAGGCCACTCTGAAATGTGCAGTTTTGTCTCACAGGAAAATGCCACGGATGTCACAAGCATTGAGGGAGCGTGCAATTGGCATGCTGACAGCAGGAATGTCAACCAGATCTGTTGCTTGTGCATTGAATGTTCATTTCTCCACCATAAGCCGTCTCCAAAGGCATTTCAGAGAATATGGCAGTACATCCAACCGGCCTCACAACCGCAGACCACGTGTAACCACACCAGCCCAGGACCTCCACATCCAGCAGGTTCACCTCCAAGATTGTCTGAGACCAGCCACTCGGACAGCTGCTGAAACAATTGGTTTGCATAACCAAACAATTTCTGCACAAACTGTCAGAAACCGTCTCAGGGAAGCTCAACTGCATGCTCGTCGTCCTCATCGGGATCTTAACCTGACTCCAGATCGTCGCCGTAACAGACTTGAGTGGGCAAATGCTCACATTCGATGGCACGTTGGAGAGGTGTTCTCTTCACGGATGAATCTCGGTTTACATTGTTCAGGGCAGATGGCAGACAGCGTGTGTGGTGTCGTGTGTGTGTGAGCGCTTTGCTGATGTCAATGTTGTGGATCGAGTGGCCCATGGTGGTGGTGGGGTTATGGTATGGGCAGGCATCTGTTATGGACGAAGAACACAGGTGCATTTTATTGATGGCATTTTGAATGCACAGAGATACCGTGATGAGATCCTGAGGCCCATTGTTGTGCCATACATCCATGAACATCACCTCATGTTTCAGCAAGATAATGCACGGCCCCATGTTGCAAGGATCTGTACACAATTCTTGGAAGCTGAAAATGTCCCAGTTCTTGCAGGGCCAGTGTGACAGATTGGATTATTGGTGTCACGTTTGCGTCTCTGCCTGCTGGGTGCGGTGATTGGGTGGTGGATCTGGGCGTGGGGTACTTAAGTAGGCAACGTGACTACTTTCTCCTCTCCTCTTCCGTATGGCCGGTTTTGTGTTGGTGACCCGGGTCTGCTGCTGGGGCTGCGTTGGGGCGAACGTGCGCTCAGACTGGGTGAGTTGTTGCGTCTTTCATGCGTTCGTTGATTGGGTTTGTTGTTACATCCGCGGTTCTTTGCTCTGTAGATCGCCAGGTGTTGGTAATTGGAGCAGCGTGCGGTGTGTGTGTGTGGCTGCGCTGGGTTGGATGCCTCTGAGCGGTGAGTCTCCCCCTCGCTTCTGTTTAGAGGGACCTCGATGGGATCTTAAGTTAATTATTTCTTTTTTAATTTGCTGCAGACCGCTCCTACCGATGGTGGTTGTGTCTGTTCCCTCCCTAGCCACTATCAGTGACGATTAGTTGTCACTCAACTGTGTGGATTTGCAGCTCGGTGTGTCTACGGCTCCAGGTTGCTGTTTTGTTCACCAGCGATTCCTGATATGTGTGTGCGCCGACGTCTTCGGATGCGGTTTGCCATAGTTACGGCGTTCGCATGGTCTGTGTTATTTGTTTGTGTCTACGTATTTTATAACCTACACTGACACCGGACTGGGAGCATACAATAGATGGACTTTGCACTTAAATCCTCCCTCAATTTTAACCTGTTGTACTGTTTGAGACATTTTTTATACCATTTCAGTTTGCTGTACGCGAACCTGAGGTATTTTTACTGTTACGGACTAGACTCTCGCATGCTTGGGGTTTGCTACCCTGTGTTCCTCGCAGGCGTGTCTGTGTCTGGTGCCTGCATTGCACTTCCGATTGTTTTTGTCTTGTGCATGATTTTCTTTTTCTTTTATTATTTGTGTGATTCTTTCTTTTGGTTTTTTTTTTGTTGCAGTGTATCATAGGCATGGTGTGATTTCTGTTTATTATTTTTCTTTTGGAATTGCTTTGTTGCATTAGGCACTGACTAGCTGTATTGGGGCAGGGGTGGGTATACGTGTTGTTTGACCATATTTTTCTAGTGACCAGGACATTGCACACCTAACGGTGACGGACTCCATCCACTTCAGATCGTGTCTCTCAGTTACAAGATAAGTGACAGTGTTTCATCTAGTAGAACCTCATTTAACGTAGGTGTTTTGTGAAATGAATTCTTCTAACTGAAGTGCTTGTGTTTTCTGCCCGTTATTTCAGCCAGGTGCGCCGGGTCTACACGAGTGGCATGACGAGCCCCCTGGTGGTGGAGTTTCTTCGGTTCACGCTTCGGGTGTCCCCTCTCCTTTCCTACTCACGAGTGGTGTATAGTGTTAGAGGTACCCTTATCTTATGCTTACTGCCCCTGCCAGTCGTGGTAGCCACTGCCCTGAGCTGCTGTCCTGCTCCTCCTCTGCCTAGAGTAGTGGTGTGTCCGCAGGGGTGGGCATTGCGTAAGAGGTGTGCAGTGTTCCTTGTGTGCTCTGTTGGGTGGGGTATGAGTGTGTGCCTGTGTGTATGGTGGTATGCGTGTGTGTGTGTGTGTGTAAGAAGGGGAGGGGGGGGGTGTTGAGTGCTGAGCCAGATTTGGCTGGCTCCGGTCTATGTTATCGGTCTAGAATGTTCTCTCTGTACTACTTTGGTCACTAGCAAATAAATATAAATTGGTTGAACTCATGTCTCTTTCCTGTGTAATGTGCGAACTTGTGTTGCCTAATATTTCTTAAAGGGTTTACTTATTTATTCCTGTGGGCCAACCCCCCATAGGTGGCGTTGTCCGGTTGGTGCCAGTAGCCTAAATTCCATTCGGTCACACCAGCATACTCACCGGACATGTCACCCATTGAGCATGTTTGGGATGTGCTTGACCGGCGTATACGACAGCGTGTACCAGCTCCCACTAATATCCAGCAACGTCGCACAGCCATTGAAGAGGAGTGGACCAACATTCCACAGGCCACAATTGACAATCTGATAAACTCTATGCGAAGAAGATGTGTTGCACTGCATGAGGCAAATGGTGGTCACACCAGATACTGACTGGTTCTGAGTCCCCAGACCACCAATAAAGCAAAAAAAAAAAAATGCACATTTCAGAGTGGCCTTTTATTGTGGGCAGTCTAAGGCACACCTGTGCACTAATCATGATGTCGGATCAGCATCTTGATGTGGCACACCTGTGAGGTGGGATGGATTATCTCAGCAGAAGTAGAAGCAGAAGTGCTCACTATCACACATTTAGACAGATTTGTGAACAATGTTTGAGAGAAATGGTAATATTGTGTATCTGGAATGAATTTTAGATCTTTAAGTCCATCTCATGAAAAATGGGAGCAAAAACAAAAGTGTGGCGTTTATATTTTTGTTGAGTGTAGTATACACCTGAAACGGTACCTTCTCTTACTAAGACACTTAACTAGGGAAAGTAAAACGGGATAATACTTTGAATTTTAATCTTAGAATGCAGTCTCATTCAATTACAGCATCTCTTACAGCTATTATTCTGGCCATTCCAGCGTGTCAAAGCCTGATCCTGTCAGATCTCAGAGGTTCAGCAGCTTGCCCTGATTCTTTTCTGGCACTCCACTGGCAGATTTCCCTGTGTATATTTGCATGTTCCATGCATAGCTGTTTTTCGCATCACATGCTGCCCAGATTTTGATGCCATATTTTCCAGGCTTGCTTGGCATATACTGTCTGAAGGGACAGCGGCCTTTGAAAGGGACTAGCTGTTCATCCACTGTCACCTCTGGCCCTGGATTGTACATAAATGGCAAGTTTTGTATTTGTCATTTTTTAGGTCCATGCATCAGTAACTTATTAAACTTGTTAGTTGTAAATACTTGTACATGTTCATTTGCCTCATTAGCCCCTACAGTAAATTCTATTACAATATTCATATTTTAATATTTGCAAAACGTGAATAATAAAAAGTAATATACTTGTACTTAAACATGTTACCTACCTTTGTCATCACAATATGCTTGTCTCCAATTTTCCGCACTTTGCGCTCTTGTACCAGCCACAAATAAACTGGTTGTTGCCTCCAGACCTTTATAGATCTTAAGGGCTTGTGCTGTATAAGGGCTTGGGCAGATGAGCAGGTAGTTCACAATTTCGGGATAGCTTGCAGCAGCAAACTTGAATCCATCTCATATGGATGTTCTTGCCCAATTAATTTGAGTTTGTTCATATAACGCTCCTTTTCTTTGGCATCCAACTTATCTCTATGCAATTGTACCAGAAGTTTTGGATTCCGATGTGGAAGGTTTATCGCAAATTTTTGTTTTTCTGCGTGGTTGCTTTATAAGCGTGTTTAATTTGAGTGAGCAATATCTCCAACATGGCTGCACATCCGGGTCATGGTCGGATTTTTCGAGTCTGTGAAAACGCTCTATTGTCTGCCTCTGGAATCAGTCACGTTATACAATTTTAAAGGTACACTATGTAATTATACTATATATTGTAATTATACTATATATTATTATCTGGTGGATGAGCTGTTGGCCTGGGCGGCTCTCAGGAAGAGAAAGGGCCTCCATTGCCATGAGCAGCTTTAGTTTAGTGTAGTATTTATATGTTATGCCTTACGCTTGTATTTATTTATTTTATGTATTTTCATCCAGGAAGTGCTGCCCCTGATCCAGTGCTTAAGCCAGATTAGACTGTACAACATGAGGTTCTGCCCATTTACCCAAAGGCTGGTGCTCAACACCAAGGGGATTAAGTATGTTATTTATTTATTTTATATTCTATTTATTGACTAGTATTTTAAATGATTTGTCTTTTATAAAAGGCATGAAACCATCACCACCCACCTGAAGGAAAAACCAGACTGGTTTCTGGAGAAGAACCCTTTTGGACTTGTGTCTACTCTTGAGACCGAGGCCGGTGAAGTGGTGGTCACTTGCGAATACCTGGATGAGGTTGTGAGAAGAAACTCTTACGACCTCGTACAAGAAATGCAGGAGTCTGAGATGGTTCAGTATAGGCACTTTTAATGTTGATCAGCAGAGGATACAGGCATGATTAGTTCAGGATTCACTGGCGTCTCCTGTCTTAGTACAGAATTGTGGACTATTTATCCTACAGACTTAGTGGATCATTAACTAACTATCAGGATCCTCAGTCATCTGAACTTTGGAAGGCAACGTGTCATAGTGGTACATAACATGATCAAAACACAGGCAAAGTCCAGTTTAAAACACCACATCTCTAGTTTTCTAACTGAATCAGCATGAGTCAGCAGTTTAATCACTCATACTTGTCGTAAACGACATCAGGGATATCAGTGACCTTTGATGCATTAGACAAACAAGATTATTTCCTCACAGATTCCTCCCTTTGATCACATAAACACATGTGATCACACTTACATAGTAGAGTGGCAAAACGCTCCCTCTACAAATAAAATTAATCATAACAATTTAACCTTAGCATTCATAGAGCATAACACATCTCAATGTCTTTATGTCAATATATCATGTAAATCATTATACAAAACTCGGACGACAGAATAAGTCACAAAGAGCAACACCTTAGGGCTTAGAATTTAGATCATTCATTTATTCAGCCAGAACTTAATTCGTTCAGTTTTGATTAGACTAGATTAATGTATCAGTAAGCTCTGGTCAGACAAGTGTCTTTACAAACAATTTGGGTATTAAAAACATAATCTATAGCAAGTATGTTTAACATACAGTCCAATATTTCACATACGTCGAATAAAACATTACATGTTTGGCCTTCATAGCAATATTTTTCAATTCTGGAAAATTTAGAAGTTCTCTTTTTGCCCTTTTAGTGCTCCTTGTGTCTTACCCATATGGTTGGCTGAGTTGGTCGTGCCGTGAGTGGTCGTTGTGGTTGTCGTGTTGTTTGCCAGCCGTCCGAGATCAGTCTCAGTCAGTAGAATGTATCCCCATACTATAACAACAGAGAATAATATAATCAACGTAGTCAAGATTACACATTGTAAATTTAGCAAATCATCATAATATGGCCTATACTGTCCTTTTTCTTCTCTATCTCCTCGATCTCCTTCCTTTTTCCTCCCCTTCTGGATCCTCAACGGCGGAGGGTCGGGAGGGGTCATCAGGCTGTTCACTGGTTTCAGCATCCAGTTCTGCATAGGCAGCTTCATCCTGGTTCCAGTAGTCCATTGATGGTTTCTTAAATTCCTGCTGCTTGTTCTTCTTTGAGTTCATTTTGGTATTTCTGCAGTTGGAGTTTTACAGTGGCCAGTTCCAGCTCTTGCTTCTTCTCCTCAGCCTCTTTTTTACCTCTATGCCACTTGTTTATTTGATGGCTGCAGTGTGCGTCGAACTCATCATCAGATTTAGTGTATATGCCCATCACATCGTCCAGAGCGTCTTGCACTGCTTTTGGCATACCTTTCACCAGAGCTGAGCGATAGATGACTGACATTCCTGCTCTGGCATCGATCCGCTCTCCTGTGGCATCATGGTATAGATTGGTGGCACGTTGTTTGTAACGGTAGTAGTCTTCGTTGTCTTTCATTTGCATTGACAACAATTCTTCAGTCACGACAGAAGGATAGCGTTGACTGAGTTCTCTCTCCAGCACATCACGATAGTTGTATACACCTTCTTGATTACGCAGTGTATATCTCAAGCTCCTTTCGATAGCTTTTCTGATGTTTCTGGCAACAGTTTCGTCAGCAGCTTTGGTCAGAGCGGCCTGAATATCACCCCAGCAAAGTTGGTCTCCTGCGGTCTGTTTGAAAAGAGCTCTTAGCCATGGTAAGCCACCTTTGGTAAGTCTTGGAAGTGTCAACATCAAAGCACTCCAGTCTTTGATTGAAAATGGCTGATAGACCACAGTTTGACCATCTGTTCTCACTGGATACACGCTTGCTTTTGGCTCTCGTTCCTTCCGCTGGCTGGGAGTATAAACTTTTCCAGTGAACCATCCGTCCACTGAGATAGGTTTTTCGCTTGGTGGTGCATTTTTCCACTGTGACGCTGCACCTGCTTGGCTTCCTTCGTCTTCGGATTCCTCCTCATCGTCTCCGATATCAGAGTCTCTTTGTAGTTTTTGTTTTTGACGTCTTTCACCACTAGGGTGTTGTTTTCGTATTTCAGTGTTCACAATTTTTGATAATGCATATAACTCATCTTCCACTGCTTGTATTTTGTTTTCGAGCCCTCCTTGGTTTGGCTCAAGAGATTCAAGCAGCAACTCTCCTGTCAGTACTTTGTGTGTTGCTCTGGGGGATGAGTTTTCTCCAAATTGGGAGGGGTTCGAGGATGTAGCAGCTTTAGTATCGGGGCTTCTCAGCTTGCCGCTGGTGTAGGGTGAGGGATGGTATGGTCTTGGTGACTTGTGGTAATAATCTCTTCGTTCGATAGGTGGGTCGGGTAGTGGTCGGTACATGTTATCAAGTAGAGAAATCTCTCTGTCAGTGTCCTCATCCCAGTCTTTTGCCCTTCTACTTCTTCTGTGTGACCTTCCTCTTCTCTCAGCAGACCCTTTTTCATCTTCGGTGTCACAACAAGAGTCTCTGAATTGTCTATGAGTTAGCACTGGATATATTCCCACTTCAGGTTTTTTAAGTGGCTCCTTTTCATCAAGATCTTCCTTTATTTTCACTTCTTTCCCGGTTTTCTTTAGGACCAAGATAGAAGACAGTTCTTTGGTATCTTGTAGGACTTTCAGCTCTCCTGCCCATTTTTGTAGCTTCTTAACCATCTTGAGTTCCTTCTCGTGCTTTTGTATTTTTGCTTGACGATTAGAGTCGTTTTTGATCTTCTGTATGTTTAGGCGGTTTACTTTATACAGAATGGCATTTTGTTTAGGCTCCAGTTTGCATTGTTGTATTTTTTCTTTGTAATAGTCTTGGATGTTCTTCCACTGCTCATCAGTTGGGGCAATGGTGTCCTCCCCTCCGTGTATCATCTTTTTGGTGAATTTTTTAATCAGGGTTTTGATTTCAGTTTGGTTTGCTCGGGCTTCTTTGGGGCCCGCTTCATCCTGGAGTGCTTTATTCAACCAATATTCTGTCAACTGGCCAACCATGATAAAGTGTGAGGACATTTTGTGGTAATTTGTTTTTGTTGAATTTGAATTATTTATTATACGAATTTTGGGCACGACGTCAGGTTTATGGCTTTTTGGTGAATGTATCGCTATTTTGAGTACTGTGTACTTTTGATTCTACCTTTGGGCTCTAAGAAATTTAATTCTTGGGGGCTTCTCCGTTCTATAGACAGTTTTCTAGAAGGGAGAAGAAATTTGACTTAGATAATTATGACTTCGGGTTATAATTAGTTTAAAATATTTAATTTAAAATTTTAATCACCTGCACAGTTTTTTTTTTTTTTTTTGCCTCAATTAGAATATGTGTCCGTCACGTTTTGTTGTCTGCGGGACGGTCCGGATTGCAGCTATTAAGTTTTAAGCTTCTGCAACAAAATGAGAGAGAGAAGTAGCGTAGGAGTAAACGTAGAATTTTGAAAATAATTATTTTATTAATATTTAATTTAGATCAAACAAGAACTCCCAATCTTAAGTTAATTATAAAAGCAATTAGTTTATCCAGTACCTCCTTTAATATGACAGGTGATATAACCTTTTATATTTTGAATTGTACCCGAAAAAATGAACTGTAATAAATTAAAAATAACCTTGAGCAATTTAAGCCTCTATACTCCAATTATTTGTGTTAAATTTTGAAATGTATCTACCTCCTCAATTGTTTTAGGGCCTGATTGCCGATAAGATATTTACTTTAATAATTGCAATGCTTTCTCAATAGCTTAAACTGTTTCTTATTTATTATTTTGTTCATTGATGGCACCGTGCAAAGAGTAATTCTCACACTGCTCCTTTTTTGCGGACTCAAACTAGTCCGTGCTCTTGACCAACTCGTACTGAGCAAACATACAGACCAGAGGCGCTCCGAGCCTGAAGCAACAAAGCGCTTTCTTTAATTTCCACTTCACTCAAAATACAGATTGACACTATCCTTTCCTTGTCCCTAATTTTTCTAATTCCTTACTCAACTCTTACAGCATTAACAAGAACAACAACATTAATAGAGCTAAGTTACGGGCTCATATCTTTCCCTGTGACCTCTTGACCTCTCTGCTCACTGCCGCTCATACACACAAACACACACCTCAGAGAGACCGCAGGCAAATAGACAAACACCCCTAACAAGATTTATTATTCCCATGAAATTAATTAAACTAGCAAATCTTTGAGAGCTGAATTTAAAATATTTACAATTGTATTAAATTTAGAATTTATTGGTTTAAGTAAATTACACAATGCAAGACTTTTAATTGAGATTCGCCAAAACAAGACAATTTTCACAAAATTATAGGACAAGCCGTCTCCAAGCAAAGATCATGACACTCACACAACCAGAATTTCCACAAACATCTCTCCAATAAATGCCATAACTCTTATCTTTCAACATTCTTCTATCACATTTCATTTATAATCAAGCTTTCAACAAAACTTTACATAAACCACCATAGCCAATATTTAACTCAAATCAAGACTGGGTCTTATCCATCATAAACAGCTCTGAACATCTCTCATCTCATGCTTGCTCAAATAAGTGCTTCTTAACAAAAATTCAACCATTTACAAAGTGCCATCAATTTGAACAATTCATTTATACTGTCTTCCTCACTACCCACATCGCTGCACACATCATCTCTCCGGGACCCACCGAAGTTTTTGTTAAGTTGTAATGACATGATTCTAATGTTTTCTGACCGATACGAGCATGTGGAAGAAATTCTCTCGACCTCGTAGAAGGAATACAGGAATCTGGGCTGGTTCAGCAAGGCACTTTAATGTTGAACAGCAGAGGATACACAGGTATGATCAGTACAGCATTCGAGCATCTCTGCCGTCTCCCATCGTCTCCTGTCTTGGTACAGAACTGAGCTAAATTTAACCTACAGAGTAGTTAACCATTAACTCATTAGGTAACCCTTAGGTAATGAACTTATGCAAACGTGGTACATAACATAATAATAAAACACAGGCAAAGTCCAGTTTAAAAGACCACGTCTTCTAGGTTTAGCACTGAATCAGCATAAATCAGCCATAGTTGTCGTAAACCTCAATGTATTGGTAACTATTGATTGATAACACAAGAACAGAACATCAGCGACCTTTGACGTATTTCATAACAAAGATTATTTTCCTCACAGTTCCCTCCTTTGATCACATAAACACATGTGATCACACTTACATAGTAGAGTGGCAAGATGCTCCCTCTACAAATAAAATTAATCATAACAATTTAACCTTAGCATTCATAGAGCATAACACATCTCAATGTCTTCATGTCAATATATCATGTAAATCATTGTATAAAACTCGGACGGCAGAATAAGTCACAAGGAGCAACACCTTAGGGCTTAAAATTTAGATTATTCATTTATTCAGCCAGAACTTAATTCGTTCAATTTTAATCAGACTAGATTAATGTATCAGTAAGTCAAAATTTCTCTATTAAACCTCTGAGGCAAGGGACAACGCAACAGCCAATTACAATTAAAATAGCAATTGCAGTCACTATGGTAGTGATAATGGAGACAATTGTCGCAGCCCATGGGCCAAACATTTTATGAAACCAACTTGTCCAGGCATATTCAAGTACACCAGAGTTTCTTTAAGCTGTGGGGACAAGGACCTCTTATGGACATGGTCCGGTCCCGTTTTATATAGAACTTGAGTCGGTTTTAAATTCAATGAATCTGTAGGACCTACAGTGAATAGGATAATTAGCATAATTGGCACACACACCTCACCATGTTGGAGATAGTATTGCATATAGACGGAAATCTGCACATAACCACCAAATATCTGCTCATGAAATGGATTGGTTAGTCAAAAGTGAAAAAATTGTCATAATTGTCAGAAGTAAAAATCTAATTACAAAAATTATTAGTGAAACCCTCAATGTCAACTCTGTTGTCAGTCCTTATGTCTGCGTTTGTGATCATATCTCTGAGAAAACATGTATACATTGCAGTTCCCATTTTCCAAGTGGTGGGTATGTCCTTTGAAGTTACAACCAGTAACTTGTCATGGAGTTAATAACACTCATCAGTCCATTCAAATGATTTTCTAATGAAGAGCTTAAGTATACTCGTCAAGTCCTTGTTATTGGAATATGGTATGGATGCAGTAGTTAGTCGTGGTCTGGCAGCCGAACATACAATACAATCTTCTGTGGTCAGAGTATGGACCGTATATTGTACTCATGTTTTCTGTCATTTCCAATCCTGTCTCTATTTTTATTGCTTCAGTCAAAGAATTTATTTCATTCACTGGAGCAATCTTATTAATTACTAATATGGTTATGTGGATATAGCCTTCAAAATTTAAATTGATTCTCCGATTACATGAAACAGTGGTAGTAAAACGGTTTATATTTGCAATGCCTCATCTTTCCTGATCTTTGTCAGGGTAATTCTCTGCTGTTGATCAGTTCTAAAATCACCTTGGTCTGTATTATGATGATCGTCCGTACTAGAAATTGCTCTGGTATTGTTTGTGACCCTGTGGTCCTCATAATTATTAACTCTGGTCAGACAAGTGTCTTTACAAACAATTTGGGTATTAAAAACATAATCTATAGCGGGTATGTTTAACATACAGTCCAATATTTCACATACGTCGAATAAAACATTACATATTTGGCCTTCATAGCAATATTTTTCAATTCTGGAAATTTTAGGAAGTTCCCTTTTTGCCCTTTTTAGTGCTCCTTGTGTCTTACCCATATGGTTGGCTGAGTTGGTCGTGCCGTGAGTGGTCGTTGTGGTTGTCGTGTTGTTTGCCAGCCGTCCGAGATCAGTCTCAGTCAGTAGAATGTCCCCATACTATAACAACAAAGAATAATATAATCAGCGTAGTCAAGATTACACATTGTAAATTTAACAAATTATCATAATATGGCCTATACTGTCCTTTTTCTTCTCTATCTCCTCGATCTCCTCCCTTTTTCCTCCCCTTCTGGAGCCTCAGCGACGAAGGGTCGGATGGGGTCATCAAGCTGTTCATCGGTTTCAGCATCCGGTTCTGCATAGGCAGCTTCATCCTGGTTCCAGTAGTCCATTGATGGTTTCTTAAATTCCTGCTGCTTGTTCTTCTTTGAGTTCATTTTGGTATTTCTGCAGTTGAAGTTTCATAGTGGCCAGTTCCAGCTCTTGCTTCTTCTCCTCGGCCTCTTTTTTACCCCTCTGGTACTTGTTTATTTGATGGCTGCAGTGTGCATCGAACTCATCATCAGATTTAGTGTATATGCCCATCACATTGTCCAAAGCGTCTTGCACTGCTTTTGGCATACCTTTCACCAGAGCTGAGCGATAGATGATTGACATTCCTGCTCTGGCATCGATCCGCTCTCCTGTGGCATCATGGTATAGATTAGTGGCACGTTGTTTGTAACTGTAGTAGTCTTCGTTGTCTTTCATTTGCATTGACAACAATTCTTCAGTCACGACAGAAGGATAGCGTTGGCTGAGTTCTCTCTCCAGCACATCACGATAGTTGTATACACCTTCTTGATCACACAGTGCATATCTCAAGCTCCTTTCGATAGCTTTTTTGATGTTTCTGGCAACAGTTTCGTCAGCAGCTTTGGTCAGAGCAGCCTGAATATCACCCCAGCAAAGTTGGTCTGCCGTCTGTTTGAAAAGAGCTCTTAGCCATGGTAAGCCACCTTTGGTAAGTCTTGGAAGTGTCAACATCAAAGCACTCCAGTCTTTGATTGAAAATGGCTGATAGACCACAGTTTGACCATCTGTTCTCACTGGATACACACTTGCTTCTGGCTCTCGTTCCTTCTGCTGGCTGGGAGTATAAACTCCTGTCAGTACTTTGTGCGTTGCCCTGGAGGATGAATCTTCTCCAAATTGGGAGGGCTTCGAGGATGTAGCAGCTTTAGTATCGGGGGTTCTCAGCTTGCCGCTGGTGTAGGGTGAGGGATGGTATGGTCTTGGTGACTTGTGGTAATAATCTCTTCGTTCAATAGGTGGGTCGGACAGTGGTCGGTACATGTTATCAAGTAGAGAAATCTCTCTGTCAGTGTCCTCATCCCATGCCCTTCTACTTCTTCTGTGTGACCTTCCTCTTCTCTCAGCAGACCCTTTTTCATCTTCGGTGTCACAACAAGAGTCTCTGAATTGTCTATGAGTTAGCACTGAATCTTCCTTTATTTTCACTTCTTTTTCGGTTTTCTTTAGGACCAAGATAGAAGACAGTTCTTTGGTATCTTGTAGGACTTTCAGGACTTTTGATTTGCTCGGGCTTGTTTGGGGTCCGCTTCATCCTGGAGTGCTTTATTCAACCAATATTCTGTCAACTGGCCAACCATGATAAAGTGTGAGGACATTTTGTGGTAATTTTTTTTTTTGAAGTTGAATTATTTATTTATTATACAAATTTTGGGCACAACGTCCACTTATGGCTTTTTAGTGAATGTATCGCTATTTTTGAGTACTGTATACTTTTGATTCTACCTTGGCTCTAAAAAATTTAATTCTTGGGGGCTTCTCCGTTCTATAGACAGTTCTCTAGAAGGGAGAAGAAATTTGATTTAGATAATTGTGACTTCGGGTTATAATTAGTTTAAAATATTTAATTTAAAATTTTAATCACCTGATTTACGCACAGTTTTTTCCTTAATTAGAATATGTGTCTATCACGTTTTGTTGTCTGCGGGACGGTCCGAATTGCAGCTATTAAGTTTTAAGCTTCTGCAACAAAGAGAGAGAAAAGTAGCGTAGGAGTAAACGTAGAATTTTGAAAATAATTATTTTATTAATATTTAATTTAGATAAAACAAAAAAAAACTCCCAATCTTAAGTTATTTATAAAAGCAATTAGTTTATCCAGTACCTCCTTTAATATGACAGGTGATACAACCTTTTATATTTTCGAATTGTACCCGAAAAAATGAACTGTAATAAATTAAAAATAACCTTGCAATTTAAACCTCTATACTCCAAATATTTGTGTTAAATTTTAAAATGTATCTACCTCCTCAATTGTTTTAGGACCTGATTGCCGATAAAATATTTACTTTAATAATTGCAATGCTGTCTCGATAGCTTAAACTGTTTCTTATTTATTTATTATTTCGTTCATTGATGGCACCGTGCAAAGAGTAATTCTCACACTGCTCCTTTAAACTCAAACTAGTCCAACTCGTACTGAGCAAACATACAGACCAGAGGCGCTCCGAGCCTGAAGCAACAAAGCGCTTTCTTTAATTCCCACATAACACTCAAAATACAGATTAACACTATTCTATCCTTGTCCCTAATTTTTCTAATTCCTTTTTCTCAACTCTTACAACATTAACAAGAACAACAACATTAATAGAGCTAAATTACAAAGAGCTAACAAAGAGCTCATATCTTTCCCTGTGACCTCTTGACCTCTCTGCTCGCTGCCGCTCATACACTCACACACACACACACTCAGAGAGACCGCAGGCAAATACAAACACTCATAACAAGATTTATTATTCCCATGAAATTGATTAAGCTAGCAAATCTTTGAGAGCTGAATTTAAAATATTTACAATTGTATTAAATTTAGAATTTATTGGTTTAAGTAAATTACACAATGCAAGACTTTTACTTGAGATTCGCCAAAACAAGACAATTTTCAGTAAATAGAAAAATCTCCCGTTTTAGGTTATTCTCCAAATATTCCAGGACATGCAATAATTTCAGAGATTTATTCCGAATTTTAAGAACATGCAATTTATTTTTAAGAACATGCAATTTATATTACTCAATAAATGCAGAATTATTTGATCCAAGTATCATTTGTAAGATCATAACACTCACACAACCAGAATTTCCACAAACATCTCTCCAATAAATGCCATAATTCTTATCTTTCAACATTCTTCTATCACATTTTATTTATAATCAAAGCTTTCAACAAAACTTTACATAAACCACCATAGCCAATATTTAACTCAGATCAAGACTCTAAACATCTCTCCATCTCATGTTTGCTCAAACAAGTGCTTCTTAATATTTTAAACCATTTACAAAGTGCCATCAATTTGAACAATTCATTTATACTGTCTTCCTCTTTAAATCGACACCAAGAAACAAATCTCCCAGGTAATTCTAAATGTGTCATACTCGTCTTTTTAATTTTTTCAGTATCTGCGTAATTTTGGTGGAATTAGCCGAACACAGACTTTTCGTTATATTTTCAGTTTTTTCTGTAATCTCCTTTACAAGCTCAGCTTTTAGTTTCAAGTGTATTTCTTTTTCACAAACTTTTGATGACGCTCTCGTAACAGTACTACCAGACGGGAGAGTCATAAAAAGGCAACCTGCTTTTAATTTAGGTCGTTTTTCCAGGTACAACTCAATTTAATTTCGGTCACATCAGTTTCCTGTACCAAAGTATTATTAATTTTGTCGCAAACAAAATTGCGCATCCCATATAAGATTGAGTATGCTACGAGTGTCTGTCCATTCGTGTTAGTTGCGTTTAGTTGGACAATTGGCCTTCGGCCAATTCTACAGAAGCAAGTGACGTCATGTTCTTCGAACTCTTACTTCTGCATCTTGGGTGTCTTGAGAGCTTAAGGCAATCAAAAACACCAATAATGTTACTTTTGGAATTCCTTTTTTTGTAAACTCAAATTAGGAGTTTTTGTTTTTTCTTTTTGTGTAAAGTTTAACCACAAAAGTGTTTTTTACAAAATCCGCTTTTTTTCTCTCTTCGTGCAAAGCAATAAACACGGAACTTAATTAATAACTTTGTTTTTAATCACGCTTTATCAAATTTAAAGCTTAAACGTTCATTATTATTTTGATTCTACGCTCCTTCTTTTCTCACGTGTTGGCGTATAAACACGGACTTCTTAATTACTGATTTTATATTGTTTTAAAATTACCACTTAATTTATTACAAAGGTCCCTCACAAAACATCACATATAATTTTTGTTTTGGCCAATGTGACAGATATTCTTTGAAAAAGGCACTGCCATACCGTTTTGTGGAGCGCTCTGGATGCGTTGTTTCTCAAAGGGGCCTTTGGGGAGACGACGGTCCTTTCTGGTCCTTTCTGCATAGTTCTTTCACGTCGCGGTCACCAAATTGTGGAAGAAATTCTCTCGACCTCGTAGAAGGAATACAGGAATCTGGGCTGGTTCAGCAAGGCACTTTAATGTTGAACAGCAGAGGATACACAGGTATGATCAGTACAGCATTCGAGCATCTCTGCCGTCTCCCATCGTCTCCTGTCTTGGTACAGAACTGAGCTAAATTTAACCTACAGAGTAGTTAACCATTAACTCATTAGGTAACCCTTAGGTAATGAACTTATGCAAACGTGGTACATAACATAATAATAAAACACAGGCAAAGTCCAGTTTAAAAGACCACGTCTTCTAGGTTTAGCACTGAATCAGCATAAATCAGCCATAGTTGTCGTAAACCTCAATGTATTGGTAACTATTGATTGATAACACAAGAACAGAACATCAGCGACCTTTGACGTATTTCATAACAAAGATTATTTTCCTCACAAGCACAACATTATAAATATGATGGCGACTATAATTAATATGAGCATAACACAGATCGACACCAAGAAGAAACAAATCTCCCAGGTAATTCTAAATGTGTCATACTCATCTTTTAATTCTTTCAGTATCTGCGTAATTTTGGTGGAATTAGCCGAACACAGATTTTTCGTTATATTTTCAGCTTTTTCTGTAATCTCCTTTACAAGCTCAGCTTTTAGTGTTTCGAGTATTTTCGTATTTCACAAACTTTTGATGACGCTCTCGTAACAGTACTACCAGACGGGAAAGTAATGCAAAGACAACCTGCTTGTAATTTAGGTCGGTTTTTCCAAGTACAACTCAATTTAACTTCGGTCATATCAGTTTCCTGCCCCAAAGTATTATTAATTTCGTCACAAACAAAATTGCGCATCCCATATAAGATTGAGTATGCTACGAGTGTCTGTCCATTTGTATTAGTTGCGTTTAGTCCGGCAATTTTATCATCCGGATTACAGGGTATAAATAGAATGTTTAGTTGGACAATTGACCTTCGGCCAATTTTACAGAAGCAAGTGACGTCATCCTGTTCTTCGAACTGTTACTTCTGCATCTTGGGTGTCTTGAGAGCTTAAGGCAATCAAAAACACCAATAATGTTACTTTCAGTATCTGTTGATACCACTTTTTGGAATTCCTTTTTTTGTAAACTCAAATTAGGAGTTTTTGTTTTTTCTTTTTTGTGTAAAGTTTAACCACAAAAGTGTTTTTTCCTTACAAAATCCGCTTTTTTTCTCTCTCGTGCAAAGCAATAAACACGGAACTTAATTAATAACTTTGTTTTTTAATCACGCTTTATCAAATTTAAAGCTTAAACGCTCATTATTATTTTGATTCTACGCTCCTTCTTTTCTCACGTGTTGGTGTATAAACACGGACTTTTTAATTACTGATTTTATATTGTTTTAAAATTACCACTTAATTTATTACAAAGGTCCCTCACAAAACATCACATATAATTTTGGTTTTGGCCAATGTGACAGATATTCTTTGAAAAAGGCACTGCCATACCGTTTTGTGGAGCGCTCTGGATGCGTTGTTTCTCAGAGGGGCCTCCGGGGAGACGACGGCCTGGTCCTTCTGCGTAGTTCGATCACGTCTGGGTCACCAAGTTGTGAGAAGAAACTCTTACGACCTCGTAGAAGAAATGCAGGAGTCTGAGATGGTTCAGTATAGGCACTTTTAATGTTGATCAGCAGAGGATACAGGCATGATTAGTTCAGGATTCACTGGCGTCTCCTGTCTTAGTACAGAATTGTGGACTATTTATCCTACAGACTTAGTGGATCATTAACTATCAGGATCCTCAGTCATCTGAACTTTGGAAGGCAACGTGTCATAGTGGTACATAACATGATCAAAACACAGGCAAAGTCCAGTTTAAAACACCACATCTCTAGTTTTCTAACTGAATCAGCATGAGTCAGCAGTTTAATCACTCATACTTGTCGTAAACGACATCAGGGATATCAGTGACCTTTGATGCATTAGACAAACAAGATTATTTCCTCACAAGGTCGACCTCAGAACAAACGGCTTCCTTCAACGCCTTCTGCAAAGGCTAAGCAGAAGATGATGCTGGAGCATTTCTCCCAGGTAAGTGTCAATGGCATGTGTCAGTCAACGCTAATACTCTCGCAATCCTCACAATTTTATTTTTCAACTGGTAATTTCTTATTTCTTCAAAATTAATACAGCAAAGAAAGATGGTGAAGATATTTCTGGACCAGTAGCTGAACTGAAAGAAAAGTTTGGAAAAAGTTCAAATGGATGTGGTGTGCACATTTTAATACATTTAAAATCAATTATATAAATGAAAATAGGCTAAACCTTTGTTTTTTCCAGGTTTTGATTAAAAAGAAGACTAAATTCTTTGGTGGCGACTCCATTACAGTGATTGATTAAATGATTTGACTGTGGTTTGAAAGACTTGAGTCATTTGATCTCAAGCAGTATTTTGTACAAATGTATAAAAACCTATATTACAAATACCTTACAATACCTAGTACAGTGACGGTGATTAATATCAAAGCTCTTGTGCTGATATGGCCATTATATTCTGTGGCCTTATCTTTCAGTCTCCTGGACAGCACTGAGCTAAAACAGTGGTGCGGCCGAATGTGGGAAGACCCTACGGTCAAAGCTGCGGTCAAACCTACAAGGCGTTTTTCAAGTCTGCTTTTATTGATGGTAAACCAAACTATGCCTATGGTCGGTAAACACTGTGGTCTACTTGAAAACCCATTCATTTCTATCATTTTTTTTGCAAGAGATACATGACTTCTGCTATTTTTAATAAAAATGTAAAACGCTGACCTAACTGATAATTGCCCCTTAAGTGTAGAGATCTAAAGCGTTAAGCCTGCTTTTCGTGATGATTAACATAAAGTGATAATGTATAGACCAGTTTCAAAGCTACGTCATCACTGAATGCGCGCGCAGTGTTGACTCAAAACAAATCCACTGCTGCCATAAAACCCCCAGCGAAGATACAGAAGAGAAGAACTCGAATAAAGAGAAACAGATGGAATAAATGATGAACACCTGCTGCTTGTTTAGGGTAATTTGCCCAGGTGTTCAATAGTGTTTAATCATGCTGATTAACTAGCAAGCACAGGACACCGCAAAGCTCACAGACATATTAACCGGGTAACCTCTACGACAGACACATGTAAACGAACACGAATAACTTTGTTCAAATGCATGATAAGTTTTCGCATGACCATCATAAATGGCATTTGACATGACTGAGATCACATCTGTGACTTGTGAATTAAGTCGTAGTATGTTACTTACCCCACAACTCAAGTGCAGTTGGCGGTCAGAACGTAGTTCTCGCGCTTGTTGATGATAGGCCTTGTCTTTGACTGGGGAGAACATCAGATGCCAACACGCAAAACTCCCCATCGATATCGTGGTATTTTACCTCCTGTACATGGCCACACACGGCAAACTGGTAGGCATCCATGGATTTGTATGCGTGCACTTTCTCTCTTGCATACACGCTGGGCTTCTCCACTAAATAACAGTGGATATCTGTCCACTGTAAATCTGGCCACTTTCTGCGGTCGTACTGCCACTCCGTATCTGGTAGTCGAACCCCGTTGCTCAACGTGAGCTTTTGAATGTAGCTCTCCCTATCGTTCAGATACTCCGCTATGGTCCGCCATGGTTGATTCTGGGTCAACAGTGCGCGCACATGCCGGTGACGTCACGTCTGTTTACAAACTGTAAAGGGGTCTATAGATTACTCTTACTGTATACAGTATAGCTTAGGTTTACAGTATTTCATTAAGGCTGGAAAAAGAGCAGGACACTTCATGAAGTGGCTGTTTTCAGTTGTTGAGAATGAAAAATAAGTCTGGATGGATGTGCTTTTGAAAACACTGTGAATAAGTCCGTTGGGAGTTTTTCATGAAGGAATCGTCTTGATCCTCCTGTGTTTGTCTACTCACCTGGGAGGAGCCATATACTTCACACCTGCAGTCAACTACTCACTCACCTGTGGTCCATCTACAATCAAGTCTGCTATAAGAACCAGTTCATTCCAATACTCCCTGCCACTTTGTCAGTTTACACTCAGGGTAACTTGGCTCCTGGCTTTCAACCTTTTTGATAAATCTTCTCTGGTTGCTCTGTGGATTTTTTTTTAAACTTCATTGAATTTTTTCACTGTTTCTGTTTATCCCTGGACCTCTACCTGTTTCTGCTCCTCATTTTGAAACCATTTCACCACTCTTACACCTCCTGGCCCTCCAGCCTGATACCAATCTGCCCCCTTCCCCCAATACTTAACAGCTCATTCTCTTTAAAATAAATCGTTTAAACTTTTCTTGGTGTTTTGGGTCCGACTAGCCCCTGTGACAGGAATTTGATAGTTGGTTGAATAATTTAAAAATAACCAATGTTTAAGCAGGCCAAATAATTCTATATAATTACAGAATCACTTGGTGGTAGTATCTCTATGTTAAAGGGATAGTTTTTTTTTTTTTTATGTGAATCTTTATGGCATCCCCTTAAGCAGTGTCGTGCATTAACACTAACCTACCCCTGACGGTGTCCTTTTGAGCCGAGGTTCTGGCGCTGACAAAAGTAGGTCCGCCAAGTTAGCTGGGAAATTAAATAAAGCTTGTTTTTCTTCTCAAAACAATATTAGTCCAAAAAGTAATATTTGTGTCACAAAACAGTTGTCCACGAAAAAGTCAGAAGTCTAAATCGCTTGGTGCCATTTTCTCTCGAGTCGTATCACTGCACGCTTATTATTATTATTATTATTATTATTATTATTATTATTATTATTATTATTAGCCTGTTCACTTGTAAACATTGCCACTTGGGCTACGTTTATACGGCGACGATCAAAACGGTCTTCAATTTTTTATTTTTCAATTTAGACGAGCGTTCTCAACAGGAAATGTTTGTTTATACGAAGACGCAAAAGTGGGCGAATTCGATTGAATATGCATGCCAGGCCGCTAATATAATGTCAGAGCTACCTTTTTCAGGACACTGACAGGGGCTCTCACTACGGTTGTTTCGCCCTCGATGTCGGGTCGGAGCTCTTCGCTTAATGCAACAAGAGCTTGTTTAGTCATTCTGAAGTTTTCCACCCAAGCACTGTCAGCAACTAATCCATTCTCAAAATTGTCCCACCACTGACTGGTTCTGCCCGGTCTTGTCCAAACTGGCCTCTGTCGCCTGCGACATATTGTTATTGTTTTTACCGGCTTGGCGCATCGGTGTATGCGACGTGAACATGTTTTGCGCTTCTTGCCGTTTAGACGGAGACACGACCCGGGCCGTCTTCAGAACTCCACACTTTGGAAGGAGTCTTCAGATTTTTGCGGTTTCAGAGCCCGACGGCGCAGTTGCCGTGTAAACGACACTTCCGATAGAATATATTATCGTTTTCAGTCGCAATCGTCCTCGTCTAAACGGCCCCTCAGTTACTTGGTCTTGACAAAATAACAGCTTGTGTCTGCTTTAAGGAAATTTTGAGCAATCAGAGGGAACCTGTTCATATTTTTACTGACAGGTCTAAGAAGGGGCATAACGTGGGTTTTGGAATGTGTCTCTGAGCTGTTTAAGCAAAGTGTGCATGTGTCAGATGACCTTTTCTGTGTTCTCAGCTGAGCTTTTTGCTATTTTGTGGGTGTTACAGTGGATACGAGAACAACCCCCTGCGAATTATATATAGGGTGACATTTCGTCCGGACAGTCCAGTTTTAGAGCTGTCTGTCCGGCCGTCTGTCACGTGTCCTCCGTTTTTACGTTTTGTCCTCCTTTCGTTGCATAAATCGTCATAAATCCCCACCCATTATTTACACTTGCTACTCTGCGATGTTCGCCGTTTCCCAATTCAGCGAGTGCACGGTTCGGAGCGTGGTCTCAGTCTGCAGTCGAGGCGGTGCATACTCGCTCAGCCCTGAGTGCAGTCCGTGGACCGCATGGCCATCTGCGAGATGGAACAAGTCCCGCCTCAGCTCAATGAGCCGGGTGGTCTGCTCCTTGTTCCCTAAAGACAAAATATTATTCTATTGCGACTAGTAATGCTTGGAATTCCTGTGCGCGACATCCGAAATGCAGAATGTGCGAGCAGTGCACATTCTCAGCGCACATTCTTTGTTTTCCCCGAGGGAAAACAAACAAAAAAAAAACAAGGTGTCCTCACTTTAGGGCCTTTGTCCTCCTTTTTGGACACAAGTGTCCTCCTTTCCTGTTTCATGCCGGTGGTCACCCTAATTATATAGTGTGTTCTGATATTTCTGCTGCATTGTCTGCCCTTAGTCACAGGTCATCTGAGACTCACCCTGACTTAATCTTTGAGATTCTTTGCTGCATAAATCCAATTGATGATTTGCGATCAAGTTCTAGGTTTGTCTGGATCCCGGGACATGCTGGTATTTTGGGGTACGAGGAAGCTAATATCCTGGCTAAAAAGGCACAGAAAAAGAGTATAGAGCTGGTTGTACCACTGGCAAAGCAGGAATGTCAGTGTCTGTAAGCAACATCTGATTAATAAATGGCAAAAAGAATGGGAGGGGGAACAGCGGGGCAAGCACTATTTTTCCTGTCAGCTGTCAGTCCACAACATTAGGAATTGTGGGTCCAACTGCAGAAGACATGAAGTGGTCTTAACAAGATTGAGACTTGGGTACTGTGGATTGGCTGCTTGTTAATTTAAAATTGGGAAGCACCCTAATGGCCTCTGAAACTGACAGAAACCCACAAAGCGTTAGGCACACATTATTGTCATGCAGCACAGCAGAGAGAAGACAGCTCTACAAGGAGCTATCGGATCTGGGGGTCAAAACCTTCTCATTTAAATCTATTCTCTTGTCTGACAATAGTCAAGTGGATTTAGCTTTGCTAACTTTCTTCGTTGCTCCAGCCTCTGAGAACTTATTTTGTATATACTGCCTGTTTTTTAATTGATTGTCTTTGTGCGGTGTCCTTGAGTGTCTAGAAAGGTGCCTTGAAATAAAATTTATTAATGGTGGAGGGCTAACCTGGGAAATCCCAGGCTGCTTTCGTTCGTTCCGATCTGAAAGACAGCCTGGCAACTATGGCAAGTGAGCGCTCCCGATTCTGGGAGCCAATCAGAGAGCGGGGAGGGGTGGCAAGACGGTGACGCGTACTATGTGACAAACGGAAACTTGTAGTTTGAACTGACATGATTGGCTATGGGCTACGTATACGCCAAATGATAGACATTCGTAACGCCCAATAAACGGCCACTGGCGATCGTAAACCACACCTCCAGTATGAGATTTCGAAGGTGGCTCCCAGACCATATATCACTTGTGATATGGTCTGGTGTAAACCAGGCAAGTGGAGGGCAGCGTTGCGCACTATAGCGTGTAGCCTGCTGGAAATCATTGGAAGAACAACAACAACAACAAAGGGAGGGGAGCTCCAGGTTTTCGAGCAAAAGGCCAGTCTAAAAGGTTTATGGTTTTATGAGTGAAACAAAAGTGATTTTCACGTGTGTATAAATCCTGCTTCAAGAGTTAAACCCAGGCTTTGTTTGGTCACCTTCTGCTCCTCAAGTGGCTGTGGCCCAGATCGGCATTCGGGACCTAACTCCGATCAAGCCCGCTGCCCCTCGCCTCGCTGTGGGACCGCTTGTTTTGAACACCCTCACTGCAGCGCATGAAACTGTGCACTGTACAAAGTAAGAGCAGTATCCTTGATATATTAATACGCCTATTTGGAGCAAATAAAGGACCGTGACAAGCTAAAAGTCAAAAAGATTGTGTTCATTTAGTGTGTCTTCAGTTGTCTCTTGAAATAACACATTACATCACAAAATTAATAATAACCCATAATATTTACAGTCATTCTGAAACTTATCCTCTGTGGAATGGCAGACATAACGCAGTATCACTGAGCTACTCACCTGCACAGACATGAAGAGACCTACATGTCTACGGCATTATAATAGCACTGAAAGTCCTTGCTTGTACTCAGCATATTTAATTTTGCTACATAGCCTTATATTCATTTCATAAATCAAATTAGTTTTGGATGTTAATGTTATACTGTCTGCCTGCTGGGCTCACACTGGCACTTATGATAACAATGACATTACGAGTGCTGATAGGAATGTCTTCATTGGAATAGACGGCCAGGGCTGCCCTGATTGTAGTTTAAAGAAAGGAAAAACATCAATTGAAGGTAATTCTTTAACACTTTGAGGCAATGGTGAAACGGGCACATTTAAACTTATCTAACAATAAAATGTCTTGTTTGCATGCAACAATTACCATTTGCACACAAGGACAACAGGTGAATGCATCTAGACAAATCAAAAATATCTGATTTGGATTTTCAGAAGAAAACCCATTTCATAATGCCAGTCTGGATCTGTGTCACACACTGCGTGCACATGGACGAGTGTAATCCGATTGCAAACGGACTGGGATTGTATCGAATTCATGTGCACAGGCTAAGGATCGTATAGGGATTGGTTTCCAGAATCCGATTGGAACCCCTGGCTTAGGCCGATAGTAATCCGCTTGGTGCCGCCTTGTGCACGATATCAGATCGGATTGGCATACTGACCATGCACGGGAATTTTCGCCAGGGATTTCACCCGGAAGTGGCAGGAGGCGTCGACACCGTCATAAGTAGTGAATGTTGCCGGAAAAGTCAGACAAAATCATGGCTGCGAAGAAAGAATGCACAACACATACACCAATGCTGCTCCGTCAAACTCTTGAGCGCCATCTTTGTATACGCCACATATTTTGTGTTTTTATCAAGTAGCCATCACCCGGAAGTAGTTGGACGACAGCGCCGCGTAGCGGAGCCGGCCAGGTCACTGACCATTATTCGATTACATGAGTTTCATGTGCACTTAGATCAAAGGACAGACCACCCACAGAGTAACGGGATCGGATTTGGAGAAATCCAATCCGATCCTACCATGTGCACGCAGTGCACCTTTCAGGTTGGAATTATAACACAGTTTGCAATGGTTAATTTTTGATTGGACACACAGCCAGTATTGCTCTGAATGTAGGTTAGACAAATCAAAAACATCTGATTTGGAATTTCACAATAAAAGGCCCTTTTTAAAATGCCTTCCAACTGTGATTTTGATATTTGGATTGCTCTAACAATTACATTCCTTATTTGCATAGAGTCATTTGCCAAGCCCGATGAGTTTTTAGAATCCAGACAAAGGTTTATTCTTCGTTACAGTAGATATGGACAGGGCCTACGCCTGCTCTGGCCAGAGACCAACAGTTTCTCCTGAGTATCTCCTCTAGAGCATCTGAGCTCTTACTGCTCTATTTATACAGAAATACAACTTGCACACATATCCAAGCAGACTGACTGACTTATTTCGCAGACTTGTGCTAACCAACACAAACTTCCACTTGAGGACGGCAAAAGCCGTGTCCCAATTCCAAGAGTGCACGGTTTGAAGGGCATGTGCTTCAAATCCAGCGCGACGACTGCTGTCCCATTTCTTTTTTGTCCCATGCACAGTTAACACGCGGTCCGAAGACCGCAGTCGTTTCCATGGAAATCGGGGCGTGGACCAAGCCCGTGAAAAAGCACACTTCACGCACTCATATCCCAGCATGCACCGCGCGCTACTTCTTCTATGGGAGAAAATGGAGTCAGCGGCTGCTTCCCGTAGTTGCGAGACCTGTCGCATTTCGCCGACGCCCATGTAGTCCGCGGACTGCACTCAGGGCTGAGCAAGTATGCACAGACTTGACTGCAGCCTGAGAACCTTCAAACCACACTCCGAACCGTGCACTCTGGGAATTGGGACACGGCTTAAGCAAACACATCATTTCCTGAGGGTGGGGGCAGTTGTGTCTGCTGACTGTACACATGCTAATGACTGGTCTGGTCTAAGGTAGAAATCACATTTATTGACACAAAGACAGATTGAGAGAAATCTTTACTATATAAATTTCCAACACATGCCTATATTAATCTAGTCATTATTGCAGCTTTTCCCCTGTTGGACAGATGGTACATTGCACAAATGATCATTATCCATTCAAAATTTGGATTTAACATCTGTGTAAAAGTTGCAAATTGCTATCATAAAATGTTAAAATGAAAATCCTAATCAAATGTTTAGGATTTCTCTCAAACGCATTCACAGCTTGTGCATGTCCAAATAGAACATGCATAAAGACCACTTCAAAATGTGTCATGGCAAGCCTACCGTACAGTGCCATAGGCCACACCAGTATTCTTATGTAGAACTCTGGTGTGACTGAGGATTGACTGACCTCAGAACAGGGCTTGCTGAACCTAGTCAGGCTCTGATCTCATCAGATGGGCAAATGTCTCTGCCCAAGTTCAGCACAGTGCCATCGATTATTCTGGCACATAGCAAGAACTTCCCCAAGAAATAAGAGAAGAAGCAACTTTATTTAATACATAGCCTCTGACTGGACTGGTCTGGATGGAGGACTGCAAATAACACTTACTTTTTCAAATGTCAAGATTTATTAGTCAGCCTCTTTACAATCACCTTACAAGCTTCCAGCTTACAATCTCAATGGCGCTGCAAACTGTTAGGCAAGGATTCAATTATATGCATATACTGTCATGACCTGTGCTCTCCTCCCTCCCCCTGTGTGTGTGTGTGGGTGTGCGTGTGTGTGTGGGTGGAGTCTCCCAGGGACCTGTGATTCCCTTCACCTGAGTGCAATCAAGATTCCTGGGTATTTAAGCCCTGCTCACCAGACAAACCGTAGCCGTTTCCCAATTCAGCGAGTGCATGGTTCGGAGCATGGTCTCAGCCTGCAGACTGCCGAGCGGTCCAAACATTTTGACTTTCATATAGGACACCTGATCAATTGAAAATGGGTCAGAAACTGAATAGTGGGTGTACTTATTTTTCACTCCCAAAAGTAATATCGAAGGGTAAGCCAGAGTACACTTTCCTTGCTGTTTTAGCACTTTACAAAGCCCCGGAGAAGTCTAAAAATCAAAATACAAACTATAAATACCGAAATAAAAGTGATGATCTAATCACTCAACAATGCCACCGTAATAGAGCTGCACAACTCAGGACAAAACTGAAATTGCACATTTGATAAACAATTGTTTAATTCCTACTTTCAGTTGTTCCAGCATATTTTACTACAGGGCAAAAACAATGAAATATGAACAGAATAACATATAAACAATTACATTTCACAATATACATTGACTCACACTGAGACCAGAGTCTGGGTCTTTCGAGACACTTTTGCACAGTTTGTTACATTTCATAGTTTATCACACCTATGCACAATGTTTACATTTTTCTTGTTAAATGGACAATAATGAAGGGGGGTACATTTATTCATGTATTATATACACATGAGGACACCCCCATATAACATTAACATTTGTATAACGTGAACACAAATCAAATAATCACACCAACTATAACTTTGTTTCTTGCATAACTTTTTATGCAAACGTGCCATTTTTGCAGACTGGTGTATATACTGTACACATGAGGAGGTGGGGTAATGGTATGCGCCAATAATAAACTTGACAAAATGGACACATCCAGTGTTCTATGATTTAGCCACATCCTCTGGTGACATGCCAAGACATCTTTGATGATACCACTGGTCACATGTGTTGCAGCCAACCTATAACATTTTATTGTAACATTACACCATGTACATTAATACACAATACTTTATTACCTGCATTCAAAAAGGTGACACTGCAGGCAATACATACCCATTGAGTTTCTTCCACATCGTCAGCACACATGGCACAGTGGTTTTGAACATCATACACTAAAATACAAACGGTTATTAGAACAAACAGGCTTCCGACTTGTGTTCAAACAAACAGCATGCGTTTAAAAAAGGACCTTTTCCTTTTACCAGACCATTTTGATTAGTTACTTCACCATATCAATATACAACAGCTTCTGTTAAATATACCATAAAGAAATCACATCCAACAAATTCTCAGTCCTAAACCACTGTTGGGAAAATTGACTTATGAATTCAGAACTCGGCAAGCCCAACTATTACTCCAGTGTTTGTTTTGCTAGAAGACAATTCTAACTACTCAATATTTGAGGTTGAAACAATTTCATACCGGATTCACTCAGTAGTTGAAGGGCAAGGTTTTCCCTGTCATTGGCCATCTTTTCTACTGAGGTACCCAGCTAGATGTTTGGCACATCTGGAAATGTTCTGAGCAGCTCCCTGGCCATCTACAAGGAAGAAAACGTCAGTGAGCATAATGGTGGCCATTTAGAATTACAAAATGGACTGCTTGCATAGTGCAATGTAATGTCAAGAAGGCTGAATGAAAGGTTTGAAGAATGTCATATCCATAAACCATATGCCTCATCCCCATGTTAGAATTCCCTTACTGTGAAGTTTACACAAGGCAGGCAGAGACATGTGCAAAGTAAGGTCAATATTTTGGTCATATCCATATTTAGAACAAGCATAAAACTTACTGCAATCCCACTCCATGAGACACTATGAGGACTTTACTAAACACCAAAAGTGGGCTTTCACACAACTACTTAATAAACATTACCACCAGAACTCCGCAGCTACTGCCATCTTGCTGGAAGGAATGAGTCATCACTCCCCCTTGCCACTTCTTCTCAATCCACTCCAGCTTGCTATGAGAGATCCTTCTCATTTTGATGTATTCACTGTATAGGTTTAGCAAAGAGGAGTACAAGAGCATGAAAACATTTCTATTTTATCACACAATATAGAATTATCCAGTAAAAGGAAAGACAGACCTGAATCTCTTGGCAGCATCTGTGGAATGAGCTTGCTCAGTGCTGCTCACTGATGGGTCCAGCAGATAAACACTGGTGACAGCGTTGATGAACTGGAAAGAGACAAGCATTCTTACGCATGGCATTTAAACACAATGATGAATACAGTGTTACACACTAACCAACAATTTCCAATGGACATTGTTTACAATTACGCAAGCAATAATGCCAGTGTAGCTGTCAAACGTGACCTGTAAAATACACTCAACAAAAATATACTCAACAAAAATATAAACGCAACACTTTTGTTTTTGCTCCCATTTTTCCTGAGATGGACCCAAAGATCCAAAATTCACTCCAGATACACAACACTACCATTTCTCTCAAACATTGTTCACAAATCTGTCCAACTGTGTGACAGCGAGCACCTCTGCCCCGCCGAGACAATCCACCCCACCTCACAGGTGCGCCACATCAAGATGCCGATCCGACATCATGACCAGTGCACAGGTGCGCCCCAGACTGCCCACAATAAAAGGCCACCCTGAAATGTGCATTTTTTTTGCTTTATTGGGGGTCTGGGGACTCAGAACCAGTCAGTATCTGGTGTGACCACCATTTGCCTCATGCAGTGCAACACATCTTCTTCGCATAGAGTTTATCAGATTGTCAATTGTGGCCTGTGGAATGGTGGTCCACTCCTCTTCAATGGCTGTGCGAAGTTGCTGGATATTAGTGGGAGCTGGTACACGCTGTCGTATACGCCGCTCAAGCACATCCCAAACATGCTCAATGGGTGACATGTCCGGTGAGTATGCTGGCCATGCAAGAACTGGGACATTTTCAACTTCCAAGAATTGTGTACAGATCCTTGCAACATGGGGCCGTGCATTATCTTGCTGAAACATGAGGTGATGTTCATGGATGTATGGCACAACAATGGGCCTCAGGATCTCATCACGGTATCTCTGTGCATTCAAAATGCCATCAATAAAATGCACCTGTGTTCTTCGTCCATAACAGCCTTTGAAGATGAGTGGGCCAACATTCCACAGGCCACAACTGACAATCTGATAAACTCTATGCGAAGAAGATGTGCTGCACTGCATGAGGCAAATGGTGGTCACACCAGATACTGACTGGTTCTGAGTCCCCAGACCCCCAATAAAGCAAAAAAAAAATTAATGCACATTTCGGGGTGGCCTTTTATTGTGGGCAGTCTGGGGCGCACCTGTGCACTGGTCATGATGTCGGATCAGCATCTTGATGTGGCGGACCTGTGAGGTGGGGCAGAGGTGCTCGCTGTCACACATTTGGACAGATTTGTGAACAATGTTTGAGAGAAATGATAGTGTTGTGTATCTGGAGTGAATTTTGGATCTTTGGGTCCATCTCATGAAAAATGGGAGCAAAAACAAAAGTGTTGCGTTTTTATTTTTGTTGAGTGTATAAATGCAACACTCTTGTTTTTGCTCCCATTTTTCATGAGATGGACTTAAAGATCTAAAATTCATTCCAGATACACAATATTACCATTTCTCTCAAACATTGTTCACAAATCTGTCTAAATGTGTGATAGTGAGCACTTCTGCTTTGCTGAGATAATCCATCCCACCTCACAGGTGTGCCACATCAAGATGCTGATCTGACATCATGATTAGTGCACAGGTGTACCTTATACTGCCCACAATAAAAGGCCACTCTGAAATGTGCAGTTTTGTCTCACAGCAAAATGCCACAGATGTCACAAGCATTGAGGGAGCGCGCAATTGGCATGCTGACAGCAGGAATGTCAACCAGATCTGTTGCTCGTGAATTGAATGTTCATTTCTCCACCATAAGCCGTCTCCAAAGGCGTTTCAGAGAATATGGCAGTACATCCAACCGGCCTCACAACCGCAGACCACGTGTAACCACACCAGCCCAGGACCTCCACATCCAGCAGGTTCACCTCCAAGATCGTCTGAGACCAGCCACTCGGACAGCTGTTGAAACTATTGGTTTGCATAACCAACCAACAATTTCTGCACAAACTGTCAGAAACCGTCTCAGGGAAGCTCAACTGCATGCTCGTCGTCCTCATCGGGATCTTAACCTGACTCCAGATCGTCGCCGTAACAGACTTGAGTGGGCAAATGCTCACATTCGATGGCGTCTGGCATGTTGGAGAGGTGTTCTCTTCACGGATGAATCTCGGTTTACATTGTTCAGGGCAGATGGCAGACAGTGTGTGTGGGTGAGCGCTTTGCTGATGTCAATGTTGTGGATCGAGTGGCCCTTGGTGGTGGTGGGGTTATGGTATGGGCAGGCATCTGTTATGGACGAAGAACACGGGTGCATTTTATTGATGGCATTTTGAATGCACAGAGATACCGTGATGAGATCCTGAGGCCCATTGTTGTGCCATACATCCATGAACATCACCTCATGTTTCAGCAAGATAATGCACGGCCCCATGTTGCAAGGATCTGTACACAATTCTTGGAAGCTGAAAATGTCCCAGTTCTTGCATGGTCAGCATACTCACCGTACATGTCACCCATTGAGCATGTTTGGGATGTGCTTGACCGGCGTATACGACAGCGTGTACCAGCTCCCACTAATATCCAGCAACTTCGCACAGCCATTGAAGAGGAGTGGACCAACATTCCACAGGCCACAATTGACAATCTGATCAACTCTATGTGAAGAAGATGTGTTGCATCTTAATGTAGCACACCTGTGAGGTGGGATGGATTATCTCAGCAAAGCAGAAGTGCTCACTATCACACATTTAGACAGATTTGTGAACAATGTTTGAGAGAAATGGTAATATTGTGTATCTGGAATGAATTTTAGATCTTTAAGTCCATCTCATGAAAAATGGGAGCAAAAACAAAATTGTTGCGTTTATATTTTTGTTGAGTGTAGATTAATGTTCATAACTGCATCTGTGCACTTGAACACTTTTGCTGTTACAGCTTTCATGGCAGTCATGTTTGTAGGCATTACCTTTGATAATGCACAGTGAGCAACTGCTGTCCGTGGACCAAAAAGAATAACCCCTGTGCTGAAGTGATCAAGCACATAAATCTTTCTGGCAAATTCCTTCACCGACAGGTGCAGCAGGCACTCAACAATCTAAGACAAAAATACCAAAAATAACTTAAGGGGACAAGTTATTCATCCTTGGGGATGAATAACAGCAATTCTGTAAAAATAGGGCAGCCATGTACTTGATCAGGGCTGACAAACATTTGCTCAAGTACATTCGCAAAGTAATGTAGCAACTTAATTTTTTGACTTGTTGCTTGTTTATTTTAGTGTCATATGTCTGTTCTGTTTTGTAATGTCTTATGGTGCTCTCAGCTTTTTGCACATGTTTTCAATGTAGTTTCAAACTACAGATGGCACATAAACTAACTTGGGCGCGTGAGAAAGATAACGGTTACCTCACGTGTCAGCCACATGTGTGGCCTCAGAGTGAGCAGTTCGCTTTGGCGGATGTTCAGTAGCCTTCCTTTTGGCATTTTAAAAGAGGCCACAACTACTTAGCAACTGGGCCTCTGCTACAAACTGTGGAGCTGAAGAAGACATTTTTGTAACATGAGGCTGAATAACATTTTCAGAGATATGCAAGACAATGGCATTACATAATACCTGCTGTGCATTCAGATAATTGCACCTTTGGTGCCGCTTGCACTGCGTGCAGCCTTTTTGGAAGTGGGCATGTCAGTTGCGCTGGGGCCTTTGCTTGAGCCTCCTGTGCGGCTGTAGTCTTGACTAAACTGTGGGTCTGAACAGACACTTGTCAATACAAATGCACTTGCCATTTACATACGCCATAAGAGTGTCTCCCACCATATATGTATACTTTTTTGAAGGGGAAAGATTTCTGAATTGCCGAGACATAAATCTCCTTCTTGGTCCGTCTCTGCCGCGTTTTTCTCCATCTTTCCACAAGGACCTGGTAGGTCTGCATCACATCACAAAATGGTCAGCCATGACCATAAATTGAGAACCTGTGGGATCCCATGTACTGTTACAAATAAAATTTGTAAGGCCTTTAACTTGCCTTTGTGGAGAAGTTGCGCAAACCATCATTGTACTCTCTTAATAAGGCACAGTGAGTGTCCTGATACTGGATGACAAGGTCATCCAGCCTGGAGTAGCGGCGAGATTGAAACCTGATAAACAACATTGAGTTGATGATGTTGCATGTTATTGATAAATGCATGCATTTGCATACCAATGTGAGCAAGTACTACTCCCTGTTTCAACCCCTCGGTCTCTTGTGGGATTGTCTTGCATATTCAACCACTAACTTCAAATGCTTGAGGTCCCACTGACTCTTCTCCATGATGCCCTGTGTGGTGTTGTCCACTGTGACATTCTGCCAACAAATTCATAACATATTACAGGACAATATATGCATTAATGGTCATTTTCAAAATATTGTAATCTACTGTACATGTTTTGGGAGACTTTTCATGGATTTGTATTTTCTTGATGTCTCCAGATATTGGTGCCCATGCCTGCCAAGGTCTCCTATTCATACAAATATACTGTGGTTTCCACTGCATTGGGAATAAATAAGTATACAGACCAAGCATAACCCCACTCCATAGGCCAGCATATGGAAGAAAATACTTCGCGAGATGGTGGATCATTACAGTAATACACATTGGCTTCGCCTTCTGTGTCCACAGGGGCCCCATCCATGATAGCCTTCAAGTGGCTCCCCCAATCTGTCTCAGCCTGTACGTTTGACATTTGATGAGTCTATTAGTAAAGACAATGCCATCAAGCATGGTGTTTTACCTCCAATTCCTCTGCATCCTCTCCAGCCTCTAAAGCATCTGGGAAGGTGGGGATGTTGTGGAGCAGACACTGGAGATGTTCAAAGTGCCTCTCCACACAAGGACTGCCAAAAATGACTGTGGCACTGTGAAGCATATCTTCAAGCTGTCTTAAAGTGGTGGCAGTTGTAAAAAGGCCAAAGATGTTGGCTGGAACACTGAACAGAAATATGGGAGAAAAAAAGCTAATATTGAGTCTATCTATCTATATACAAAGGCTGTGTCCCACCATAGTGGGGTAGCCTAGACAGGGCATACATTTTTGTTCCTTTCCCTCCTTCCTTCCTTTCCCCAAACCCTCCTTCCGTGACTTTTTTTTTTTTTTTTTTTTTTTTTTTTCCTTTCCCCTCGTTTGTACCAGCGTCCTTTCCTCATCACCATCACCACTCTCTTCCCACACTGGCGTCCACCCACCCCCCATCCATGCACTGGACAACCGAGAAGGCAGCCAGCGAACCCGAGCGGAAAAACCCCCAGGACCCGCCCCAGGCGGCACAAAGGGATGACCGGCCAGACCCAGAGCGTAAACCGGACCACCGCCAGCACCCAGGAATCCTCCAGAGGACCACACAGGGACAGCACCTAGAGAGAGACGAGCACCCAAGCACACCTTCCGTCCATCACCATCACCGCTGTCGCCCCACTTTAAAATCCACTTCTCCCCCCTCTCCGAACATTTCTTCATATCCTATGTTGCCCTATATTGTGTATAATGTGTATGCTATTTATATTGTGTCTAAATGCATTAAAAGAAGGAGGACATTGTCCTGCAGCCTAGATGTAGGTATTAAGCTTGCCCTGACTAAGAAATGATGCATTAAAAACAATCCAAAACATTGGGAGAGGGTCCAGGTCCAGACCATCCGCAATCATCCCACTACAACAGCAGTAACAGTAATAACTAAAGGTGCACCTAGATAACGTCGCCCCCCTCCAGGTGCCCCCGTCCACCATACAAAACCCCAAAGAACCCCGGATCCAGGCGGCCATCCGGACCACACCCCTAAGCACCAGCCAGCCACCCCCTCGGCACCCCGAAACCAGACCCGGTGATACCACCCAAGCCCGCCAGCAACCCCCCAAACAACCCAGCACTCAGAACAAACCAGCACTCAGACGCCAGCACCACCCAAACGTCACCGGAGAGGCATGATGATGTTGGGGAAAAGGACACCTTGGTTTAAGGTCTAAGGACCGATCTAAACCACACCACACTGCACCAGGGTCAGCTGCACAGCCCAGTGTGGGCACTTCCACAGCAGGGCCTCAGCCAAAGCTGGTTTCCCCCTGCCGCTTCATATCAAGACCCGTCCTCGACCACACCCATCCATTCATTCATATACAAACTCTCTCCATTCATCCCTGTCCTGAGCAGCCTCTCTCCCTTGCACCACAGTCATCCCTCTTGCATTCAACGCTCTTCTTACACCCTCTGTCCATCCCATTCGCGGTCTTCCACTCATTCTCACTCCACTCACATCAGATTCATACACCTTTTTCACCAATCGCTCCCTTTCCATCCTCTCAACATGTCCAAACCATCCCAATGCCTTTTGCTCTGCTCTCTCAGCCAACTCTCGCAACACACCAGTTCTCTCTCGGATATCTTCATTTCTCACACGATCCATGCGCGTCACACCACACATACTCCTCAGACATCTCATCTCAACTACATTCAACTTCCTCTTCTCCGCAACTTTCAAACTCCACGTTTCAGCCCCATACAACGCAGCAGGCACCACCACACCCTCATACAATCTCCTTTTCGCAACCATTCCCAGTGACCTACATTCAAACACTCTCTTCATTCCCCCCCATATCTTACGTACTTCATTCATTCTAAACTCTACCTCACCCCCTATTCCACCATCCACACCAACATGCGACCCCAAATACTGAAAACACTCTACCTCTTCCAACAACTCCCCATTTAATGCCACATTCAACCTACGTTCATCCTTTGACCTCGTGCACCTCATCACCTTACTCTTATTCACATTCACTCTCAGCTTCCTTCTGTCACACACCCTTCCAAACTCCTCAACCAAACGTGCCAAGCTCTCCTCTGAATCAGCCACTAGTGCAGTATCATCTGCAAACAACAACTGATTCATGCTCCATTCGCTGCCATCAACATTCACCATGCTCACACCCTTACCTGACACTCTTGCATTCACCTCTTTTACCACACCATCCATATACACATTAAACAACCACGGAGACATCACACATCCCTGACGCAAACCAACCCTCACAGGAAACCACTCACTCGTGCTATTTCCCACTCTCACACACGCTCTACTGTTTCTATAAAAACTCTTCACACCTTCCAACAATCTACCATCGATACCATACAAACTCAACACAACCCACAACGCCTCTATCAATCCTATCATACGCCTTCTCTAAATCCATAAACGCCCAAAACACCTCCCTCCCCTTAGCCAAATACTTTTCACACACCTGTCTCACAGCAAACACCTGGTCCACACATCCTCTACCTCTCCTGAAACCACACTGCTCTTCACCAATCATACACTCAGTCCCCTCCACTACCCTGTTAATCAGCACTCTTCCATACACCTTGCCTACAACACTCAACAGACTAATACCCCTATAACTACTACATTCATACTTATCACCCTTACCCTTGTACAGTGGAACCACACACGCACTCGTCCAGTCAAGTGGCACCTGCCCACTTACAAAACACACATTCAACAATCTCACACACCACTCTGTGACACTCGCTCCACCACACTTCAAACATTCCACAGTACACCCATCCACACCTGCAGCCTTTCCTGCTTTCAACTTTCCCACAGCTTGCTCAACTTCCTCTCTCGTAATCAACGCTTCATTCAACTCTCCCAGTACATTCAATCTGCTTTCCCTTCCATCCATCACAATCACAGCATCCCGATCTTCCTCCACATTCAACAGCCTCTCAAAATACTCCGCCCACCTCTTTCTTACAGCATTCCCCTCATTCAGCATCCTTCCATCCTCTGTTTTCACTTTCTCCTCCCTCCCAGACACTTCCTTTCGCACTCTTTTCACCTCCTTCCAAAACATTTTCTTGTTCTCCCGAAAATTGTCAGTCAGCTGTCTGCCCCACCTTTCGTCCGCAGCCACTTTTGCCTCACGCACAGCTCTCTTTGCATCACTTCTCTTCTCCTTATAACACTCATACGACCCCCTTTCCTTTCTCTGCAGCCATACTTCATACGCACGTCTCTTCTCAGTTACAGCCAACCTTACATCCTCGCACCACCATTCACTTCCCTTTCTTACACCACCTCCAACACGTCTCACACCACACACTTCCTCTGCACACCCAACCACTGCACTCTTGAACTGTTGCCATTCTTCCTCCACACCAACAATCATTTGATCCTTCACCTCATTCCACCTGCCACCTATTTTCTCCTGATACTCACACACTTTCTCTCTGTTCTTCAAAACACTCACTCTCAAAACTTCTCTTGCATCCCCACTCTTTCTCGATCTCACCCATGGCACACCCACACGCAACCTTCCTTCCACCAAATAATGATCAGACATACCTTCACACTCTCCCCTTCTCACACTTACATCCAACAATCTACTACATGCAACCTTTGAAACCACCACATAATCCATCAATGCTTTATCAATCACTCTTCCACCATCCTGCCTCACCCACGTATACTTATGAATCTCTTTCTTTCTGAACCATGTATTCCCAATCACCATCTCTCTCTCAAGGCACGTTCCTATCAGTCTCTCACCACTATCATTTTTTCCAGGTACACCATGCACACCAACAACACCCTCAATTTTCTCATCACCCACTCTCGCATTCAGATCTCCCATCAACACTACATTCACATTTGCTCCAAATCCCTGCAGGCACTCATCCAAGTCATTCCAGAAGGACACTCTCTCCTCTTCATTCTTCTCACTGCCAGGACCATACGCACTCACGAACACCCACAACTCATTCAGAAATTTCACTTTCACCCACATCAGTCTTGGTGAAATCTCCTTCCATTCAACCACACATCGTCTCACCTCACAACTCACCAACAAGGCCACACCTTCTCTTGCTCTCCCACTCTCTACACCAGACCTTCTCCCACTCACACTTCCAAACACACACTCACCCTTCCCTTTCATCTTTGTCTCACTCAGTGCTAACACACTCAATCTCCTTCTTCCAAACATCCTTCCAATCAGATCTCTTTTACTTTCATTCGTACTACACCCACGCACATTCAAGGACCCAATCTTTAGGGTTTGGGGAGACAACCTCCCCTTCCCAACTCAGCCCTGTCCGTTTCTAGGAAACAGTTACAGGGGAGAGGATTCCCAGTCCTCTCGCCCCGTCCCTTTTAGTCGCCTTTTACGACACGCAGGGAATACGGTGGTAGTATTCTCTACCCCCCTCTTTTGGGGGGGGGGGGGCCCTAACCACAGGACCATTTTGTAACATGAGGCTGAATAACATTTTCAGAGATATGCAAGACAATGGCATTACATAATACCTGCTGTGCATTCAGATAATTGCACCTTTGGTGCCGCTTGCACTGCGTGCAGCCTTTTGGGAAGTGGGCATGTCAGTTGCGCTGGGGCCTTTGCTTGAGCCTCCTGTGCGGCTGTAGTCTTGACTAAACTGTGGGTCTGAACAGACACTTGTCAATACAAATGCACTTTCCATTTACATACGCCACAAGAGTGTCTCTTCCACCATATATGTATACTTTTTTGAAGGGGAAAGATTTCTGAATTGCCGAGACATAAATCTCCTTCTTGGTCCGTCTCTGCCGCGTTTTTCTCCATCTTTCCACAAGGACCTGGTAGGTCTGCATCACATCACAAAATGGTCAGCCATGACCATAAATTGAGAACCTGTGGGATCCCATGTACTGTTACAAATAAAATTTGTAAGGCCTTTAACTTACCTTTGTGGAGAAGTTGCGCAAACCATCATTGTACTCTCTTAATAAGGCACAGTGAGTGTCCTGATACTGGATGACAAGGTCATCCAGCCTGGAGTAGCGGCGAGATTGAAACCTGATAAACAACATTGAGTTGATGATGTTGCATGTTATTGATAAATGCATGCATTTGCATACCAATGTGAGCAAGTACTACTCCCTGTTTCAACCCCTCGGTCTCTTGTGGGATTGTCTTGCATATTCAACCACTAACTTCAAATGCTTGAGGTCCCACTGACTCTTCTCCATGATGCCCTGTGTGGTGTTGTCCACTGTGACATTCTGCCAACAAATTCATAACATATTACAGGACAATATATGCATTAATGGTCATTTTCAAAATATTGTAATCTACTGTACATGTTTTGGGAGACTTTTCATGGATTTGTATTTTCTTGATGTCTCCAGATATTGGTGCCCATGCCTGCCAAGGTCTCCTATTCATACAAATATACTGTGGTTTCCACTGCATTGGGAATAAATAAGTATACAGACCAAGCATAACCCCACTCCATAGGCCAGCATATGGAAGAAAATACTTCGCGAGATGGTGGATCATTACAGTAATACACATTGGCTTCGCCTTCTGTGTCCACAGGGGCCCCATCCATGATAGCCTTCAAGTGGCTCCCCCAATCTGTCTCAGCCTGTACGTTTGACATTTGATGAGTCTATTAGTAAAGACAATGCCATCAAGCATGGTGTTTTACCTCCAATTCCTCTGCATCCTCTCCAGCCTCTAAAGCATCTGGGAAGGTGGGGATGTTGTGGAGCAGACACTGGAGATGTTCAAAGTGCCTCTCCACACAAGGACTGCCAAAATGACTGTGGCACTGTGAAGCATATCTTCAAGCTGTCTTAAAGTGGTGGCAGTTGTAAAAAGGCCAAAGATGTTGGCTGGAACACTGAACAGAAATATGGGAGAAAAAAAGCTAATATTGAGTCACAAAGCTATATTAATTCATAATTGTTAGTTATACACAGTGTGTTGTGAGCAAATATAGGATTTATGTTATACATATGTGTATGACTGTAGTAATTCCTGGGAAATGTGACATGTACATGCAAATTTTCAACATGTGAATGTAATGTGCATATAGGGACAGTGCATATTAATGAACATCTGCAGCATTGCAGTGTAAATATGCCAGATTATAGCAAGAATGCTAATTTACATCTGCAGTCTCTAGGCAGGTGACTCCACAGCAAAAACAATAAAAACATACCTGATGAGGATTCAAGATTGTTTATTTGTCATATGCAGAATCAACACAAGGTCAACAATGCAATGAAATGCTTAGGATCAGTAGAACCGTTGACTCGCTAATATAGTCAGAAGTACTAATAACAGCAATAATAGTACATGGTAAAAAAGTGTTGCAAAAGTGCAGGGGAAGCAGTAAACAATGTAATAATGTAATAAAATATGTAATAAAATGTAATAAAAAATACAAGGTACAATGTACAAGGTGCAGGTAGGATTAAATCAAAGATCAAATAAGGTGTGTAGAGTATTTCACAGATTGCACATAATATGGTGTGGTATAGGTGTTGCATGTGGATTTCGTATTGCACATAGTATGGTATAAATATTGCACAGGTAACAGTAGTTTACAGTGAGGTAGTGACAAACATGATACATTCATACAGAGCAGCAGCAGTGAACATATTATGCATAATGAAAGGTAGTTTAGTGCAGTATTATTGAGAGTTCAGTATTTAGAGTATTATCCAGAGTTCAGTAGTCTGACAGCTTGGGGGTAATGGTTGTCTTTGAGTGTTTTTGTGCATGCTGGCAGGCTCCTGTATCGTCTACCAGAGGGTAGCAGACGGAAGAGTCCTTGTGCCGGATGAGTATGGTCCTTAGTGATGCTGCGTGCTTTACGCAGACCCCTGCTGTGGTAAATGTCCTGGATGGGGGGAGACTGCTGCCAGTGAGGTCCTCTGCCGCTCGCTGTTTATTTTATTTATGACAGACACGTATTTTGAAAACGCAAGGCAATTTTCAGCATGATTGATAGATAGATAGATAAAGATAAAAAAAAAGAAATAAATTATACATCAAAAATAAAAATAAGTATGTAAATAAATACTCAAATAAATTGATGTATTATATTGTGTATTAAAAATACATAATATATAAAAATAAATAAATAAGAAATTAAAAGGGAGTCTAAGAACTTTTTGAGGCAACTGTAGAACCTTGTCAGCATCAAAAAAAAAAAAAAAGTTTTTGTTAGGTTGTTAACTTCACGTGGATTTAACACCAAAATATCCCCGACGTCCATTACAGAGGACATGTTACAACATGAGGAATAAAAATAAAATTAACAAAATGCAAATGCTAAGGTGTTAATTTACCTCCAAATAGAAAATTAAAATAATAAAAATGATAATAATAATAATAAAATCTAGAGATAGATAAATCACACGAGACAACCACCCTGAGGTAATCTGCAGACAGAGCCGTAAACCAACTGCAAGGAACGAATCGGGCAGTGTCGTGAAACCCGTACAACAATACACAAACTGCACATGTGCGAACACAGAGCCCACATTGGGTACCGACAGGGCGCTCTCAGTGTAACAAGCTCAACTTTGAGCTTTTGACCTTGATCTTTGATCAATAATGTTACACTGAGAGCGCCCTCTTCAGGTTTGGAGCACTTCCGTTGTCTTGTGGTGATTATGCATCGTTTTTCATTTGCAGGTGTTTTCTGGTTTTCATCATTTTGAGCTGTGCATCGTTTATCTATTTGCAGCGCGTTTTCGGTTTTGCTACGCGTTTGCACACCTTGGCCACCGCAGATTATGTCCGTTAGTATCATTAATTTATACAGTTTGAGCAATTCCAGCGTCATGTTAAATGTTCATAAACATTGTCAACAATGTGATGAGACCCTCTGCGGTGACAACGAAAGCACCAAGTTACCAAGTTAGTTAGCGATAGCCTGGCAAGAGACTTGACGGAGCTATTGATCGGCTGCATAGCCATAGTTCTACCGCTAGACAGGGGTTTATGTTTATGTACACATACTTAGTACTTAATTGGTTGGCAATGGGAAATTGCATTGAAACCAACAAAGTTGCCAAGTTAGCAACTATGCTTTCAGGAAAAGCCACACGGAGGAATAGATTGTTTTATTTCAGTGATTACTTAGAATAAGTTAAATACTGACAAAACTAGGCATTGTGTTTTTGTCACATATCACAACGCACATTTGTTTCTTTCCATCTAAACGTCATTCAAAGTGAAGATGTAAAGCACATTAAGCATCCATGTTGCTTGTTTGTTTAACACATTAACGCAGCAAATTCAAGTAGCAGTAAGTAAGATGGTATAAGGCTACCTTTATATGATGACGGTCTGAACAGAAGACGCAAAAGTGGCATCGCGTCTTCACTTTTTATTCCACGTTTACGCAAGCGTTTTCGGGAGGAAATCAGCGTGCATACGGTGACGCAAAAGTGTGTGGAATTCGATTGGGTATGCATGCCAGGCGGCTAGGTGGCACTATGATACATTATCACACAACACCGCCATGAGCAGAATCATCTTTCTTATCTGCGCCGCGAAAAGCAAAACATGGCTAGCAAGAAGAATTTCATGTGGTCAGACGAAGAAGTGGAACTATTGCTTCAGACCACATTAAACTATAAAGCAACGAAGGCGCAACAAGGTGTGGACTGGGAGTCCTGTCAGACAAAGTACACTGATATATGGACCGCATTCATAGAGCAGTATCCTACTCCCCCAGACGGGCAACCGAGAGGAACTGCCTATCCACATGCAACTGACGAGATCATTAAAACACAAATTTTATCTAAGCTTAAAGCCATTAGGAGTAAGTACAGGGAGGCCATGGATACGCAACGCAGGAGTGGCCATGGGCGAGTTATTGCACTTTTTTTTTATTTGTGTAATGACATACTGTATGGTGTGGGTCGCCAGCCACCACCTCTTTAGAGTGTGGTGTTGAGACTGCCGAGGTCAACGGCGATACCGTGGACTCTTGCAGTGAGTCTAGGGCATATCTGATCAAACAGAAGAAAGTGACAGCTCCCAGACCCAAAGTAGCCAGACCCCACTCCAGGGACAAAGAGGCCTACTTCAGGTATGTTTTTGTTCAGTTTATTAGACCTAAGAACTGTGGAGTACACTTAATTACTGTAATCAAGTTCATGTATGTTTTCTTTGTTCCTTCTGGGGGGGAAACTGTCCAAATTCAAGGTTACTTGATATCATACATCACAAAGCATGTATTTTTTTTATAAGCAAGGCTTTAGAGAATGGTGTTATGTGCTGTTGTTCTATCTATGACTACTATAGCTTGTTGAGGCTTTTGCAAAATATTGACATTACTATAACTACCTTACATATGAAGGCAATTAGGCCTGCTTTTGTACTTCCATAAGTGGAAATGTTAAAAGTAGAACTTCTTTTACTGGAGTATTTAACCATGTGTATTTCTACATTGAGTGTCAATACCAAAGCTAATCAGCTAATGAATGTTACTTTCTCTCTGCTCTTTTCAAGGCAAGGCTCGATGGCCATAGAAGTGAAAGCCTCCAGAAAAACTTCGTGTGGATCCAGTGCAGACCGACCTCGACATAAAGAGGAAGATTGTTGATGTCATGGAGAAAGCTGAGCAAAGCAATAGTGCGAGGCTGGACACGATTGCAGAGGCTCAAATCAGAATGAGCAACAGTTTTGATGCCCTTGTGAAACACCTGTGTCAGCCTCAAGTAAACTGTGCCCAACCTATCCAATGCAACACAACCCCAGCACATTCATACACACCCCCACCCCATTCATACACACCCCCACCCATGGCCCCAGCACATTCATACACACCACCTACCATACCACATTCGCACACAGTTAAGCAGATGGGCCCTGCAACTCAACCCTACAGACAAACACTGGAGGGACACACCGATGAGGAAGGCCTCGATCTTTTGTCTTTGTAACAAAAACAAAAACAACAAACAAAATTTGTTTACATTTTGTTGCACAATTTTTGTTCAGTACCTGCCTACTACTACTGTTTAAGCTTTAAACTTAAACTTTAAAAGTTTAAGCTTTAAACTTAAACTTTAAAAGTTTAAGTTTTAAATTCATTCTCAAACACAAGGCAGGTGTTTCATGTTTACAGTATCATTTTGATGCATAACTTTCGTTACCTTGAGCCGACCAAATGAACATTCTATGACCATACGGTAGAGGTAAGATCTTAAAGGGATATGCCACCCCCAGGTCAAATTTGGGCATCTCCCCACAGTCCAGAGACTAAAATAAGTGGTGGAAAGCGTTTTCCTGCTCACCCAGCCATTGTCCGAGTCTGTCGCCACTGACCGCCGCGGTAACTGGTGCTCCTCCGCCTTAGACTGGAGTCTAACGTAGCCAGAGAAAGATTTCGGCCAAAAGGAATTAATTTGCTCGATGCGTTTCCCAATTACTTTGTGTGTAGTGCGCATTCATATCGAGTGCAAATAAATGTGCAAATCAACACGGAGAGCTTGCCTTGGTCATTTTGGGTGGGAACTATTTTCCAGTGCGTAAGAATACAGCCGTATCACGCACCATGTTGTGCAACAGGGGAACTCCCTTCCCGGTGCGTAACTGGGATTCCCCTGGTAGCGTACTGCGTGATACGGCTGTATTCTTACGCACTGGAAAATAGTTCCCACCCAAAATGACCAAGGCAAGCTCTCCGTGTTGATTTGCACATTTATTTGCACTCGATATGAATGCGCACTACACACAAAGTAATTGGGAAACGCATCGAGCAAATTAATTCCTTTTGGCCGAAATCTTTCTCTGGCGACGTTAGACTCCAGTCTAAGGCGGAGGAGCACCAGATACCGCGGCGGTCAGTGGCGACAGACTCGGACAATGGCTGGGTGAGCAGGAAAACGCTTTCCACCACTTATTTTAGTCTCTGGACTGTGGGGAGATGCCCAAATTTGACCTGGGGGTGGCATATCCCTTTAAGCCCGAGCCCGAGCCCGAGCCCGAACTGACCCGACCCGAAATTCGGGTCGGGTTCGGGCCTAAAATGTCAATCATTGCTTCGGGTCGGGCTCGGGTCGGGCTTCTCTCTCGCTGACTTAAAAAATAAATAAATATATGTTTATAAAAATGTATAATAAAACGATGTGTGGATACTAAACTAAGGAATACTTGTTTTAAAATAAATAATTTGGATAAAACAGAGAAGGCGCTGTAAGGTAATTGCTATTTAACTATTAAACAGGAGCCGCTCTTAATAATCTTCCCCTCCGCAAGTCCGCATCTATTTTGACCTGGTATCCCCAATATGGAGGAGCAAGAAGTTAAGGATAAACTAAAGACAGGACTGAAAAGACAAACACGCACCGGTAAGAGTGAGGTGTGGAAAAGCTTCAAATTGATTGTTGAAAATGCTACAGAAACTTGCGTTGGCTTCGCTGAATGTAGTCAATGTGGCGCTTTGCTTTCATACGAGAGCAAAAAGACTGGCACCTCGACGTTCCCTCTGCGCGCCTGTGCAGTTGCGCACTGCTCACACATTCTCAGCGCACAAGAAAACCTCTGCAGCGCAGGGATGAAAGAGTTCCGCTTTTTTTTTCAGCCGCGGGGTCATCTGAATACGGGGGAATCGTCCAGTATTCAGAAACAAAAGTATGTGTCTCGTATTAAACTTCTACCGGTGTAAGCCACGAGCACGCGCAAGCCGCGAGCACGCGCAGCTCTTTCCGCGTGTAGCGGGGGGGGGGGGTGCATGTCGGATGTCGCGCACAGGGTTCCAAGGAGCGCTCAGGGAGTTAGTGTGTTTGCTCAGACACATAAAACATTAGGGGGAACGCTGAGCAGGCATTTAAACAGCTGTACTAGCAAAATTGATGATCGTCAAACATCTATATTATCATTTGTTTCAAAAAACGCCCCTCACAAATAAAATATGAAATTTCGGGTTTGCTTCGGGCTCGGGCCTGCAAATCAAGTTAATTGGTCGGGCTCGGGCCGGGTCGGGCTTTAATACCTGCGGGCCGAGTCGGGTCGGGCTGGATTTTTTAGGCCCGATCTTACCTCTACCATACGGGCCCTACACAAAGTCCAAAGTACTGCTCTGATGGGGTAGAGCCTCCACTTGAATACTCCTTCATCAGGTAAGGGAGAAGGGGGTAGGCAGGGTCTCCTAAGAGAAAGACAGGTATGGGTTCCTCTCCATCCACTAGCTGCTTTTCAAGAGGAGGTATCTTCCCGGTCTTCAAATAGGTGTTCACTTTGGAGTTGGCAAAGACACGCGCATCATGGACGCTTCCGGGCCATTTTATGACTACATCCATGAATCTGTAAGGCAAGCCAATAGCATATTTTAATTCAGTGTTTCACTTGTATACAATAACCCTTATTTAAAAAAAACTGCAGTGTATAACAGGAACACTGTTGTTTTTTCTGCAGTATGCAATGTTTTGTGTCCAAAATATTGCATTCTGCAGTAAAGTGCAGTGTAGTATGCAGTGTTTTGTGTGAAACATATTGCATTTCCTGCCTTAATACTGTAGTGATACTGTAGTGAAAATAGTTTTGATACTGCAGTACAACGTAGATTTTTTTTCATAAGGGAACAATGTAGTGAAATCTACATGGGCTATAGAAAAAGCAGAAAACTTTTAGCCTACCTATATTTGTGGTCGCAGACAGCTTGGACATTCAGGGAATACTTGCCCTTCCTGTTGATATAGTCCATGGCATTGACGGCTGGTTGTTTAATTTTTATGTGAGTGCCATCTACTGCTCCCAAACATTGGGGCATTCCATGATTCTCCAGGAATCCGGTGTACTGTCAGAGTGAGACGCTTTGTCAGTTTAAGACGCCTCCTCGAGATGAGCGCTACTGCGCAAGCGCGCATGATGTAGTGGTTTAGAAACAGCTGAGCTACAGCTGGGATGTGAAAGCCGTACACTTTCATGCGCTACTGCTTAAGTAAGTAACATTTTAACAGTCTATTGGTTTTATTGTATGTTTTAACCAATTAAGCATGTAACGAACGAGATGTGAATGTTAGATTTGCGGCAGAATACCTACGTCAGATAACCGAGACGCTTTGTCACTTTCAGACGCCTCCTCTACTCCTCGAGATGAGGACATAAAGGACTTAAAGACATTTGCAGGCGTGGTTAAGAAGTAGAAAAGCATTAAGTCTTGAGCAGTGAATCATAGCGAAGACAAATGACAAACAAAATAATTAAAACAGACAAGTTATTAAGAGCAGCTTGCAATTAATAACAGTAAAAGATTATGTTAAAAAAGCACAAGAAGGACTTCCGGTTATGGCTGCCAACAAGACGGACGTGTGCGAACCTGCTCTGTTATTTTCTGTGCAAAATCCTGTTGCAAATTGCATTTTTAGTACAAGTGTGCGCGGATATATAAAGAGAATGCCAACTAACGCTAAGATTGCCAAAGAAAAAGGAAAAACTGTAACACAGTCGAAGTTATCTGATTTCGGGAAATCGGTGGAGCCAAAAACTAGCAAAGAAGTAGCTAGCCCGATGGAAGTGGAGGCTAACGTTAGCAAAGAGGCTAGCGCTGCACCTGAAACCCACACCGACGCCCCAGCGGCAGCTGACCGTGAACTCAAACTCGTTAAGGAAGAAATCCTGAAGGCGGTGGGGGACTTAAACTCTTCCCTTAACGCCAAACTGAATGGCATTCTAAAGGCAACAGAGGAAACGACAAAACAAGTAGGTGACTGCACTAATAGGATCGTACAAGCAGAGGCGCGCGTCTCCGCCTTGGAAGATGAATGTGTAACACTCAAAGACAAGGTTGAAAAGTTGGGAAAGAGGAACCGGGAGTTGGAGGATAAGCTGATTGACATGGAAACCAGATCGCGTCTGAATAGCGTACGACTGGTGGGACTGCCAGAGGGAGCGGAGAGTCCGAACGCAGGTTAGTTTCTTGAGAGCTGGCTCCCAGACGCACTAGACATGACACCGCTGCGGTCGCCCTTAACGCTGGAGAGAGCGCACCGCATTGGGCCAAAGAGAGGTACAGGAGATCCACCAAGACCTCTGATAATGAGGTTTCTGAATTATAAACAGAAAGTCGCCGTGATGAATGCTGCAAGAACTAAGGGGGACATCCTATATAAGAATATCAACGTGCGTCTTTACAATGATTTGGCAACGGAGGTGCACAAGCAGAGGAGGCAATACGATTCAGTGCGTCAACAACTGCGGCGGCTGGGACTGAGACATGGACTGAGACCGCCTGCCAAACTGCTGGTAACATACAGAGAAAAAAAGTTCACATTTGATAATGTGTCTCAAGTGCAGGAGTTCATTCGTAGCATTGAAGGGGAGAATTCTGACCAGCTAGATTAGGATATATCGCAGTGCGCAATATCGGTTCTTTCATTAACATGCCACTATTTTATTGTCTTTGAGTGTTCTGTTTAATGCACTTCTACTGTTTTCTAATATGAAATTTGATTGTCTGAAGTTATTGTGGTCTGTACTGCCACCTTGCGGGACTGGCAGGTATTGTTTTAAGAATAACTTGCTGCGTGCTTACGTCACCAACGTGTGACTACGAGTTGAACAGAGCGGGACGCTCACTTTTCCGTGCTATGTTAAGGAGACCGTTGTAGTTCTAGTTCTTTAAGTTTTCAAGGTAGCTTTGAAGGCATCGTTGGTAAGTTTATATAATTGTGATATTGTGTTATTAACCGGAATGTAAAATACAAACGTATTCTTTGAATATATATTTTATTTGCCAAATGTTACCGCGAACGTTGTACTATTTGTAACGAGTCAAGCCAGTTGTTAGCCAATTCTAAATGAGTTGTATTTTGTGATTTTCATTCAGTTTTACCCTACTTCAACGATCCATAAAGAAAGAAAGGGAACGGAAAACTTCTTGTCTGTGTGGTTTATTGGAGAGGAGTTATCTGGCTGTTAACTCTGGCAAGGCGCTGGCGGCTGGACAGCACAGTAAAACGACGTCTTCGGCGGGCTAATCTTCGCGCTTGGAAGAACAAATGTCTTCGTGGGACCTACACGTACGCATCCGACGGAATCACAACGGCACAACGTCTCAAGTAAGCACAACGAGAACTAAGTTAGGATGTCTGTACATGCTTCGAACTCCGGATCTGTGAAAACAAGATCTAATGCCTCTTGTTCGTCTAAAAAGACTTCAAGTTCCTCTGCTAGTAAACTTGCTATTGCCACCGCTCGCGCAGAGGCAGAGGCGGCAAAGACTGAAGCAGCATTTGCTGCGCAAGAGAACGAACTGAAATTAAAACAAGCAGAATTAGAATTGGAAAATAAGCGTTTGGAAATTACGTTGGATAAAGTTCGACTTGAAAAACGAGCTGCAGCTACAGCAGCCAAAGCAGATGTATTAGAAGCAGCAGTGAAACAGGAATGTGAATATTTCAGCGACATTGATGTCCCGGTTGATTACTCACGAGCTCGCACCAATGACTATGTTGAAGGGGTGATTAAGAACACTCCAGCGGTGCAAACAGGCAGTGCACCCATGAGCATCCTAGACGTTCAGGCTCCTGAATATGCACATACTGTCGCTTCTTACCACACTGTAGGCCCAAATAGACTGCCCCCACAGCAGAACCCTGCACGCAAATCAGTAGGCAATCCCTCCTCACATGCAAGCGCTGCCCACCAGCACCACGACCCTGTGTACACTCAGTTTAATGAAAATAGTGGAATGTCGGACTTTGTGAGATTCATGGCCAGACGTGAGCTCATTTCCACTGGGCTTACGCAATTCAACGACCGCCCTGAGTGCTTCAGAGCATGGAGAGCTTCCTTCAGGAACTCTATTAGAGACCTTAACCTGTCAGCTAGCGAGCAGCTGGACCTACTGGTGAAATGGTTAGGCAAAGACTCGGCTGAACATGCTAGGCGCATAAGAACTGTGTATGTGAATTATCCAGAGTCTGGGCTTAAAGGGATATGCCACCCCCAGGTAAAATTTGGGCATCTCCCCACAGTCCAGAGACTAAAATAAGTGGTGGAAAGCGTTTTCCTGCTCACCCAGCCATTGTCCGAGTCTGTCAGCACTGACCGCCATGGTAACTGCAGCTCCTCCGCCTTAGACTGGAGTCTAACGTCGCCAGAGAAAGATTTCGGCCAAAAGGAATTAATTTGCTCGATGCATTTCCCAATTACTTTCTGTGTAGTGCGCATTCATATCGAGTGCAAATAAATGTGCAAATCAACACGGAGAGCTTGCCTTGGTCATTTTGGGTGGGAACTATTTTCCAGTGCGGAAGAATAAAGCCGAATCACGCAGCACGCTGCCAGGGGAATCCCAGTTACGCACCGGGAAGGGAGTTCCCCTGTTGCACAACGTGGTGCGTGATTCGGCTTTATTCTTCCGCACTGGAAAATAGTTCCCACCCAAAATGACCAAGGCAAGCTCTCCGTGTTGATTTGCACATTTATTTGCACTCGATATGAATGCGCACTACACAGAAAGTAATTGGGAAACGCATCGAGCAAATTAATTCCTTTTGGCCGAAATCTTTCTCTGGCGACGTTAGACTCCAGTCTAAGGCGGAGGAGCTGCAGATACCGCGGCGGTCAGTGGCGACAGACTCGGAGAATGGCTGGGTGAGCAGGAAAACGCTTTCCACCACTTATTTTAGTCTCTGGACTGTGGGGAGATGCCCAAATTTGACCTGGGGGTGGCATATCCCTTTAAGGCTGTATGGGATCGCCTATATGAATACTATGGCGCACCAGAGGTGATGGAGAGCTCTCTGCTCAAGAGATTAGAGGACTTTCCCAAAATACAGAACAAAGATGGGCGAAAACTCAGAACTGAGCGACCTACTGATGGAAATACAGGCCGCCAAAGATGATGGGGAACTGTTTGGCCTTAGCTATCCAGACACGCCCCGTGGAGTTAGCCCAATTGTGCAGAAACTGCCATTTTACTTGCAAGAAAAGTGGCTCACACAAGGTTTCAACTACAAGGAGCAAGTCAGGGCCCCCTATCCCCCATTTAGCTTCTTTGCCCACTTTGTGTGTCAGCAGGCGAGAATGCGCAACGACCCCAGCTTCTTGCTGGCTGCCCCCAACAATGAACAGCCTGGCCATGGCAAGCCTGCACCTAAGTTGGAGGCTAAGAGAGCAGTAGCCGTTCTCAAGACTGCAGTGACCCCTAGTGACACACTCACGTCCTTTTTTGAGTCCCCCACTACAGACAAGCCTGCCGGTAGAGTGGACCCAGCCAAACATTGCCTGCTGCACAACAAGCCCCACCCACTACACAAGTGCCGCGGGTTCAGAGACAAGCCTATAGAGGAGAGAAAGGCACTCTTGAAAAAATATGGAGTGTGCTACAAATGCTGCAAGGCCATACACTTGGCAAAGAACTGTAAAGATGAGGCGAGCTGCACAGAGTGTGGAAGCAGCATGCACATCGCAGCGCTACACCCTGGCCCAGCACCGAAAGCCAACAGCCCTGCAGACCCTGCACCGGAGAATGGCGGGAAGACAGCCGTCTCAGCTTCGTGCACCAAGGTATGTGGGGAAGGGGTCTCAGGGCGCTCCTGTTCGAAAATATGCCTAGTGAAGGTATACCCTGCCACTCACCCAGATGCCGCAGTCCGCATGTATGCCATATTGGATGAACAAAGTAACCGTTCGCTGGTGCGGTCTGAGTTCTTCACTGTTTTCAATGTCTCAGGGCAGCCCTCTCCGTACTCCCTGAAAACATGTGCAGGAACGATAGCGACTGAAGGCAGACAAGCACGCGACTTTGTCATAGAACCACTAGATGGCAGCGTGGCTCTCTCACTGCCACCACTCATAGAATGTAATGAAATCCCAAACAATCGCACAGAGATTCCCACACCGGAGGTTGCCTCCAGCCATGATCACTTGAAACACCTATCGAAACACATCCCAAACCTCGATCCACAGGCACACATCTTGCTCCTCTTAGGCCGAGACGTAATCAGAGCCCATAAGGTACGAAGACAAGTAAACGGCCCACATAACGCACCCTACGCCTAAAAGCTGGACCTGGGCTGGGTTATCGTGGGTGATGTGTGCATAGGAGACATGCACAAGCCCTCTCTTGTCCATTCTTACTACACGAATGTGCTGAGAAACGGGTGCCCCTCTCTCTTTCAGCCATGTCCGAACAGCTACATGGCAAAGGAGAGATACAGCGACACTGAACCCCCCTCACACTCCCTCCTGCACGGGAGCAGTCACGCTAGGGCTACGCAGGGCGCTTTAGACAGTGACGAGTTTCAGACAGCCAAGGACGATGAGGCCGAGGCCCCCTCCATAGAGGACTTGCAGTTCCTGAGCATCATGGACCAGGGAGTCTACAAGGACAAGGGAAACAGCTGGGTGGCTCCCCTGCCCTTCAGAGTGCAGCGACCGCAGCTGCCTGACAATCGTGCTCAAGCACAAGAACGCCTCAACTCGCTTCAGCGCTCTTTTCAAAGAAAGCCTGAAATGAAAGAACAATTTGTCACATTCATGGAGAAAATACTACAGAATGGACACGCTGAATTGGCCCCCCCACTGAAACCTGGCGAGGAGCACTGGTACCTCCCGTGCTTTGGGGTTTATCATCCAAAAAAGCCCTCACAGATAAGAGTAGTGTTCGATTCTAGTGCACAGCACAAAGGACTGTCTCTGAACCAAGTGCTCTTAACCGGACCAGACCTGAACAATAGCCTCATCGGCGTCCTTCTCCGTTTCAGGAAATAACAAATTGCCTTCTCCGTGGACATACAACAAATGTTCCACTGTTTCAAGGTCAAGCCTGAGCAGCGAAACTTCCTCAGGTTCCTCTGGTTCGCAGACAATGACCCAGACAAAGAGATTACAGAATACCACATGAACGTACATGTGTTTGGAAACAGTCCCTCCCTCCCCTGCCGTGGCCATTTCCTGCCTCAGACGCGCAGCTCAGGAAGGCCAGAGCGAGTATGGAGATGATGCACAGCAGTTCGTAAGCAGAGATTTTTATGTAGATGACGGGCTAAAGTCCCTTCCTACAGCCGATAAAGTGATCAGTCTGCTCAAAAGAACACAGAGAATGCTGGCCTGCTCTAATCTCAGACTACACAAGTTGGCCTCGAACAGCAAAGAGGTCATGGAGGCCTTTCCATGCGAGGATCGGGCCACAGATCTAAAAGACCTCGACCTGGCTGCTGATGACCTACCAGTGCAGAGGAGCCTCGGACTACACTGGGACCTGGAATCAGACTGCTTCACTTACCGTGTGGAGGACGAGAGAAAGCCATTTACTCGACGTGGAGTCCTCTCTACAGTGAACAGCCTGTACAACCCCCTAGGATTTGTCTCTCCAGTGACAATTCAAGGAAAGGCACTCCTACGTGAACTCACCACTGACTCACCTGACTGGGACGCCCCACTGCCCACTGAAAAGGAGAAGCTGTGGGACGGCTGGAGAGATTCTCTTCAAGAACTACAAAGACTAAGAATCCCCAGAGCCTACACTTGGACACTACACTGTGTCCATGTCCACAGCCGAACGAGTGGAGCTTTGCGTCTTTTCGGACGCATCTGAAAAGGCAGTCGCTGCAGTTGCATACCTAAAAACTGTAGAGGCAGATGGCCGATGCCGCACAGGACTGATTTCAAGCAAGGTGAGACTCGCACCTCGCCCGGAACACACAATACCCCGCTTAGAGCTATGCGGAGCAGTCATGGCAGTGAACCTGGCCGAAACAATCATGTCTGAAATCGACATCTCGTTTGATGCAGTCACATTCTATACAGACAGCAGGATTGTACTCGGGTACATCTCAAATGAGAAAAGGAGATTCTACGTGTACGTCAGCAACCGAGTCCAGCAGATCAGACGAGGCACCCTACCACAACAGTGGAGGTACGTACAAATGGAACACAATCCTGCAGACATTGCCACACGGTCAATCTCGGCAGGCCGGCTGAGAGACACTATGTGGTTCACTGGGCCAGCCTTTTTGTGTCAGCCTGACGACACACCTGCTGAACGGACTTTTGAACTCTTAGACCCAGAACACGATCCTGAAATCAGGCCACAAGTGACCACACTCTCAACTACAGTGCTCCCTCACCTTGGCTCGCAGCGGTTCAGCCGCTTCTCACGCTGGAGTTCGCTCACAAGAGCCATTGGGGCACTAATCCACATCATTCAGTGTTTCAAAAGAGACAGCAATGAAGGACAGTGTCAGAAGTGGCATCTTTGTGGCTCACCTGTGGCAGTGAATGTTCTTAATCAGAGTGCAGCGGTCATCATTAGGGCCGTACAACAGGAAGCCTTTGAGAAAGAACTGCAGTGTGTCACATCTGAAGCCAACATCCCAAAGAGCAGCCCACTCTGGTCCCTCGACCCCTTTCTTGATCAAGAAGGCCTGCTGAGAGTGGGGGGACGCATTGCTGCTGCTGACTTGGGGTCTAATGAAAAGAGACCTCTGATCTTGCCTGGGCGCCACCATATAGCTACCCTCATTGTGCGCCACTTTCACGAACAGGCACATCATCAAGGGCGCCATTTTACAGAGGGCGCTATCTGATCTGCAGGCTACTGGATACAGGGGGGCAAGAGATGCATCAACAGAGTGATCTTCGAATGCATTGTCTGCCGCAAGCTTAGAGGAAAATGTCAAGTGCAAAAGATGGCTGACCTGCCGCCAGACAGACTCAGCACTGAACCGCCCTTCACCAACGTCGGGATGGATGTGTTCGGGCCATGGGCTGTCGCTGCACGGCGCACAAGGGGAGGATACGCCGAAAGTAAGAAGTGGGCTGTTCTCTTCACTTGCTTATCTGTCAGAGCCATACACATCAAAGTTATCGAGTCCATGGACTCATCAAGCCTCATTAATGCACTCAGAAGGTTCCAGGCTATCCGGGGCCCAGTGAAACATTTGCGCTCTGACAGGGGGACAAATTTCATTGGGGCTTGCACAGACCTAGAAATCCCCTCTAATGCTAATGAGAAAGCAGTAGAGAGATTTCTCTCTGACCAGGGCACCACATGGACTTTTAATGCCCCACACTCCTCTCATATGGGAGGTGTCTGGGAAAGAATGATTGGTGTCACATAGATTCCATGCTCATGCAAATGGGGTCCGCCAAACTCGCGCACGAGGTGCTCACGACCTTCTTAGTCGAGGTCACCGCCATGGTGAACAATCGTCCACTTGTACCTGTGTCCACCGACCCAGCAGATCCATTGATCCTCACACCCGCATCGCTGCTGACCCAGAAGGTAGGCCCTTGCCCACCTCCGCCTGGAAATTTCGACCAGAAGGACTTATACAAGCAACAGTGGCGCAGAGTCCAAAGCCTGTCTAACACATTCTGGGACAGGTGGCGCAAGCAGTACTTGACTACACTGCAACCCCGCAGGAAGTGGTCATCGGACCAGCCAAACCTCACAGAGGGAAGCGTAGTGCTTCTCAAGGACATTCAATGCAAGAGGAACGACTGGCCTCTCGCCATCATCACAGCTGTGTACCCCAGCAAAGATGGACGGGTACGCAAGGTGCAGCTGAGAGTCGCCAAGAAGGACGGGACTAAACTTCTTCTTAGGCCTGTGCACGAACTGATCTTGCTAATCACTCCTGATAAACAGTGAGTGACGTCTCAACCATCGTCATGTGACATATCCTTTACAATGTGATGTTGGAAAAAAAAAATGTTTATGTAGAAAATAATAAGAAATGCACTGTCAATTGAATGTATAACTTGTTTAATGAGTTCATTACGATTTCAGGAAAGGACATTTAAAAAAAAAAAGGAGAGTGAAACCCCCTGGGTATCAGGCGGGGAATGTTCTGTTTAATGCACTTCTACTGTTTTCTAATATGAAATTTGATTGTCTAAAGTTATTGTGGTCTGTACTGCCACCTTGCGGGACTGGCAGGTATTGTTTTAAGAATAACTTGCTGCGTGCTTACGTCACCAACGTGTGACTACGAGGTGAACAGAGCGGGATGCTCACTTTTCCGTGCTATGTTAAGGAGACCGTTGTAGTTCTAGTTCTTTAAGTTTTCAAGATAGCTTTGAAGGCATCGGTGGTAAGTTTATATAATTGTGATATTGTGTTATTAACCGGAATGTAAAATACAAACGTATTCTTTGAATATATATTTTATTTGCCAAATGTTACCGCGAACGTTGTACTATTTGTAACGAGTCAAGCCAATTGTTAGGCAATTCTAAATGAGTTGTATTTTGTGATTTTCATTCAGTTTTACCCTACTTCAACGATCCATAAAGAAAGAAAGGGAACGGAAAACTTCTTGTCTGTGTGGTTTATTGGAGAGGAGTTATCTGGCTGTTAACTCTGGCAAGGCGCTGGGGGCTGGACAGCACATTGAGGTTAAAGCTGTGCATGTCACATTTATTGTCACTGCTGGAATTTTGTTTTGGTATCCTTATATCGGTGCACAATAATTTATAAAAGCACTATCTAAAAGATAAAATGAGCAGGGGAGCTTCCTAATTTAGTAGGTTTTTTATTATTATTTTTATTCTCACTAATGGTGACATAACATTTAAGGGGATTGATCTAGAATTAGGATCTATCCCAAAGATTAGCGGAAGATACAGAAATAAGGGGAATAACCACTTAATGTGGGGATGAGGGTGGTTTTCAGTTTATAAAGTTCAGAGGGTTCATTTCGTGTTTGTTAGTTCCAGGGTCAACCTTTTCAGACATCCAGCCATCAGAATTTTGTTTTTTGTTTTTGTATGTCCCAAAAAATGAAACTTAAGTTCATATCCTGGAACTGCCGAGGTTTACAGAAAATTAACAAAAATTAAGCAGGTGGTTGCAGAGGGGTGGAGAGGGTCGTTTGGTCTTGAATAGGGAGACGAAAATGGACGCCAGAGAAATTTGAAATACAAAGAGACAGATTAGTTGATAGTTTCAGAGCTATTTCAGTGTAGTGAGCGCCTCCTAGGGCTTATAGATATGCTAATACTAGACGCCAGATGAATTTGTAAAACAAAAGAGACAGAGGAGCTGGGATAGTTTTCAGAGCTTTTCTTTCAGTGTAGGTAGCTCCTCCCTTGCAGCTAGATATAAACAGGGTCTAACCAGCATGAGAACCAGAGCTGACGAAGCCTCTCGGATGAGCGGCGAAACGTTTTCGACCAAACAAACTTTGTGCAGTTGACAAATTGAATTTCTCCTTTTATCATGGATTCTACCTGGACGATTGAGGGACTCTTCACGTATAAAAAGTAATGGTTCTACAATAACTGACCCTATAGAAATAAATAAAGAATTCAGAGAGTATTATGGAAAACTATATGACTGACAATCAAAGTGCTTTTCTGGATACTGTGGAAATCCCTCAAATTCCAAATGACCTCACAGAAAGGCTTGAAAGTGTTTTAGAGGAGAAGGAAATAAATAAGGCTATTGATGATATGAAGGCAGGTAAAACACCAGGTCCCGATGGATTCCCAATAGACTTCTATAAAAAATTCAAAACAAAATTACTTAAACCTCTTTCAGATATGTTTCTAGAAGCATTTCAGAGTGGGTGTCTACCAAAATCACTGACAGCAGCCATAATAACATTATTACCCAAACCTGGTAGACCAAGTAACTGCTGCGAAAATATGAGACCAATAAGCCTCTTGAATGCTGATTTAAAAATTTTATGCAAAGTTTTAGCAAAACGAATCGAAGAAACATTACCTTTTATAATACACAGGGATTAAAATGGGTTTATTCTAGGGCGACAGGGGTTCCATAATGTTAGGAGGGTTCTCAATATCATTCATGGTTTAGATAATACTACAGATTCCTCCTGTCTTTGGATGCCGAAAAGGCCTTTGATAAGGTTGAGTGGCCTTATCTTTTCAATGTTTTGCAAAGATTTGGATATGGGAATACTTTTCTAAAATGGGTGCGATTGTTATACTTAAATTCTACTGCAGAAGTGGTGACAAATAAAAACACTTCACAGCCGATTGAGATAAAAAGGGGATGTAGACAGGGTTGTCCTTTGTCGCCCCTCCTGTTTACTTTGGCAATAGAACCTTTAGCAATTGCCATAAGAAAACACGCGGATTTCAGTAGCTGGAATAAAGATTTGCCATGTCGAACACAAAATTGCACTGTGCAGATGATGTTTATCCTTTTCGTTTCAAATATTAGTAGAACAATTCCAGTTATCTTAAATTTGATAGGAGACTTTGGTAGGATTTCTGGATACACAATTAATAATACCAAGTCCTCCATTCTATTACTTGATGGAAATGAAGCTAATAATCCTGACCCGCAGGCTCTATCTTTTAAAGTGGTGGATCACTTTATATATTTGGGTAGAGAAATAAGGCGCAACCTGAATTCCATTGTCAGGGCTAACTATGAATCTTTGATGCATGACATAACGGAATCTATTGATAGGTGGATGTCATTACCTTTGTCCTTAATTGGAAGAATTAATGTTATAAAAATGAATATGCTCCCAAAAATTTTATATTTGTTTCAGAATGTGCCATTGCCATCTCCCAACGATTTTTTTGCAAAGATAAAAAAATGCGTGAAAAGTCCCTCAGTCGTCCAGGTAGAATCCATGATAAAAGGAGAAGTTCAATTTGTCAACTGGACAAAGTTTGTTTGGTTGAAGACGTTTCGCCGCTCATCCGAGAGACTTCTTCAGTTCTGGTTCTAGTGCTGGTTAGTCCCTGTTTATATCTAGCTGCAGGGAGGAGCTCACTACACTGAAATCCTTCTGAAACTATCTCAGCTAAACGAGACGCCAGGGAAACAAAAGATACAAATTAGCTGAGATAGTTTCAGAAGGATTTCAGTGTAGTGAGCTCCTCCCTGCAGCTAGATATAAACAGGGACTAACCAGCACTAGAACCAGAACTGAAGAAGTCTCTCGGATGAGCGACGAAACGTCTTCAACCAAACAAGCTTTGTCCAGTTGACAAATTGAACTTCTCCTTTTATCAAAGATTAAAAAAAACAATTTATTGCATTTATTTGGAAAAATGATAAAGCTCGAATTCGATTATCTTTAATGCATTTGCCATATAACCAGGGAGGGTTAAAATGTCCAAATGTAGTTTGGTATATTATTGGGCAACACAATTAAGATCAATTAAATTTTATTTTGAATCTAATAATGCTCCCCAGTGGAAAGAAATTGAGTCAAATGGTCTAGATTTATCATTACCATATTATCTTTACTCAGATAAGGCCTTCAACCTAATAAAAAAACAAACAAACACAAATCCAATTGTTAAACATATGATAGAAATCTGATTTAGGTTGCGCAAGGAGACTGGATATATTAAGGAGACTGGTATTTTGTCTTTGTACGCTCCAATCTGGGGAAACCAGCACTTCATCCCTGGGAGGGCAGACATCGTCTTTCAGAACTGGGCATCAAAGGGATTAAAGTCAATACAGGATTTATTTATGCCAAATTCAGAATCAATAATGTCTTTTGAGGAAATGGTATACAAGTACAATAATAGATAGAAAATACTTTTTTAAATTTCTCCACCTAAGGAGTTTTCTTAGAACCAATCAGGATAATCAATTAACAAGACCGAAAAAAACATTGTTGGAAAGAATCATCTCTAAAAACAGTCAGAGTAAGGGCGCCATATCAGAGCTGTATGACCTTTTACTGTCTAATTCAAAGGAAAACTCTGACTCTAAACTCAGGGCATGGAATGAGGATCTCAAAACAAATCTGTCAAAGGAGGACTGGGAATTAGCATGCAGCAAAGCCCACAAACAGTTAATTAATACTCGATTTAGGCTTCTGCAATATAAGTGGCTTATGAGAATATACGTAACACCAGTCAAATTGAACCTTTATAATCATAATATACCAGATACTTGTAGTAAGTGTGTTAATGCTAAAGGAACTCTGTTTCACTGCATGTGGCAGTGCCCTGAGATAGGACTCTTTTGGGAGGAGGTTAGAGGAGCAGTGGAGATGATTGTTTCAAAGAATGTTCCAACAAATTCTGCTATGTTTATTTTAGGTATATATCCCAAAAATCCCAAGTTTACTAAAAATGAACAAATTATGATTAATATGTGCTTTTTACAAGCTAAAAGAACAATTGCAATGTTTTGGAAAAAAACCTCATAGGCCCAAGTTGTTACACTGGGCAAAGCAGATGCTCATAGTTTTTCCCTTGGAAAAGATTACATGTATTAGAAAAGGAAAGCTGAAACTGTTTGATGATGTATGGGGGCCATTTAAAACGTTTATAGGGAATCTTAATTTGGCGGATGGTACTGGGGAGGACTGAGATTATTCTGTAAACCTGTGTGTGTGTATATATATATATATATATATATATATATATATATATATATATACTCAACAAAAATATAAACGCAACACTTTTGTTTTTGCTCCCATTTTTCATGAGATGGACCCAAAGATCCCAAATTCACTCCAGATACACAACACTACCATTTCTCTCAAATATTGTTCACAAATGTGTGACAGCGAGCACCTCTGCCCCGCCGAGACAATCCACCCCACCTCACAGGTGCGCCACATCAAGATGCCGATCCGACATCATGACCAGTGCACAGGTGCAGACTGCCCACAATAAAAGGCCACCCCGAAATGTGCATAAATTTTTATTTTTTTTTGCTTTATTGGGGGTCTGGGGACTCAGAACCAGTCAGTGTCTGGTGTGACCACCATTTGCCTCATGCAGTGCAACACATCTTCTTCACATAGAGTTTATCAGATTGTCAATTGTGGCCTGTGGAATGTTGGTCCACTCCTCTTCAAAGGCTGTTATGGACAAAGAACACAGGTGCATTTTATTGATGGCATTTTGAATGCACAGAGATACCGTGATGAGATCCTGAGGCCCATTGTTGTGCCATACATCCATGAACATCACCTCATGTTTCAGCAAGATAATGCACGGCCCCATGTTGCAAGGATCTGTACACAATTCTTGGAAGCTGAAAATGTCCCAGTTCTTGCATGGCCAGCGTACTCACCGGACATGTCACCCATTGAGCATGTTTGGGATGTGCTTGACCGGCGTATACGACAGCGTGTACCAGCTCCCACTAATATCCAGCAACTTCGCACAGCCTTTGAAGAGGAGTGGACCAACAGGATGGAAACCCACATGCAAAGCCATCTAAAAACTGTTGTACGTCATGGAGGTATGTTTTAGATTGACCGATAAGCCTTTGTTGTTAGGCACGGGTACATACACATAAAAATCATGTTTACACACTATAAGCAAAATGCTGCATACACAGAGAGAAGTATTCAAGTAACACACAGTCTGCATCACAATCACAAGTGTTCATCTTCTATTGCACACTGCTTCATTACCTCATGTACTGCACACAGCCTACAACATACTGCATATCCTATATCATGGCCTTCCTTTAAATCCATCAGTATAGTAAATAAATTAATTAATGCAGACACTCATAAACACACACACATAGACCACATATCCCTCCATCAATTAGGCGTCATAAGATTCTCCCCATCTATGTTATACAAAATCCACAAATCTGCATCACTTAATTATAAAACCATAAAATTATAAAGTTTATTCTATATTGCACACTAACTCAAGTATTGTACACAGCCTGCCATGTATATTGCACTGTGCCTTATGTTTTTCCTTTTTGTCCATGTTTTTGTGTGTGTGTGTGTGTGTGTGTGTGTGTGTGTGTGTGTGTGTGTGCGTGTGCGTGCGTGTGTGTGTGTGTGTGTGTGTGTGTGTGTGTGTGTGTGTGTGTGTGTGTGTGTGTGTGTGTGTGTGTGTGTGTGTGTGTGTGTACTGATGGTGTGTTATTCTTCAAATAAAAAAGAGAAATGTGACACAAACATGTTTATTTAAATAAAGTTCAATTATGTTTACTACATGAAATAAATGGTCTTTGTGTTTTTATTGAAAATATCCACATTCAGCCAAGTATTAGTGTGTGTAAACTATGTGAACTATGTGTGAACTATGCTGTCTGATTGTAAATAAATGCTTCTTTCAATTTAAACAAATTTGCTCAATGCCCAGATGATATTCAAATTAATACTTCAAGTCAGCCATTGTTGGAATATACACAGGAAATATTATGAAATGTCATGGTCAGATGCAAAGACAGGCCTCGGCCTAATAGATGTTGGCCTGTGACATTCAGTGAAAGGTGTAAGGTTAGGTTTGTGGGTCGGTGCATTGTGGAGATTAATTAAAGTCCTGAATGCAAAGCAGTATCTGACCCACAGATTGACAGTTGTGCTTCCCCTGCTTATCTGTGACTGATTAAAGTGACAGGAAAACAGTACTGCAATATTTTCATGTCCAAAATACTGCATTGTGCAGTATGCCCAAGTACAGTGGTAACACTAGTATTTGTGATGAATGCAGTTCAAATGATCGCACTTGATTGATCTGTGTTGGAAACACTTTTTGTAAGGGGACATGTAAACTATTTGATAAGTAAAACAATGCACTGCACAACCCAACATTTTACTGCGATGCTCGGTAGTGGGCTTAGCGTTAAAAGTAAAGTTCTTGCTTTTCTACTCGGAGCAACGCAATGTACAACTCTTATTTTGACATATATGTTAGACCGGATGTTGACAGTTCCGTGTGGGAGGGAGAAGAAGAAAACGGGAGGTGTTCTCGTTTAGGGAAGAAATTATGTTCCGCAGACCGACGATATTGCCTTTGAGTGCACAAGCACCATGTGATTTACAATCCAGGATGTTTATGCAAGTCTAGGAGCAGGTTTATGAAGCCAAGTTGTTGTCTGGTAGTTGTGGCCATAGCAGCTTGTCAAAGCCTCATCCCGTCAGATATCAGAGGCTCAGCAGGTCCTGGTCAGGACTTGGAGGGGAAACTGCTGGAACACCAGGAGCCACAGGGGGGGTGCTAGTAGCAAAAACTGTGGTTGTGTCCTAAGGCAAGACACTTCACCCGCATTGTATGGAAGTGGTGTGTGTGTGAGTGTTGGTGGTGGTCGGAGGGGCCGATGGCGCAGATTGGCAGCCTCACTTCCGTCAGTCTGCCCCAGGGCAGCTGTGGCTACAATAGTAGTTTACCACCACCAAGTGTGGATGAATGAATGAACTGTAAAGCACTTTGGGTGTCTTGAAAGGAGCTATATAAATGCAATAATTAATTTAAAAATTAATGAATTAATATTTTGAAGTTATTCTGTTACTAATGCAGCATTACCAGCTGTGTTTGCCTATAAGATGTCATTTCAAGTACTGGTGATGATGGAAGATACTAATTAGAGCACTACATGTGATGAGTTCCTGCCTATTTCATAAGCTTTAACTAAGAATTGGAGGAAATTATAAGAGAGAAATATCTTATGTGGTAAAAGGAGAAATTCAATTTGTCAACTGGACAAAGTTTATTTGGTCAAACGTTTCGCAGCTCATCCGTGCTGCTTCGTCAGTTCTGGTTAGAGTGCTGATGGACACTGCTTATATCTAGCTGCAGGGAGGAGCTAACTACAATGAAATTACTCTAACTATTCCACCTCTTTGTTTTCAGCTTTCTGTCTTTTGTTTTTCAGTTTCTCTCTGGCGTCTAGTTTAGCATACCCATTCAAAACCCTAATGGCTGTTTTCACACCCCTAACCTGACCTGGCTAGCCCCCTTGTTTACTTTGTTTTGATTTAGGTTTGAGAATGGAATTATATATGGGAGACAAATTGTGTCTGACTCCCCCATTCCTGTTCAAAGAAGGATTCTCTTTCTTGACAAAAACAGCCTCTTTAACTCCCCTCTCAAACCAGTTCTTTCCTCTGGCTAAGATCTGTACGCACTTTTAGAATGTGAAGCTGAGTGTGTGTATGTAAGTTGTAGTGAGTGAGTGCATGAGCACAGTCATAGGCACTTTAACTAAAAGCACCTTAGTATTAGAACTACCTCATGGCACTTTAAGTGATTGTACAGAATTGTTTTACGTCTTGTCCAATCATGTGTATAATGTCTGTTGTATTGTCTTAATCTAGACTGTGTTTTTATTATTGTCTGTCTGCATGTTCTGCTCTTTTATTGTATCCTGTTTTACCCCTTCCAATGGGACTATGGATGGAAATTAGCTCCTAGCTAAATCCGGTGTATTTATGGCACTAGTCGTTCATTAAAGGGACAGTGTGTAGGATTCGTGGCGCATAGGTGGTTACTAGCTATTCCACTTCCTCTTTTGGCTATGGCAGACCTCGAGGGTCACCCGGACGCGACGTAGCGCCGAGATCGCGCGTGCCCGCGCACGAACCGCGCACCGCTGTATACATAAAGCACGGTCCCCCGTTCACTTTTTTTTTTTCTTTTCGCATGAAAACACACAATCCCGCAATTCATTTCCCTGCAAAACAATCACTCCCCGAGCACATGGGGCTTTTATACGGAAAAGCACAAAACTTAGCTTACTTAGCTTACCTTTGAAGGCTTTGCACAGGTCAAACTCTGTATTTCATCATAAACTTGGTCTCAATCTGTCCATAAGGATCCAGCGAATAAAATCCAGTAAAACAATTTAGTCCAAAATACGTGTTGTATCCATTACGATGTGTGATCCGGCAGCATGCTTCTTTACACAGGCTCCCCCTTCCCCCCTCCCCTTCCCCTTCTCTCCTTCTGTCCTTCACTCCCAAACGCAGCGCGGCTAAGCAGCTGTTAGCAGGAGCCGAGGCGAAGGATGAGCCCAAATGTCCTTCTGTGGCTCTCGTATTCAAAATGGCTGCCTCTATATGGGGAAGATCCCCCTTTTATGTGACTATATCTAAGTCCAAAAGAATACTTTGATTTCATGATGGAAGTGAAAAGGCTAGGAAAACAATGTATTTTTGAATGGGTATCTTCAATTTCAGTAATTAACAGGTAAAAATCTTACACACTGTCCCTTTAATACATGCTGTCCCATTCAAATTAAAAAAAAAAAAAAAAAAAAACCCTCACTGTCCTCAAAAGAATGGCCCGTGGCTTCTAGGTGAAGATGTACGGCAGATGACGGTCCACTCTGGCTCTCCCGTCTATGTTGGTACATTCTCTTGTGAAGTGGCTGTTTTGTTTCACCAGTGTAGCGCTCACTGCAGTCTTCACTACACTGAATGGAGTAGACCACATTGCTTTGTTTGTGGCTCAGTGTTTTGTCCTTTGGGTGGACGAGTTTTTGTCTTAAAGTGTTTGTGGGTTTGAAATAAACTGGGATTTCATATTGTCTGATAATCCTTTGTAGTTTTTCAGAAATGCCGGCCAGGTAAGGAATCGCTACACCTTTCCTCCTGGGTTCGGACTCTCTGTTGTCTTGTTTCTTGCCCTTGTCTCTCTTAGTTTTGTTGAAAGCCCATTTAGGATCTCCACAAACAGAGAGGGCTTCCTGCACATGTTGTTCTTCTTTCTCCTTACCCTCTGTGCTTGTGGGAACCACTTGGGCCCTGTGTTGTAATGTCCGAATAACTCCCAGTTTGTGCTGCAGTGGGTGGTGTGAATCAAAAAGCAGGTATTGGTCTGTGTGTGTGGGCTTCCTGAAGACTTCTACTTGGATTTAGCTAGATATAAGCAGTGTCCATCAGCACTCTAACCAGAACTGATGAAGCAACTTGGATGAGATGCGAAACGTGGATTACCATGGATTCTACCTGGACGACTGAGGGATTCTTCACACATCTTACCTAATATTGCAGATCCAGAGCTTCTTATAAGAGAAGAGCATTAAGAGGCAGTGAAAGTGAGGTTAAGGGACAGATAACTTGAGAGGGAGTTAATGTTTTGTGGTTCTTTTTTATTTGATCATACAGTGGATCTTAAAGGTACAGTGTGTAGGATTGGTGGCGCAAAGATGGTGTAGGTACCATGCACTTCCTCTTTTGGCTATGGCAGACCTCGAGGGTCACCCGGGCGCGCCGTAACGCGGACAGCTCGCGTACCAGCGCGCACCCGGCGCTGTGTGAGCTCTCGCCGACAACTACGGTATAAATAAAACGCAGTCCCGTTCACTGTTTTTTTTTTTCTTTTCGCATGAAAACACACATTCCCGATCGTGTACCATGACAATCTACACATCAAATGAAACCCTACAGTCTCCTCTTTTTGACTATGCAATTCATTTCCCGGCACAACAATCACTCCCCGAGCACATGGGGCTTTTATACGGAAAAGCACAAAACAAGGTTTGTTACTTAGCTTACCTTTGAAGGCTCTGGACAGGTCAAACTCTGTATTTCACCATAAACTTGCTCTCAATCTGTCCGTAAGGATCCAGCGAATAAAATCCAGTAAAACAATTAAGTCCAAAACACGTGTTAGATCCATTACAACGTGTGATCCGGGATATGCTTGTCGTTGTTTATCCAAAACCACGAGCCTTGCCGAAGGCAGAGCCCAAATGTCCTTCTGCGGCTCTCATAATCAAAATGGCTGCCTCTGCATGGGGAAGATCCCCCTTTTATGTGACTATATCTAAGTCCAAAAGAATACTTTGATTTCATGATGGAAGTGAAAAGGCTTGGAAAACAATGTATTTTTGAATGGGTATCTTCAGTTTCGGTAATTAACGGGTAAAAATCTTACACACTGTCCCTTTAATAAAGTGAGAGGATCACAGTGATATTACATGACATCCAATGTGAGGGATTGACTTATAGCCAATCTATTGGAAATATCATGTGGAAGGATATCCCATGATAAACTTTGAGATGAATATCAGGTACTCGGCTGCTGATCAGTTTTATTAATACAGTATAAGCAGTACAGAAAGAATAGAACAGAACAGAGCCTTGATGTACCTATCACCCTTTTTATACATTTCTCCTAGGTATAGCTGTTTCCTGTTTACTCAAAAGGAAAAGTTTGGCCATTCCACGTCATAAGCCTACAATAAGTTTTCTGCCTAGAAACAATGTTGGATACACCAGACTCAAATTTAACTCTATAAATTTATAGGCTTTTAGTGGGACAGCATGACAATGTTTGTATATTGTCAAGTTCAGGGTTATTTTTCTGAAGTTGTTTTTCTTTTGTACAAAACCTGGAACAGATAATACTGGAAATAACTGAGTAATTTCTAAAGTATTAGTCTGCACAGTCATATACCTGAAGCAGCACAGTTCAGTGTAAGCTGTTAACGGTCAGCCCCGATTGGTCAACAGAGCTGTTTTTCTGTCCTTACAGAATTAAAGTGTCACTGTTACACCAAAGGCTTCTGTCTTCACGTGTGTTACAAATATATCTGCTCAACATGATTAGAATTTAGAGCCATAAAATTGTTTAGTATGTCTGTATGTGTTTCCTTAATGGTCATGGCCTATGGTCATGAGCTCTGGGTAATGACCAAAAGGACAAGATCACAAGATACAAGCAGCCGAAATGAGTTTCCTCCGCAGAGTGGCTGGGCGCTCCCTTAGAGATAGGGTAAGGAGCTCAGTGATACGGGAGGGGCTCGGAGTAGAGCCGCTGCTTCTCCACGTCAAGAGGAGCAACTGAGGTAGTTCGGGCATCTGTTCCGGATGCCTCCTGGACACCTCCCTTGGGAGGTGTTTCGGGCACATCGCACCGGGAGGAGGCCCCGGGGAAGACCCAGGACACGCTGGAGGGACTATGTCTCTTGGCTGGCCTGGGAACGCCTTGGGGTCCCCCCAGACGTACTGGAGGAAGTGTCTGGGGTGAAGGAAGTCTGGGTGTCCCTACTTAGACTGTTGCCCCCCGCGACCCGGCCCCGGATAAGTGGAAGAAAATGGATGGATGGACGGTATCGTCTCGGCCTCACTCCCCTACAGCACGTGGTGCATAAATTGAACACCGTTTGCGCAGAATGACAAGATAGGGGCCCTTATGTTGGTTGAGTAGGACTATACGAGCCCAGTTGTTACAGTAGGCCTACGATTTTCTAAATAGCAAATTCATAGCACCTGGAAAATACTTTGAATCTTTGCCACAGTCATGTCCTCCTCCCTGACAGCCAGCCACTTTGTGCCCTTGAACAAAACGTAGGTGTTCATCACACCGCATCGCAAATACCTACAAATACCTCCCGTCGAGTGGGGCTCACGGAAAGCACAGCTTCCGGGTCATTAAGAAAGTCCTTTAGGCAAACTCAGGAATGGAATTTTTTCTGAATTCCAAATGACCATTTTTCCAGAGCACCTAAAATCAAGTGAAGAGCCATTTCATATTTTTGTTTTTTAGACTTTAAGAAGGACAACAGGATATAAGTCGTCTCATGTCGATTTTAAATAAAAAAAAAAAAAAAAATACAGGCCATTTTCTGTTTTTTATTTTAATTCAGAATGGAAATTGGATGGACTCTCCTGCCCTCGGGGAGAAGGTACCGGAGTCTCCGGGCCCACTCCACCAGACTGTCAAACAGCTTCGTCCACCAGGCTGTCAGGAGGCCCCCCCCTGGGGGGGGCGCGGTGTGATGCCGGGGGGGGCGCGTATGACCCTGGGAAACATGCTTTTTTGCCATACTGTACTAGAACGAAAGTGTAATTGCACATCAACAACAGTAGTTGGCAGTAGCGCTCTCGTTGTCGCTCTGGGGCAGGGTTCGGCGACCTTAAATACGCGATATACGCACAGAACAGACTTGCCATCAGCAGAACATCCTCTGTCACAGAAAAAACACGTTATATTCCACTGAGCTTTGAGTTTATGCAAATGGACCATGTGGTTTTTAAGTTTCGTTTCTGTAAAACGTAAACAAATGTGCACAAAGCTGCATTAAAAGCACATTATATTTGAGTCCTCAGTGCAAAAAAAGAGTGCAGTGTTTGTTGGAAGTTTCTTTCTTTTTTTGTTTTTAATGTTAATAAAAGGATACATTGTTATGCAGAGGTGTACTAATAATTTTCTAGACAAATAATACTATTAATAGTCATGCATAGGGAGGGGGGCGTGAAATATTTTCTTCTTCCTAGGGGGGGCGTGTTGGAATCAGAATTACGAGAAGTAGCGGGAGATTTTAGCACACAGGTTTAATAGATTCGAAGCCAATTACATTTGGTTTACATAGCACTGATCGCACGCACTCACAGATTGCAACAGGAAAAACCTCTTTCTTATATAGACAGTACACTGCTGACTTAGCGTCTAACTCCATACATGGCATTTTAGCTTTGCACAGCTCTTGAGGTAAACAGCCACCAAAATAAACCCCATAGTATAGCTTTCCCCAGAAACTCATAGAATGACAAATGAGAGACAACTGGCTAAAGCCACGTAAACAGTTTTGGCATGCTTAAACAACAACTAGTAAAGAAGATCACTGAGCACATTGGGAAACAAGTTACTTGTTATCATAAAATCATAAAATCAAAAGTAATAACTCACAATATCCCCCTTTCGGTCACATACAACATGTGACCGCTTTAACAGAATCAAACCAAAAGAGTAGATATTAATTTTAGCATTAGCTTTTTATCATCATCACACAAATTAATACATGACACTCGGACACTTCAGAATAAGAAACAAGGAGCACTTTATGAGATCAGAATTAGACTTTATTTCAGTGAAAGTTTAGTCTAGGCAATCATAGTTGAACTTAGTCCACAAATTCCGGAGATTCTACAGAAAGTAGCAAAATTTGGGAAGTAGGAGATTTTTGTTTTAAGGCAGTCGCTATCAGTCGTTCCACTAATGATCGAAGACAAGGGATGACACAACATCCAATTATAATCAAAATAGTGATCATAATCAGTATTGTAGTAGCAATAGACACTATTGTTGACGCCCAAGGTCCAAACAACTTATGGAGCCAATTTGTCCAGGAGTCTTCAGAGACACCAGAATTTTTAGCCATTTCAGCGGATAGTGACTTAAGCTTATTTAACGCTTTAGCAATGCTTCCATCAGGTGAAGTATTATTGGGTATAAAAGTACAGCATTCCCCACCAAACATGCTGCACACTGACGATTCTTTGGCCAGCAACATATCAAGGGCGATTCGATTTTGCCAAGCCATAAGTGACGTTGGACCAAGTTGCTCCACAATACCCTCTATTGCTTCAATTGTATAATTTATAAACCTTTGCTGATTGTAATAGAGGTAATTTATCCAGATGACATTTTTAGTAGCAGTTATTCCTGCAGAAAAAACTGAAGTTAATCCTGCTACAATTTCATTTTGAGCCTTATGCTCATTTGGCACCCCAACCGGTGTACCAAGCACGCTAAGATAAATGTCCTCATTAAACGATCCTGCTAATTTGGATTTTGATGGGTAGGACAACGATCTCTTATGGATGTTTTTATCCATCGAGCTACCCCCGTATGATACTTGGATCTGTTTCAAGTCTAACAAATCTGCTGAGCCTATAGTAAAAGGTGTAATCAACATAATTGGCGTACAAACACCTGACCATGTTTTTGACAGGATAGCATACATACGTAAATCAGCACATAACCACCAAATGTCAGCTCTGGCAGTGGTATGAGTTGTCAAAAGTGCAAACTCTTCATAATTATTTGAAGAGAAAGTCCAGTTACAAAAATTAGTAATGAAACTTTCTATTTCATTTTCATCACTACTCCTTGTATCTGTATGTATGACAGTATCCTGAAGAAAACAGGTATAATCGGCTGTACCTATAACCCAAGATGTAGGTGTGTCTTTTGAAGTTACTGCAGGTAACTTGTTGTGAAGGGAATAGCAGTCATCAGTTTGATCAAATGACTTTCTAGTGAAGAGTTTAAGTATACAGGTTAAATCTCTCTCATTAGAATATGGTATGGACGTGGTAGTTAGTTGTGGTCTAGCTGTAGAGCACACAATGCAGTCCTCCGAAGTCAAAGTATGGGCAGTGTACTGTACCCATTTTAACCATGTATTTTCATTAATTTCATGCCCTGTTTCAATCTTTATTGCTTCAGACAGAGAAACTAAATTATTCTCCAGAGCTGGCTTATTGGTCTTTAAAATTGTCATTTGAATATAGCCTTCAAAATTCAATTTCAGCTTTCTATTACATGGTACGGAAATAACTTCCGAACATTGGAAACTTATGGAATATATTCCAGAGTCTTTGAAGGTCGGATTTGTAATAGACAATATTAGAGGATTACATCGGTTAGTGCTTGCTTTGCGTTCTCTACAGCTTCTTAGACCCATTTGATAAGATGCTTCATCTTTTTTAATTTTTGTTAAAGTAACTCTTTGCTGAGAATCAGTCTGAGGAGCATCTCCTTCTTGATTACGTTGTATACTGGTACTAGTTATAATCCTGGCTTTATCTATAAATGTATCAAAATTATTTGCTTTTGTCAGACAAGTGTCTCTGCAAATAATTTGGACATTAAATGCATGATCTATAGCTGGCACCCCTAGCATACAATCTAACACTTCGCATACGTCAAAAAGCAAATTACAAGTTTGTTGCTCATAACAGTACTTTATCAATTTTGGTGTTACTCTTTTCTCACTCCTCAATGCCTTTTGTCTTTTGTCTCTTTTTAGTGCCCATTGTTTCTTACCTGTATTAGCCTCTGCCAACTCAGGTGTAGCGTAGACTGTAGTTTTAACTGTTGGCTGTTGTGAGCTGCTCTGTCCGAGGTCAGATTCAAGACTTTCATGGATAAATAGAGTGTAACCCCACACTAAAACAACAAAGAACAGTATAATTAGCATGATTAGAAATATACATTGAGAATATTTCCAAAAAGAAGACTTATACTCTCCTCGCGCTTTTTCTCCGTCTTCTCCCCCTTTTCTCCTCCTTCTCTCCTGGAGCCCCAGCAGCAGAAGGTGGACAAGAGTGTTTTTCAGGTTCCTCGGCATCATCAGTTTCCGGAGTCGGTCGGCTCTCTTCATCCTGGATAGCAGATGTAGCGGCATTGTCAATTTGGTTTTGAGGTGAATGTCTCTCATTTGGGTCTACTGGTGCTTTAAAACAGTGTGATAAGTGATACCACACTTTTGAATCTTCTCTTTGCACTTGAACAGATCTTCCCGTGCATTGCAGAACTTGATATGGCCCAGTCTGATAAGCTTGAGTCCAATTGCTTCGCTTATGGACTTTTACATACACCCAAGATCCTGGAGAAACTTCAGTGTCTGGATCAGCTATGTCTTGTAAATCATATGTTCTCTGTCGGCATTTGTGCAGTTGTTTCACAATTTCTTGTAACTGTTGAACATATGAATGGTGTCTTTTGTCCCATTCTACAAACGGAGCATCCTCATTGTATAAACCTTCAGGTTTGTGCATTTCTCTGCCCGTCAACAACAGATGAGGAGAATATGACGTGGTTTTATTTATACTGTTTCTGATATCCATCAACACAAAAGGTAGGGCAGTAACCCAATCAAGTTTAGTAGTTTTCCAAACTTTTGCAAGTTTTCTCTTAACCGTCGCATTCATCCTCTCACAAACTCCTTGACTGGCAGCATGGTAAACGGTGCCAAAACGTTGAGTGATATTAAGAGCCTTCAGCACATCTCGAACTATTTTTGCAGTGAAATGCGAACCATTGTCCGTCCTTATAAGACTGGGGACTCCAAATCGTGAAAAAACATCAGTAGTCAAGTGTTTTACTACTTCCATAGCAGTTTCTTTTCTGCACGGGAACGCTTCAACCCATCTTGTATATTCACAGACAATGACCAATAGGTATCGGAATCCTCGAACTCTCATCTCTGAACCCATATCTGTAAAATCCATGACTATTCTTTCAAAAGGCTTATTGGGTAAAGCATAAGTTCCTGGAGGCGGTTTACAAGTCTTCCTTGGGTTCATAGTTTGACAAACTTGACAATCATCAATCCAGTATTGCATTATAGACTTCATGTGTGGATGCCACCACAGATCAATATGCTTCAAGATAGCTTCATAACTGCGATGAGTTGGAGTATGGTATTCGTCATAAAGCATCCGAAGTAGCGGAATTGGAGCTACAATTTTTCCTTCATGATTTCTCCAGATTCCTGTAGTGTCTTTAGTAGCCCCTCGTTGTCTCCAAGCATTGTGCTCATAAGCTCCCCCTGCGTCTTGAATCTCTTTTATGTACGTTGTATCGATTGCATTTGCATCAGGTAACATCTCCAGCTTTTCTTCAGTATGAATGTTCTGTCCCAAAGGACAGAACACCGAGCCACAAACAAAGCAATGTGGTCTACTCCATTCAGTGTAGTGAAGACTGCAGTGAGCGCTACATTGGGGAAACAAAACAGCCACTTCACAAGAGGATGTACCAACACAGACGGGCGTGCCAGAGTGGACCGGCTTCTGCGGTACATCTTCACCTAGAAGCCACGGGCCATTCTTTTGAGGACAGTGAGGTTCAGATCTTAGCCAGGGAAAAGAACTGGTTTGAGAGGGGAGATAAAGAGGCTATTTTTGTCAAAAAAGAGAATCCGTCATTAAACAGAAATGGGGGAGTGAGATATAACCTGTCTCCCATTTATAATGGGATTCTTAGACCAGTCAAACAGAGCCAGGGCAGAGGGGTGGAGAGGGTCGTTAGACGTTGAATAGGGGGTCGAAACAGCCGTCAGAGTAATTTGAAAAACAAAGAGACAGATTAGGGGGATCGTTTTCAGAGCTTTTGTCATTGTCAGACACGCCTCCCGGCAGCTAGATATAAGCAGGGTCTAACCAGTACAATAACCAGAGCTGACGAAGCCTCTCGGATGAGCGGCGAAACGTTTTCAACCAAACAAACTTTGTCCAGTTGACAAATTGAACTTCTCCTTTGATCATTCAGTATGAATGAGCATATTTTTTAGATTGTGATTTGCAGCTTTCTTTGCTGCTTGATCTGCTGCTTGATTTCCCAGAGAAATAAAATCTTTTCCTTTAGTGTGGGCTTTGCACTTCATAATAGCAAGTCTTGATGGCAGTTGAATGGCGTTTATCAGTTGTTTGATCAATGATTCATGCTTGATTGGTAGGCCAGTCACAAGTTTGAAACCATTTCTGATCCAACCAGCCAATGACAACGTAACAGTTTTATATGCGTAGACTGAATCCGTATAGATGTTTACTGCCTTGCCTTCCGAAAGTTGTAGTGCTCGTAACATTGCTGTTATCTCGGCGACTTGAGCAGAACCTTTACTGATTTGTTGAGCTTCCATCACACGATACTCATTTAAAGGTAGTTGTTCCACAACTGCATACGATGACACAATGTGTCCCTCTTTTGCTCTATAAGAGCAGCCGTCACAAAAAATAGTCATCTCTGGGTCTGAGAGCGGTGTAGTTTGCAAATCTGCTCTCACATATAGTTCAGTTTTAACCTTTTCTTCACACACATGTGGAATTCCTTCAGTCTCCATGTTTGCAGCCATATTGACATTTCCACCTTCATAAGTAATATGAGGCTGTTTCAGAGTCTTTGAGATGTTATTTGATCTTCGTGCAGTAGTGATGAATAAACGAGAGTTGAGATAGGCCAATATTCCATGTCCAGTGTGTACCACCAGAGGATGATTCTGCACAATATGTGAAGTCTTTTCAATTGTCCTTGCCAAAGCAGCCAGATAACGAGCACAACCAGGTTGAGTTTGTTCATGAGAATCCAATCGGCAGGAATAGTGTTTCAGCACTCTTCTGCTCTGTTGGTACTTCTGATAGAGCACAGCTTGAACAAATGACTGTCTTTCTGACACATCTAGATGAAAAGGAATATCATAATTTGGAGCACATAGGCTACAAGCTGCACAAATGGCTTGCTTTGTTTTGGTAAATGCCTCTTCAGATTCTGTCGTCCAAAGCAGTTCAGCTGACAAATTATGCATTCCATGAGGCTTAATAAGTTCTCGGAGTGGCGTAGTAAGTTCAGTGTAGCCAGGAACATATTCACGAGAATAATTACAGAGTCCCAAAAAACTGAGCATCTGACGCACCGTAGTAGGTTTTGGAGTTTTTAGAATAGCATCTTTGTTACTGTCGGTCACTCCTTGGGTGCCGTTTGATACTTCTCTTCCGAGGAAATGCACAGTTTGTCGTGCAACTTGTATCTTTTGCCTTTTCACTTTATATCCTTTTTCTGCCAGATGTGTGAGCAGTAGCACTGAGGCTTCCAGTACTTCTCTTGCCGTTTTTCCCGCAATCAGGATATCATCCACAAAAGTAATCAGAGTACATGTCTCTGGGAACTTCAAATCTTCCAAATCTTGTCTTAGAAAATGACTGAAATATCCCGGACTGTGCTTCCATCCCATGGGCATCCTTTTATATGAATAGACTTTATTTCTGTGTCTGAAAGCAAAGTATTTCTGGGATGATGCCTCCAAGTTGATTGTAAAGAATGCATTGGCCAAATCAATCACAGTATAGAACTTATATCCCGGTCGACAGGTTATTCAATGCAATGTAGGGATCTGGCACTGGGTATGATTCTCCCGCTGTGACCTCATTGATAGGACGAAAATCTTGCACCATTCTCCAATTCTGCAGATCCGATTTCTTCACTGGAAAGAGCGGTGTGTTGTATTCTGACTTTGTTTCATAAATCACCCCAGATTCCAGCAATCCATTGATAGTTTCTTGAATCCCCGCTTCTTGTTCTTTTCTGAGTGGATATTGGGGAGTATAAACTGGTTTGTCCGTAGTGAGTTGCACCTTGACAATATGCTCTGTTTGTCCCACATCATTTGGGTGCATCATCCATATGTTAGAGGGTACTTGTGCCAGATACATCTCAGTGTCTGGATGATCTTCAAAAGTCCGTTGTCTGCATTGTTTTGATGTTCTGGTGTTATCTTCAGAGCCTTGGGGTAAAACAACCTTAAACATCTTGTATTGCGGATTATAGAATACTCCATTGGATCCAGCGTCATTATATTGGAGACTTGAAGCTAGTTTGACCATTGGTCCGAGCTGTTGTGGCAAATGATCTTTTGAGATGGCCAGAGTCACATGAGGTGCACTTTCTTTGCTTCCCCTGTAGTATGGGTTTAAATCTTCTGGAAGGGACACAGCCAATGCCATTCCTTGTGGACCCAAATAAAGATGCGGATAGCTCACTCGGAAAGTTTGTCCATCGATGTTTTGCCATGCCTCATCATAAACATCATCATCAAGTTGGGAATAGTTCAAAGTGATGTGTAAAGGGTCCAAAGGCTCACTTAGTGCATATAATGTTCTAGCCCATTTTTTATAGTCTTGCCACAATGCTGATGCAGTATTTCCTTTTTCTGGATCCGTGAGAATTTGTGTCCAATAAATGGTAACTTGCGATTTTAAATCTTGTGCAGTGTCAGGAGAAAGGTACAAAATCTCAGTAGTTTTACACTTAGTTGCATTTGTCAGCATCTTGATTGTTTCACATCTGTCGAGTATTTTATGACCTTCTGGGCAAAATATCACTGACAATGATAGTTTACTCATTAAGTCTCTTCCACATATGGAAACACTGCAATCAGGTAGATATAAGAATTCTTGTTTTACGGTTTGCTCGTTCAGTGTTACTGCCAATGGTTCAGTAAATGGTTTAACTTCTGCTTGTCCCACACAGCCAGTTATGGACATACTTTTTGATGATAGTGGAAACTTCTGCTGAATACAAGATACTGTTGCTCCTGAATCCACCAAAAACTTAATCTTTTGTCCATTCACTTTTAAGACCACCATTGGTTCGCTTTTCCATGGATTTAGCGAATGGCCTGGCTGCGGGTCTCTTCAGCAATCTTGATATTCATCAAAACATCCATTAGTGTTTCTTCCTCCTTGATGGTGTTCTTCAATATTCATAATTCTCCCACTCGGTCCTGGGGTCCTTGGAATAGTTGTCTGTTGAGTTGTCCCCACCTGTGTATTATATGACGGCATCATCTGTGGCATAAATTGTTGATTATATCCTTGCATAGGTTGCATTTGACGTTGAAAATTATTTGGCCCTTGTCCCGGTCTTTTTGGACAACTGTTTCTCCAATGTCCGAATCCACGACAGTAACTGCATTGATTGGATTGTGGCTGATTAATCATATAGCCTCTTCCTCTGTTGCCTCCAAAATTTCTGTAACCTCCTCGATTTCTTGGTTGAGGGCCATTATAGATCATAACTGGCACATTTGGCGTTGACATAGATTGATTTGGCTGAGCATTAAGTGTCATTGTTTCTTGCGGTTGTTGTGTATTCATCATCATCTGAATTGCAGCTGTCAGTTGTTTTGTAGCAGATAACATATCTTCTTGATCAGAGTCCGCTTGTATGCTCATTATTTTTGCATTTTTGTCTTTTTTCTTGTCTTTTAGTTCGGCCTGGTACTTTGCCAATTGTAATTTCACTGTGGCAAGTTCCAATTCTTGCTTCTTTTCTTCAGTAGCTTTTTTGTCTTTTAGCCATTTATTTATTTGATGATTGCAATGAGCATCAAATTCATCTTCTGTTTTGTTATAGAGGCCCATCACATTTTGAAGTGCTTCTTGAACCACAGCAGGCATACCTTTCACCAGAGTAGAGCGGAACATAAACGACATTCCAGTGCCGACTTCAATTCGTTCTCCAGTTGTGTCGTGATATAAGTTTGTAGCACGTTGCTTATAACTGTAATAATCTTCATTGTCCTTCATTTGCATACTCAACAATTCCTCTGTGACCATAGTAGGATATCTTTCTTTAAGTTCTCCCTCCAGGGCTTCACGGAAAATATGAATAGCATGGGTATTACGTAGCCTTCCTCCCAATTTTCCTTCTATGGCTCTTCTGATATTTTCGGCAACGGTTTCATCAGCAACTTTAATCAGAGCTGCTTGAATATCTCCCCAACACAAGCGATCTCCAGCTGTTTCCTTAAACAAAGCTCTTAGCCACGGGACACCACCTTTACTTATTTTTGGGAGATTTAGCATCAGAGCACTCCAATCCTTTAATGAGAAGGGTTGATAGACCACCTGTTGACCATCTAACCTTACTGGGAAGACACCTGTAGACTTCTTTGATTCCTGTAGCCTGGGATTAACTGTGCCATTAATGTATGCCTCTTTGCATTCAGTTTGTTCAACATTTCCATTAAAATATCCTTCAACTGCAAAGGATTCATCTTCATGCTCCACTGACTCTTTTTCCAAATCTTCTTCTTCTTGACTCTTTGTTGACTTTGGCGTCCAACTTTTACTGGATCCCGGTATCTCCTCTTGGTTAAGCTCTTGATCTAAACTTTTCATATGCTGTTCTTTATTGCTTTGCTTTAATTTTTTATCCATCTCCATCATCTGAGTCAATGCCGACACCTGGGTTTGAATCAATTCCATTTTCTCTTCAAGTTGTCTTGTTTGTGGCTCCACAGGCATCAGCGCTAACTCTCCTCCAAGTACCTTGTGTGTCATTTTTGGTGTCCAGCACGAAGCTTGTTCCCATGTGTTTAGAGAAGCAGAGGGTGTCACTGTTCCTGGATCATCACCAATATCACCTGCATATGACGGAGGAGCATTTTCACTTAACATCTCAGGAAGACATCCTTTTTCTTTTTCCGGTGGATCTATAGGACAATGTGTTTTAGTCTCAAGTGGGGGAACATCTGAATTATCTGCTTCATTTTGTTTTGATGACTTTTGAATTGCCCTTTTAGTTGCTTTCTTTTTTGGTTGTTTACTGCTCATCATTTCTCCCTCTTCTTCTTCCGACTCTTCTCCAAAATCTTCAGGTTTAGAGCGGGTGGGATATCTGTGTGGTGCCACATATTTTTCAAGATTTGGATATATCCCCACAGCAGGTTCTCTTAGAAATTCCTTCAGAAGGTCTTCTTTTATGACCACTTTCTTCTCTTTTGGCTTAAGAACCAGAACAGAAGACAAATCTCTCATTTCCTGTATTTCCGTCATCTCCTTTGCCCACTGGTGCAATTTTTTAACAAATTTCATCTCATCTTCATACTTCTGTATTTTTAATTGGCGTTTCAACTCGATCTTGTGCTTCTGTATCTTTAATTGGTTTATTTTCCTCATTATAGTACTGTGCTCAGGCTCCAGATTGCACTGCTTTATCTTTTCCTTGCAGTAGTTTTTAATATTTCTCCATTGTGCCTCCGTTGGTACAATAGCATCTTCTCCAGAATGAAGCATTCCTTTTTTGACATATTTTTTGATTATGTCTTGAATGACTGCTTGTTTTGCTTGGGCACTTCTCGGGTTTGGCTCCTCCTCCAACACTTTCTTCCTCCAAAACTGTCTTAATTGGTCAAACGTAATGAATTGGGACATTTTGATATAGTTTTTATTTATTTATTAATTATTACCAGCTAAATGTTGTTGTTGTTGTTTTTTAACCTAACTGATTATATTGATAGAGTGGGACACTATTTAAAAATTACTGATTATCCTCTATCTACCTGTAGGTTTTTTAGGAAGACTGATCCCCGCTGTCACTTTTTGTCCTTAGCCTGATCTCTAGAAAGAAGAAAAAATCGAACTTAGATAATGTTTGAAACCAAAATTACCCCATCAAAATGCAATATTTTATTACATTTTGCTGAAGCAATTCAAATTTAAATGCATTTAAATTTTAAGTATTTTATCAGTATAGACATCAAAAATAAGGTTCAAATTTATTGAACTTAAGTAATTAATTTTAATCACCTGCTTAATTAACTGTAGTCAGCTCTACAGCTTTAGTCGAAGTTTTAGAATGTGTGAACTTCAGTCACATTTCACTTCCCGCAGAATATTTCAGGTTGTAGCATTAAGTTTGAGCTTCTGCAAAAATAAAAGAAATGTAAACAATGTTTTAATTAATTTTATATTTTGGTTTTACATCAAACAAAGCAAAAACCTCTAATTACAGATTGGAATTTTTGAACCAAATTTACATATTACCCCAAATATCTAAATACTGTAAATTCAACTCATCCAAGCTGTACTTATTTAATTTTCCCATATAATTTTAACATTTTAATATGCATTTACTATTTTCCAAATTCATTTGTATAATTAATTAATATTTAATCACCAATGACACTGTACAATAATCCATATATTTTATTAACACAAACAAAACTTTCAGCCGTCACAAACACCCATACTGCTCCCTAGTGACACTGACACATACCCACACAAGCACAGACACTGTGGACCAGCAGCTCAAATTACACCAGCACTCACACAAAGGAGATAGGAGAAAAGTGAAATCTAATAAATGTTTTAACTCATACAAGCTATCTACAATAACTAATAATTTAAGAGCAAAATGTAAACAGCAATAATAATTTATTTATACTTAAATTTTTTAAAAACTTTAGCCAATTCTAGAATTCTACTTTATATAATTTTGAAATTTAACTCGATCTAAAAATAGACGTACAAGAATGATCAATTAAATTAATTGGTTCAATTTTACAGTTCAAAACAATATATCTTTATAAAAATCGATTTTTTTAAATTTTACTTCACATACGAGCAGAACCAATGCGCTCCCATGTGATTTACACGGAATAATTAGCGAGACGGACTGCACCAGTCAACATAACATGACTTTTACAGAAGCCGGATCTATTGAGGAAACATCGCTAAATCTATTACACGGAGCTGTTTATGATTTTTTCCATCGGACTTAAACAAACAAATATACTGTAAGATTTACCCAAAAACTTTTATTCAAGATCGAACAATCAATGCTTTTAACCATGTTTTGAACTGTAAACCATATGAAAAGCATGAACCAAAATAAAAGATAATCGTGCACTTTTGTAAGTGTAATATATTTATTTTATTAAGAATGTCGCCCTATCTCAAATCATTTGTCTGTTATCTGCAGCTTTACTTTTATTTTTATAATAGCATTTATACAAGCTATTTGAGGAATTTAACTTAAAATTTTATATACAAAGTCCAGATATACCAGGCAATTCTTACAATTTAACTCTAATACATCCAGTAATTATTTTACAATACAATTATCCTCTGTGATTACAACACAATGAAAATAGCTTGCATAAACTCTATTAGTACCTCAAATGTTTATTGTAAAACATATTTTCAACAACTTGTATATGACTAATCCCAACACATAGTAACCTGTAATTTGAGTCTAACTTAACCCTTTCTATTTATAATATGGGCAAAACACCCTGCACATAGCATTCTCTCAAAACAGCCACTCAGACACAATCTCACAACACTTTCTTAGCAAACTTTTACTCACACTAACAATTTTTTAACACAATTGGAGCCATCATACAGTGCCATTAAATGATCTCAATTAAACATTTGAATTTTCTTCCACACTTAATTCGTCATCCCAGCTATGCAGAGACAAAGAATTATCAGAGGGTGGCAGAACTATTTCAGGAGTTTTTGGAAAACGTATCAGCACAGCTATCACCAAGACAATGCATAGAATTAAGAAACCCAAAACCACAACCGTAATAAGAGTAAATTGTAAATTGAAACTCGATAGATCATATTCTTCTTTTAAGTCATATAACATTTTTACCAGCTTGGAAGAGTTGGATGAACACAAAGCCTTTGTTATATTAACATTTTTGGTTATTTCTTTTGCTATTTCAATTTTTAATTTTTTAATTACAGTGTCTACATGAGTTTGGTGAGTTTGTTCAGCCATTGTTTCCATTGAATATGTAACACTTTTTACAAACGTATTAAATTTGTTCGTAATGGATTGAATATCAAACAAACTATTTTTTGCCATATTGGACTCAGATTCATTATCATTACTTATTGATCTATTAATAAGAATACCACTTTCTCTATCCATTAAAGTGTCGTTTGGCATTGTGACTAAAGCAGTTTTATGAGTAGTGCTCACATTTGCCTCTGTTGTATTATGTTCACAAATATTATCACTACTCGATTCAACAAGACCAAAAGGAAAACTGTTGCATTTACATTTAAATATAGATCTAGGTCTGTTAACCCATCTACACGACAATTTGGCCTCAACAAAATTCACATCCCATAGCAGCGTATCATTCAATTTTTCACAGACTTTGGAAAACTTTCCATAACGAACAGAGAAAGTGGCGATCTCCTGCGTTTTTTGATATCCTAACTCCACCCCTTCTATTAACAGCTCTTTGTCACAAGGCTGTGCAATGATTCCAATCTGTAATACGGTTCCCTCTACCACTTTGCAATGACATGTAATATCATCATTTGTTTGGGAATAATTCACACTGACTTGTTTGATAACCTCTGCAGAGCTCAACTTAATGAGGAACAACAATAAAACCCATATACTGGGATACAACATTCTTACGTTTGATCACAAAAATATATTCTACAACCGTAAATGTTCTTGTTCAATTTTTGAACAGGCACAATTTTAGAGCGCTCTGGTTACACATGTAGATCTACTATTAATTCAAATAAAACTGATTCAGAATGTTACCTTTTTTTTTTGTTTTTTACACTGTTTATTACAAAACTGACAGATATATTACATATATCCTTATTCTGATTCTGATTTTTTCAGGTGTACACAGTTACAGAAGCAATACAGATTGCTTATTACATTTAATGTTTTTTTACATTATTATTGGGCTGCCAATGTGAGGGTAATGACATATTGGCAATTCGTTCAAGATCCAGGGCCAACAAATAAAATTCCCTCTTGGTTAACAATAGAACATAATCTAGCTTCAAAAACATCTCTGAGGGCAATTATTTTTTCATCACCTAGGCCGATGTCCTCTCGAAGAGGAGAACACTTTATTCTATTTAACGTTCAGAAAATCTGGTCACAAATAAGAGGGTTTTGTGAACTTCCAGACACCTCAGTACATGCTCCTATATGGCATAACCATGCATTCCAGCCCTCACTCACAGATGGAGTTTTCTTGGAATGGAGTCATAAGGGTGTGAAATCCATAGAAGATTTGTATATAAACAAACAGTTCTGTTCATTTGATCAGTTACAAATGAAGTATATATTGCCTAAAACACATTTTTTTAGATTCTTACAGTTAAGGAATTATGTAAGACAAAACATCCCAACCTTCGACTCTCTTCCTGCAGAAAACCCTCTGTTCAAGATCTTATTGAGCCCACCAGAAGCAAAGGGTATAATCTCATCATTAGTTAAACTTTTTTTTACAGAATATGGCTCAACCTGCAATGACAATTAAACAAAAATGGGAGGAGGATCTTAATATTAAAATCAAAGATGACATATGGAAACAAGTGTTAAGTGATCTCCATAACTGTTCTGTTAATGCCAGATTGCAGCTGATACAATTTAAAGTCATACATAGGCTGCATTATTCAAAAGTAAAGTTAAATACATTTTTTCCTCAAACATCACCTCTCTGTGACAGATGTAAAACAATTAATAGTACGCTTGCACATCAACTCTGGTTATGCCCAAAACTCCAAGGTTTTTGGTGCTCAATATTTAAATGGTTTTCCCGTGCACTCAAGATAACTATAGATCCCGACCCTGAAACTGCTCTTTTTGGCTTCTCCAACACTTTGGAAAACCTGGGCCATGATGTCACTACAGTAGTGGCTCATGGCATGGTGATAGCTAAAAGATGCATTTTAAAACTGTGGAAATCGGAATCTCCACCCCAATTTGAAGCCTGGCTCAGGGAATTAATGGGAGTACTACATATTGAGAGACTGAGGTACGAGGTGTCGGGCAGTCCTCAAAAATTTCAGAAGGTATGGAAACCCATCCTAGAACACTTGAATTTGTAGTGGACTCCTGAAAAAGAATATTACAATGTTGTCAAATGATTTAACTGTGGACACTTGCACTTTGTAATTTTTTGTTGTTTTTGTTTTGTTTTTTGTTTTGTTTTGTTTGTTTGTTTGTTTTGTATATGTACCCCACTGTGTGTTTTGTGTTGTGTCTTTGTAATAAAAAAAAATTAGAAAAAAAAAAAAAAAAGAAGCAATACAGATTGCTTATTACTCTTTTTTTTTTTTTTTTTTTTTTTTACACTAATTTTTTCAGGTGTACACAGTTACAGAAGCAATACAGATTGCTTATTACTATTTTTTTTTTTTTACACTAATTTTTCAGGTGTACACAGTTACAGAAGCAATACAGATTGCTTATTACTATGAAACAGTGCTTAGATAAACCTAAAAAATCTTTTTAACACAATTTTTTTACAAAAGTCCCATATTCATTACGTCATAATAAAATTTTATCTGACCAATTTCGACAGTATTTTGGAAAAGGCATCCGTCTGTACCTTCTGGTTGGCGCGCTCTTATGGCGTAGGTTTTTCTGTGACTTTCGGGTGAGCCCGTTGTCCTGTTGTTTTCTCCAGCTGTTCTTGTGCTCCTTTTATTTATTTATGCCCGCATTCCTCCACCATTTTGTTGGAATCAGAATTACGAGAGGTAGCCGGAGATTTTAGCACACAGGTTTAATAGATTCGAAGCCAATTACATTTGGTTTACATAGCACTGATCGCACGCACTCACAGATTGCAACAGGAAAAACCTCTTTCTTATATAGACAGTACACTGCTGACTTAGCGTCTAACTCCATACATGGCATTTTAGCTTTGCACAGCTCTTGAGGTAAACAGCCACCAAAATAAACCCCATAGTATAGCTTTCCCCAGAAACTCATAGAATGACAAATGAGAGACAACTGGCTAAAGCCACGTAAACAGTTTTGGCATGCTTAAACAACAACTAGTAAAGAAGATCACTGAGCACATTGGGAAACAAGTTACTTGTTATCATAAAATCAAAAGTAATAACTCACAGGCGTCATAGAAAATAATTGAGAAGCACTACTCTAGACACTTTAAAAAACTGCTGCTAAGGACTACTGTTGCTACTGTTGCACTGTTGCACATTTACATTTACTACTGGAATTTTACTCCTGTTGTACTGTTGTTTACTCCTGTTATTGCACTAGAATTACTACTGTTGCACATTTATTTTATCTCAACTCAAATGCACATTCTATTTCACAATTACCATTTCACTGCTGTATCTTCCATTGCACATTTTTGATGCACACTGCACACTTTGGAAATCTGTATATAGGTATTTATTTATTATGTTGCACTGCTTTAAGGATTTTAGATCTTAGACTTTAGTTCAACCTTAGATCTCTGTCTTAGATAGTTTTCGTTGTGTTTTGTCTTTATATTGTATTTTGTACACTGTCTTTTTTGCACTACCTGGCCAGAGAGAAACGAAATTTCGATTCACTGTATGTTGAACACATATGGCAGAATTGACAATAAAGCTGACTTTGAACTTTGATCTTGATCTATTTTTGGTCCAAATGAGCTCAGATTTACAGACATAGGTCCACAAATGTTAACAGTTTTCCTTACGGTTTGTCCATAGCACGCCGGCGAAAAAGATCTTCATTTCCTTTTTCTTTGATGACCTCTCACGACCACAGGCATTGGCCTGGAGACCTCAAATTCAAATCACAATTGCGTGACCCCGCCCCGAATGTAATGAAATATGAAATATAATAAAAGTGAACACTATATCGCCCCCTACCATAGACATGAAACATCAACATAATCAGATTTGTACTAAATTCAAGAGTAAATTCTATGCATGATTACAAGCAAATAAATATATTACAGACATGGGGCAATTTTTATGCTTGACCAGCAGGGGCATAAGGATTACCCCAAAAAATAGTTTAAAATTATTACACGCACATGCTTAGTCTGATCATACTGAAATTTGAATCACTAATGCATGACCTCAGCCTGAATATAATACACGATAAAGAATACGAAAAGTGAACACTATAGCACCCCCTATCATAGACATGATACAACTACATGATCAGATTTGGACCAAATTTGGGGACCATATTCTATAAGAAGACATTGTTTATTTATCCCCGTTGGGAAATTATTTCTCTGCATTTGACCCATCCTTTTTTTAAGGAGCATGAATTCAAACAAATAAATATATTACGGACATGGTGCATTTTTTATGGTTGGCCAGTAGGGGTGCACAGACTCCCCCAAAACCATTTAAAGATGCATTATGTAAATTCCTGATGGAGGAGCTGTGCAAATTTGTGAATAAAATTTTATGAATGATTACAAGAAAAACATAATGGACATGTGGCATTTTTCATGGTTCACCAGCAGGGGCACACTGACTCCTACAAAATATTTAAAGGTGCATTATACAGTGGTACCTCACCTTAAGAAATTAATTCATTCCAGAAGTGGTTTCATAATATGAATTTTTTGTAAGTTGAGTAGCTATTTCAATGGAAAAAGCCTGATTCGTTCCAAGGCTCCGATCCAAGTTTTTTTTTTTTTTATAGTGTAACTTTTTTTTATAGTGTAACACTGTGTTCTGCGTCCTGATTGGCTAAGAGACTGTAGACCCAGGACTAAACGTGGAATAAACCAGGTCTAGACCAAGGTCTAGACCTGGACTAAACCAGGACTAGACCAGGTGGATTAAAGCGCCACGTGCGGGTCTATTTCCTGGTTTCGTGCTAGCTCTGCTATTAGCAGCAGCACCGGTGTACTTCACGAGTCACGGCTGAGGCGAGCAGCGACGTGCGTGGGGGGAAGGGGGAGGGCAGAGAAGTGTATGATAGCGCAGCATGACCCGGTGTTCTGACGAAACGTCCTACCTTCGAGAAACGTCCTACGCTCTCAGAAAATCCTGCCGTGTGCTTCCGATGTCATTTTTTTTGTCATCGTTGTTTTAATGTTTGTTTCTATGCAGTCAGGACATTCTGATAGGTAAAATTACCCCATCAGAACACGGCTTCCACATTATTAAGTGCAGGTATGAAGTTCTGGTAAAATTACCCCCGTTATGAGCGGCTGCCAAGCTGTGCGCATGCGCAGAACATTACGTAACTTCTTGAGAGTTCGTACTACGTCACTCCTTCAGAGATATAAAGGTAGGACATTCTAATATGCAGGTAGGACGTTCTGCTGTGCAGGTAGGACGTTCTGGTAAAATTACCCCCGGTATGAGCGGCTGCCAAGCTGTGCGCATGCGCAGAACATTACATAACTTCTTGAGAGTTCGTACTACGTCATTCCTTCAGAGATATACAGGCAGGACATTCTGCCATGCAGGTTGGACGTGTCTGGAACAGTCTACCTGCTGACATTAGATCTGCTCCAGCAATCACCACTTTTAAATCCAAACTAAAAACTCATTTGTTCACTGTGGCCTTTGCCTCTTAGCTCTTTTTATCTCTATCTTTTATCCTGTCTTTTATTTCATCTGATGTGTACTTCTTGTTGCCATGTCAAATGTTCTTATGTATTTTATGCTGCCGAATTATTTATTTAATTATAGCTTTTTGACATTGTACAGCACTTTGGCCAGTTCTGTTTTTAAATGTGCTATATAAATTAAATGTACTTACTTACCTGCACTTGCTAATGTGGACGCGTGTTCTGATGCTATGTAACCATGTTCTGTTATACAAATGAACCTCACTTGAGTAAGCTTTTACACACACGTACTCAAATTACAAATCAAAAACCATTATTATTTTAATTAAAAAAACAAAACAAAAACATGAAGCATTTTTTGGGTTGGTCATTAAACATTTATTATTATAACACAACATTATTACACAACATTTACACCCTCTACACTATTTAACCCTGGAGAACCCATGGGTTCAAATTTGGCAAATCTGGAGCGCTGCTCGTATTCACTCTTGGGTGCACGTCCATGTGGCTGTGGATCAAGGACGACCAGAACCAAATTTACATGCTCCCCATGTAAATTTGGTTCTGGTCATCATGGATCCTTGTTCCCAAGAAGGACGCCATAATCCACGACAGATCCAATACCACAGGTCCAGCACAAGAAGATTGAGCACTTTGGACAGGTCCAGCAGAGAAAGCTTCTTCCCTATGGCTAGGAGGATCTCCCTGCTTCACTGACATTGAGACGGACAGACTACACCACTATCCCCCTTTGTAGTCAGACTTCCCCTCGCTAGCCAGTTGAGTCAGCTTCACTCGGCTGTTCTGTCCTCTTCTCCAGGGCTAAACTATTTCTCAAAACCTAAAATTCAACTGTTTCCATGTGCCAAATCTAAATAATTAAAACAAAAGTACACTACTTTACATGAATTTGCACTAAATTTAATCTGTATTTGATTCTGTATATTTCAGACCCTCCAGGAATTCGCGATGTTGCGATTTGCAACTTCAACGCAACTTCAGCCAATTCAGGGCCGTATTTTTTGTTGACCGCAAACCATTCATTCATCTTTCATGTTAATCTGTTCATCCTGCTGGTTTTCATGAGTTCCATTTCATCCTGCTGCGCTGTCATAACTGTGTGCGCTCTTTTTGTAATAAATGCACAAAACACATATCTGGATCTCAGCGTATCTGTCACCATAGCCTCCTCTTTGCGCGTCACAAATCTGCGAGCCATAGGACCCAACCTCATATTCTCGGCGGGTAAAAGGTTTGAGTTTGGAAGCCGCAACATTCTGCTTTACTTCCGTGTGACGAAACGAAACTGCGGCCGTGTCCCCAGTTCCCAGAGCGCACAGCTCGGAGCGCGGCCCGAAGGGGGCTCAGACTGCAGTCAAGGAGGTGCACACTTGCTCAGCCCCGACTGCAGTCCGCGGACCGCTTAACGACTGCGGTCTTCGGACCGCGTGTTAACTGCGCATGGGACAAAAAAGAAGTGGGACAGCAGTCGTCGCGCCAGTGTTCTGGCGAAATGTGTGACGCACATGCCCTTCGGGCCACGCTCCGAGCTGCGCACTCTGGGAATTGGGACACGGCTTCTAACGGCAAAGAAACATGTCTGCGGCGCCATTTGCCCACAAAAATAACAGCAAAAGACCGGGTGAAACAGTTCCCCTCTTAGTAGTAATTTATTTTCGATGTTGGTAAGGTTGTTTTAGGACCATATCTGTGATCTCTGTGTCTTTGTATTATTCTTTGTCAGTAATAACTCAGTATTCAAAATATTACTCAATTTTAATTACAAAAAGCGAAAATCGCAACTATTTATCGCAACTTTCACTTCCTCCCGCAACAAAATCGCACCACAACTTTCATCGCAACTTTTTGGAAAAGCTCCCGCAAATTCAGGCATTTTAGCCCGCAACAATCACAGAAAATGCCTGCAAAATCCTGGGGGGTCTGATATTTGACACATTCGAAATGGGCCCATGGAAGACATGTCCCACACTGCACCTAGAGAGACAAAAATATATACATCTAAAAATAATACAATTAGGAAACTTAAAACGTCTACTTAAAAATTTACTTAGCACTCTCAAATACTTAGGCTTTTAGATTAATTCTTATATGATCATTTTTACCATTTCAATCATGCTGCTGTCGGCATCGCTCTCCAGCATGGTGCACACCACACAGTCATCTTCTGCGTTGCCTAGAAAAAAATTAAGACCACTTCACTTTTATGTGTCCATTGACATGATTGTAGGCATCATTTTCATACTTACCCCGATTTTCTAGCAGCCTAGAGGCGATCTGCCATCTGCACTGCTTTACTGCATCAGCTGTGGTCAGTACCTCTCTTGCTTCACCAGTCAAGATGTAGTTCTCTGCGAACTTAAATACAAAGTTTTTGTACACATTTACATAGGTAGTCACCAAGTTAAAAAAAACACAAAGGAAAGTAATCTGTGTAAATTATACATCCTGTCAGTGTTTCAAACCAATGAACAAAGTAGAATGTCTTGAATACCTTCATCACCAAAACTCCGCAGCTACTCGAGTCCTGCTGTTTGCGATGCTGCAGTGTCTGCACCTGCCACGACTCTGCACCTGCCACGACTCTGCAGACCTCTCCATTCTCTTCAGAAAATTCCTGGTTAAAACAGAATCAGAACCAGTTTACCATCAAGCCTGACATGTTGTTGTTGTAAATCATTACTTTAAAATCATAAATACCTCCACTTGCGGAGAACTTTTCTTTTATAACCGTTCTCATTGCCAATGGGATCTATTAGGACCAGGGTCTTTGTGGGGAAGTTGACAATCTTAAAAATTAGAATTTAAATTCCCGTAAACAAAGCTATACTTTCAAAAAAAAAGTTTTGTCAAACAAAATGTAGGTTAAACACATACCACAAGAATCCAGTGTGCTGAGAAATTCAAAGTGCACAACCACATGTCCTCAACTGGACATTTCATCTGTAGAATGTGTAGCAAGTTCATTTACAGATTTACTGACCTTTAATTTACAATGTACTGATCATCCACCCAACTGTAGAATACATTAATTACCTTACTGAGTCTAAAGAACATCCCTGAAAATAATGCTTTGGTAACAACTGCATCCATATGGTACACAGGTTTCTGTTAAAAACACACACAAAATATAGATGTATAATAATAGGACCATGTATGATAAACTGGAATATGTAATTCTTACTCACCTTGTGTTCCCCAATGAGGCATTCCAAGTATGCATCGATTACCTAAAATGTGAGAAAAGGACTGTGACCACATCATAATACAGAAACACTGCTACAAGTGGGTATTAATTATAACAAAAATGGCTCTTACCTCATCCGACACCCATTCTGTGCCCTGCAGTGTCCTAAATGACGCATCATACAATTTGTATGGTCCAAGTACTGCCTCCACACGGCCATCATCGTTTGCCGTCCACAGCCTGTGTACTAAAGGAAAATTATGATTATGTTAGTTACGCATTCAGTGTTTACTGTACAAATATCTCAAGGCCAACGGGCCAAAACTGAACTCAAGGCCAACGGGCCGAAAATGCATAGGTAATTAACCTTTAAGGGTGAAAGGTTTGACATTTCATAAAAAAAGAAAGTTTATAATGTTAATTTAAAACCTTCATGATTGTAACATTCAGCCTTAAAGGTTAAACAAGGAACAACTGTTACATGCAGATCCCAGCCATGCAACAATTAACCTGGTATGATGGCCAAACTGGCAACAGACGACCAAACGGTCAAGAACAAATATTTTTTTAAAAGGCCACCTTCATCTTGTTTGCTGCGTTTCTGAAGGGGCGGACTCTCAGGTGGGACCTTAACAGGGGTTGACTCAACTTTTTTGGCAAAACATATCACTGATGGTCTTGTGGCTGTTAGTGGCTCGTTCGCCTGGCTTTGTGGCACAGAATCTTTCCTCTCAGGCCTTCGGTATGGCTTGAGGTGGTCCATGTTGTATGTCGTGTTTAAGGCTTTGCCATCTGAATTTTGTAGTGTGACACGTTTGCCACAGATGTCCTCAATGAAGTATGGCCCCGAAAAGTCTGGTTGAAGCCTTCCACCTTTCCTCCCACGCTTTCTCATATTAAGCAGAAGAACTTCATCCCCTGCCTTGTAATGGAGGTCTTTATATTTTTTTAAAACTCTTTTGGAGTATGCTGTCATCTGCTTCTCTTGCCCCTTTTGTACATTGTCTTCTACGGACTTCTTAATCTCTTCTTGATTCTGTTTTTTAAAGGCACTGAACTCTGAGTAAGCAGACTCCTCCGGTAGTCTGATCGTTGAAAGCTATAATTGTTTTTAACAATTAAAACATGAAAAATCTGATGCACTGCATGATAATTTCCTTTACTTTGTAATGATTGAAACAAATTATACACACACACACACAGAACACTTGCTGGCAGCTCAGCAGGAACCTCTGATGGAAAACGTGCTTCCCTTCCATACATCAGTTGAAACGGTGTGTGTTTTGTTGTGGTCTGAACTTTGGATCGTAAGGACAATAGTGTAGCATCCAAAAAAAATGTCCCAATTGTTCTGCTGATCGTTAACCAATTTCCTAAGGGCTCTAAATGGAGGCACAGTGAAGCACACAAGAATTGAAGTTGTTTTGAAAGCAATATAGATGTGATATACAATGATAGCACATACCTTTTTATGTTCTCATTTGTGTTTTCATCTAGGCCGTTCGTCTGTGGATGGTAGGCTGCTGACCGTCCTCTCTATGTTAAGTGTCACAGAGCTTTGTGTTCAGGTTTAAAAGACAAACAGAACAAATTAGTAAGTAACTCACTCACACATACGTTTGGTAGACTATTTTTCAACACCACTGAAGCAGGTGGTAAAGTCATTTTCCAAAGATAACCAATTTTGATTAGGCTTACCTCATTGACAAACTCTCGGCCTTGGTCGGAGAGGATTCTCACAGCCATGGCGGTATATGATTCTGCACAGGTTCTCTGCTACCTCTGTAGCAGACTTGGTCTTCAATGGGTAAGCCTCTACCCATTTAGAAAAATAATCCATTGTAAGTATATATAGATACTGGATGTCTTTGGGAGGGGACCAGTGAGGTCAATACCAACAAGATCCCATACACCAGACATGGAAAGATAATAACCTCTGTATGTAATTATTGTAATATATACATTGCCACTTCATTACCTTAATGCACTGCAAGGGCTGTACAGCTGTAAGGGGCTTGCCAACTCTCTGACACTGGTCACATTCCTGGATCTAAATCACATACAATATAATTAGTGTTCACAGAATAAATATCACTGGGCCCACAGTCTTAATTACTGCGCGCTATCATGAAACACTCGAGATATGTTACTCATATTGCAATACACTTGTGTTTATGGTTCTTCAAATTAATTTAAGTAAAAAAAACAGTAATACATACCCATTTGTCAATGTCTACTGTCATACCATACCAGTAAAACCTCGCACACAAGGCACTTTGTGTTTTCCCTATACCAGTATGACCTCCCATCGGTGAAGAATGGAACTCTACAAAGAGTCTCCTTGTCTCTTCTTTGGTTTTGACAGCTCGCCTCGTGCCAAAAAAGAGCTCTCCATCTACATTACAATAATTATGATAATAAGAAATATAAGAGTATATAAGAATATATAAGAGTTACACTTAAATAAATTACTAATGCAATACACTACATATCAGATATATTACGATTTGAAGGAAACTACTGACCTCTCAGTGTGAACTTCTTGGCATACCTCCTCAGGTTTTGCCTTTTTACCTTGTCATAGTCTTTGGGGTATGACCCCGCAGAGAGAAAAGCATGGATTTCATTGTACTTTTCTTCCATACCTACAAAAGACAGTTGTACATCAATTCTGTTCTGGTACGGTCAGAAAAAACAGGTGTGTTTGGAGGCACTCTGAGTTACAGTGTGTTTCAATATACAGTGAACCCTCGCTGTATCGCGGTTCACTCTTCGCGGCCTCGCTGTTTCGCGGATTTTTTTTCCCAATTTTTTTTTTCCAATTTTTTTCAATTTTTTTTATAGTGTAACTTTTTTTTACAGTGTAACATTCTGTCCTGCGCCCTGATTAGCTAAGACTAGACCAGGACTAAACCAGGTCTAAAGCAGGTCTAAACCAGGACTAAACCAGGTCTAAAGCAGGTCTAAACCAGGTCTAAACCAGGACTAAACCAGGTCTAGACCAGGGATGGTAGGGACAGAGTCTCTGATTTCCTTCACGAGAGCGCCTGGGTGACAGGAGGTGTGGCCTTTGTTTACTTGCACGAGCCATGGAAGAGACTGAGTGCGAGCCGGACCATGGAAGAGCCAAGAATCAACATGGACGGGCCTGGCGCCTGGCCGCGCGGCGTCCGGGGGAGCCACATTCGAGGGAGCCGCAGCGGGGGGAGGACACTCGCGCGCACAGAGGAGACAGTGGCTCTTCCCCGTGAGAGGACGAGAGGACGAACCCGACCCCGTCCTAGAGAACTGTGGAGTATTGGCGACGCATTGATAGCGGTCTGATTTTGGACCCGGGGTGAAATGCAACCAACTCTTGTGAGCGCAGGTTGGTCTTACCTGGTCTTGTGTTGAGGACTGGTGCTCAGAGGCGTCTGTTAGCGGTTTGGCACTGTTAGCATTGGCTTGAGTCTTGCCCAAAATGATATCCAGGTCGCTTTCCACTCGACTTTCGCACATGGCATGGATATGTGGTACCAAAACAAACACACGTGTCCGCGTGCACGTGTCCGCGCGCACGTGTCCGCGTGTCATGTGCCCCCCCCCCCCACTATTAATATATTTTAATGAAAATCTACAAAAGTTTGAGTGTTTAAACAAGAGAAAAATGTTAATACCAGTCTCAGAAAGGTGTATAATGTGTCTGGTGAAGCGTTTTCAGCCTTAAAACATGTAGAATAATTGTAAAATATAAAATTGTCCTACTTCGCGGATTTCACTTATTGCGGGCTATTTCTGGAACCTAACCCCCGCGATAAACGAGGGTTCACTGTACTTGGATGCAACATGTATAATATATATGATATTTTAACAAATTAATCCTTACAACTTAATTTTAAATGCATCAATCTTGAGTGCCTCAGATCTGCAAGCCATGTCGACAACATTAACAAACATATAACCGCATGCTCTGACGTAATGTGTTCGGTGTTATTCAAAATGAGCCAGTTAGAAGTAGTTGGGTCGTGCGTTATTCAAAATAAGCCAATGAGACGTATTAAAAGTGAAATACTTACTTTTTTCCTTTCAGCACAGTTGATGAACGTGAAATACTTACCTTATTCCTTTCAGAACAGTAGATGAATAAGACACAACTCCGACAAACTCGAGGAATGAAGAAGTGTGTTCTGCGTTATTCAAAATAAGCCAATTAGAAGTAGTTGGGTCGTGCGTTATTTAAAATAAGCCAAAAAGACATATTAAACGTAAAAAAAACTTACTGCTTTTCTTCCAGCACAGTAGATGAATAAGACACAACTCCGACAAACTCAAGGAATGAAGAACTGTGTTCTCCGTTATTCAAAATATGCCAATATTTCAAGAGCGGTACCAAGTGGTAGGACAAAGGTTCAAAAGAATTGCGGACTCGCATAATGTGCATGCATGCGCAATATGAACTCTCAAGGAGTGACGTAAGGAGTGACGTAATGTTCTGCGCATGCGCAGTACGAACTCTCAAGGATTACATAATGTGCGGCAGGACCTCTCGACTGGTAGGATGTTTCGCCAGAACACCGGCGCGGGGCTGCGAGCAAGAGACCCGTGCTCAAACCGTGCCTCCTCTAGACCAGGTCTAAACCAGGTCTAAACCAGGATTAAACCATCGCGTGCGGGTCTATTTCCTGGTTTCGTGCTAGCTCTGCCGGTGTACCTCACGAGTCACGGCTGAGGCGAGCAGCGAGGAGGGGCGTGGATGTGCCTCCCTGCACGCAGTCCGAGCTCATGAACGAATGCATGCAAGAGCCGCAGTGGTTTAATCAGGAGGCACGGTTTGAGCACAGGTCTCGTGCTCGCAGCCCCGTGCCGGGTCATGCTGCGCTATCACACGTGTCCGCCCTCCCCCTTCCCCCCACACTTCACTATTAATACATTTTGTTGAAAATCTATGAAAGTTTGAGTGTTTAAACGAGAGACAAATGTGAGAAAAGCTTAAATCCAGTCTGAGAAAAGCGTATAATGTGTGTGGCTGAGCGAGCATTATTTGAATTTTTGAGATTTCGCGTTTCGTAACTTGAATTTTCTTTTGTATCTAGAGACCAAAATTTAATGTGAAGGCGTTTCGTAACTTGGAATTTTCGTTTGTTGGGTCTTTCGTAAGGTGAGGTACCACTGTCGGCTTGGGTGGTGAAGAGTGGCGTGCCGGGGTGGTCACGGGCGGCCGCCGGGGACGTAAGCAAGAGAATCATATCAAATTCTTTTTTTTTTTTTGCTTATACTACAAAAGCACTCTATACATTTACCTTTATTTAATAGTATGCACATTGTGTTTAAAGTAAACATTTTTGTTTTCCAGTGAAACTCATGGATGGTATTGTGCCTCACGGCTCATTGGGTCAGTGAATTGACACCGGTGCCAATGAGTTTGCCAGGTAAGTCCAATTAAAAGAAAAACTACTTAAGAAGGACGTTGTACATTATTAAGCAGGCCACAATTTTCAAGCAATATGGGAAAGAAAAACAATCTCTCTAGTGCCGAAAGCGTGAAATAGCTGAATAACTCGGACAAGGTATGAAAACCTTAGATATGTGAAGAATCCCTCAGTCGTCCAGGTAGAATCCATGATAAAAGGAGAAATTCAATTTGTCAACTGGACAAAGTTTATTTGGTCAAACGTTTCGCAGCTCATCCGAGAGGCTTCATCAGTTCTGGTTAGAGTGCTGGTTAGACACTGCTTATATCTCGCTGCAGGGAGGAGCTAACTACACTGAAATTATTCTGAAACTATCCCACCTGAGTTTCTGTCTTTTGTATTTCCAGTTTCTCTCTGGCGTCTAGTTTAGCATACCCATTCAAACCCTAATGGCTGTTTTCACACCTCTGGACCTGACCTGCTGCCCTATTGTTTCCTCTGTTTGTTTTGATTTTGGTTTGAGAATGGAATTATACATGGGAGACAAATTATATCTGACTCCCTATTTGTTTAAAGAAGGACGAAGCACCTTGGATGAGTTGCGAAATGTTTTCGACCAAATAAACTTTGTCCAGTTGACAAATTGAATTTCTCCTTTTATCAAAAACCTTAGATATTTCACAAAAACTTAAGCATGATCATCATACTATTAACTCATTGAGTGCCGGTGACGAGTTTTCTCGTCATGTTGAATCCAAACGTTGAGTGCCGTGACGAATATATTCGTCAGGGACGTTTTTCAGTGGGGATCGCTAGAATACGACCTGGAGCAACTTTGAAGGTGTAATTCACACCTCCCAACCTGTAGGTAGCGATCTTGTATCATTATCTGCCGATCGGAGACGCGGAAGAGTGTAGTTTGTGTACTGTGTATTGGCGAGAGGAGCAAGATGGTGAGGCGAGGGAACACAGAAAAGCAGAGGACTGTTGATCAGTGCCTATGGAGTGATCTGATCGCTCTTGGGACCCAGGATCCCGGATCAGAGGATCACAGAGACACACCCGATCAGGCCGCGAGGTTGGGGCTGAGATCTACTCTGCCCGAGGCAGGGGGCGTGTCGTGTGCGCGCTGCGCGAAGCAGGAACTCTGATCAGAACTACGACAGCGCAAAGGAAGAGGATTACTGACTTGGAGCAGTAGATCCTGGTCTCCAGAGAGGCATGAGATGAGAAGAATTAAGTTTACATGATGCTGCTGTGTGGTAATTGTAATGAATTAAGTTATGTGTGTGTACGTGCGTGCGTGTGTGTGTGTGTGGGTATAGCTGTGTGTGTGTATTAGTTTTTATTATTGGTCTGTACTCTGAGCCTCAATATTGTTGTGAAGTGACAAAGTTCTATTTTATATGAAAAGATATTATATCCTGTAAACATCTCTTGGCACAATTGATTTGAAGGAATTTTCAATTCACAGAGCCTTATATTCTTATATTTGTAAATAGAAAATGTACTTTGTCATCAAAAATCTCTTTCTCTGTTGTTTTAGATGTTTGAGGTGTCACTAAATCAATAAATATTGACGTCAAAATCACCGATCTGCTCGAAATGACTCTTTGTACAAAATGCTCGTTTTCTCCACTTTGTGGTAAAAAAAACTGTTTTTGCTGAAACTTCCCTATGTTCTACTATCAATTACTTGAGAACCGAAAAGGTTAGAAACATATTTTTTTTTCTAGGTGAAAGAAGAGAGTCTACACTTTATTTTGATGTGTGCGATGTTTATATAGTCAAAGAACTCCGTATTCTGTGGGTCTTGGAAAATCAGTGAAAATACACTAAAACCTGGGGGTTAGAATACTGAAAACAAGCCAGCACTCAGTGAGTTAAGAAATCTGTAGCTGATTCAGTGCACACACAGATTTGTGCAGATAAAGACACAATGAGGAAGGTTTCTGCCAGACAAATACATCACATTAAAGGGATAGTTCTTTTTTTTTATGTGACTCTGTATGACATCCCCCTCAGCAGTGTTGTGAATTAATACTGACTTATCACTGACAGTGTCCTGTGAGCTGAGTTTCTGCCCGGTTCTGGTGCTGATGAAAGTAGGTCCGACAAGTTAGCCAGGACAGTTAATAAAGCTTGTTTTTCTTCTCAAAACAATATTTGTCCAAAAAGTGATATATTTGCGTCACAAAACAGTTGCCCACGAAAAAGTCAGAAGTCATAATCGCTTGGTGCTATTTTCTCTCGGTTCCAGTCACTGCCTGTTATTATTATTAGCCTGTTCACATGTAAACATCGCCTGTGGGGAAGCTGGCCAATGTGGTCTTAAGTAGGAGGCAGACTCTGAAAATATTTCTTTTGTCCCAAGATTTATTCCGACATTTCACCGTGGCACTTGTGGCAATCAAAATAATACATATTTACAAAAAAATAACTGTGCTCAAATTAGGCATAAGCATAGTGATGTGCTGACCGTTTTGATGCTTTGCAGCGTGTGCCGAATAATCCGGAGAATTTATTGTAGAAGCATATATCGACGCGCGTATTGATGACGTATGCGGTGACGTTCAGAAGCCTCGAGAAGCGGCCGTACCACGTGACTGATTCAGGAAGCGATTCGCCGGTTTGGCGCACAATTCAAAATAAAAAGGGACAGTGAAACGCAATGGATTCCCCCTCACATTTTGTGTTTTTGGGTTATTGCGCATCTTTTGGCATCCAATTCGAGCTTCTTTTTTTTGCAATGGAACCAGCAAGGCCATCTGTTCTGACCGTGAGAGAGAGCGGACGTGTTTTCTCTTTCCTCCTTATCTATTGCTCCGTTGTCTGCGTGCCCCTCTTGTTTTTCATAATTTTCTCGCTTTTTGGAGCAGATTTTCCAAATTCCTAAATATGGATGTGATCAGCTGAACCCTCAACACGATTGATACTCTTTTTTCACGGAGGAGTACCGCTCCGGGAGAAGCGGCGTGTCCGGATGGTACTTTTGCTGCTGGATATGCGAGGGACTCGTATCGTGCGTGGCAAGTCGTATGTTTGGCACCAATGTACCTGGAGGATGTTTACGTATTCGGATTTTTTATAGCTGGACATCTGTTAATTGGCCTGGGATTGTCCATGATCTATCGCAAAATGTGTAAGCTGGCAGCTTGTAAAGAGTCCCCCAAGCTGTCTGCAGCAATTTTGAGCCATTGTGAAGCCGTTGGGGATCTCGTGAAAGGATTACATCAGAAAGTGGGTCAGGTTGAGGACCTTTTGGAAGGATTTCAACCGAAGGAAACATCTCGACGTTTGGATATCATCATGGGCAAGGTTACAGAACTGTGTAAAGCCAACGCAGCGCAGTCTGTGCGCCAAGAGGAACTAATGAGATCTCTCATGAATCTTCATGGCGATATGAAGATGGGGGTCTGGCAAAACCCAAGCTCAATCTAAATTGTTCACCTGGGTCTCTAAAATGTATTTCATCATGCTAAATTAATCCCTTTGCAAATTATGTTTCCCTGTGAAAATCTGTCTGTCTCCAACAGTTATCTGTGTTTTGACTTCGCCTCCCTACAAGAACACTCCAAGGCCACAGATGTGGCTTGTTATCATGAACTCTATATAAACAGCGGCACACACTATTTGGACTATTCACACTGACACTGACATGATTAAGTCCCTGTCTTTTTAGAAAGGTCTGATCTCTGCTCTTGGTTCAATCAATTTCATTGATTTCCAATCTGATCCCCCACACCCTTCCTTCTGTTACCAACGAAAAAGATCACCGTATGTTATATCTCCAATTGTTGTTCTGTCATTACATGTTGTTAAATTGTCACTGATTGTATGTATTGCATCTTTTCTACTCTGCATCTCCCAGTCGGCGGCGCGCACATGCGCAGCGGCCCCTCCCCTAGCCCACTCTATCACTGTCCTGCCTGGTTAGTGGGGAAACGACATTTCGAATTCACTCTATGTACATGTACATGATTGTTTTCGACAATAAAGCAAACTATGACTATGACTAAGAAAGAGGAGATTTTCCCCAGTTTGGGAGCATTTTGAGCTGATCTCCTGTGTGTAATCTGTGTGTTTGGTGTATATATATATATATATTTTTTTTTTTGTGTGGTTTTTTTATTGTATGAGAGACCTTTTAATTGGCACCATCAACCTGTCCAGGGACAACAGATGGAAATTAGCCTGTGGCTATAATCTGGCATATTTACATATATATTATATGTTCATTAATGTGCACTGTCCCTTTCAAATAAATAAATAAATAATAAAAAATAATAATCTCACCTAATAAGGTAAGGAATAGCAATAATTATGTAATAACACAAATATGACAACACAGCAACTTTATTGTTCACATTTCCCTTTTCTGAATACTTGTTTTTTTTTAGGTGAAGTGTCTGGTGTGTTCTAAAGAACTGGGGTACAACAATAACACCTCATCTATACTAAGGCACTATCGAGCCTTGCATAGCAATGATGAGGCCAACCAGGGTGAACCTGTCTCAGGTAGGCCATTTTATGATTATAATTGACAGCTCTATAATTACCCTGTGTATTTGTATCATGCAAATTTAATTTATGTATATTTGAATTAAAAAAAAAAAAAAGCATGTATATATGTAATTTCCTTCAGCTGAGAAGGTTGACTTGACTGAGGTGTTGGTGGATATGGTGATAGAGGATTCTTAGCCCTTTTCCATTGTTGAGGGCAGTGGCTTCAGAAAGCTTATAAAAGCTTTGGCTCCTTCTTATGTTCTCCCCACACGGCAGGTATGTACTTGTATGTGAACCCATGAAGACATCATTTGCACTATTTCATCATATTAGCCATTTCAAGATTGTACTTTTTTTTTTAGACTTTGAAAGCCACGGTGGAGAAGAGATACAAGGAAGCTAAGGAAAAAGCCAAAGGAATTGTGGTTAAAACATCTTCTGTTAGTTTGACAGCAGATATGTGGACCTCTATAAACACTGACGCTTATCTAGCGGTGACATGTCACTTTATCGATGAAGGCACCTCTCTGCAGTCGGTTGTCATAGGGGTACAGCATTTCCCTGAGGCACACACTGCAGCTAATTTGGCGACCTCTCTCATGTCTGAGTGGGGTATAGCTCAAAAGGTGACATATCTGGTGACTGATGGTGCTGCCAATATGGATGCTAGTGCTCGAGAGCTTCATTTGCGTCACACTATTTGTGTGGCTCACACTCTAAATCTAATGATAAAAAAAGCTCTTGACCAAAGTCCTGAATTATTTGATATCCGCACTAACTGTTGTAAGATAGTTGGCTATTTTAAGAGCAGCACCACTGCAAAGGTAAGATCCTTACTTGTAATATGTAAAATATTATTTCTGCCTCTGCACTGACACATGCAATAATAATTTCTTTTGGCTCTTTTATAGGAGAGACTAACACAAATGCAAGTTCAGATGGGCCTCCCGGTGCTTAAACTTATTCAGGAGGTTGATACATGCTGGAACAGCACTTATCTCATGCTGCAGCGTCTGTACAACCTGAGAGAGCCTGTTGGAGCAGCTTTGGCTGGTCTACGTACAGACATTGCACCACTTTCGGCAGAACAATACAACATTATTGCAGACTGTCTGAAGGTGCTAGGACCTTTTAACTATGCTACTATTGAGCTGTCTGAGGAGAAGGTGTCCAGGTCAAAAGTGATTCCACTTTTGACGATTTTACATAATTCTTTGGAAGAAGAGGAGATTGGACTGCATCAGAATCCTGATAGCAGAGATATGGCTGAATATCTGTGAAGACAGCTGAGAGAGAAGCTGAACCTCCTCCAGTCAATGAGCATTATGTCCCTGGCTACTCTGCTTGATCCAAGGTTAAAAAAAATAGGCTTCTTTAGCCCCACTAAAGCAGCAGAAGCAGAAAAAAGGTTGACTGTGGAATGTGCTACTGTTATATGCCGCACAACAGCCTCATCTACTTCATCCTCTCCAGCTTCATCATCAGAAGCATCGTCAGTAGCTTCTCAATCTGCGGCAGAAGGTAATTAATACTTCCTAATTGTGCTAATATTTAGTAACTTACAGCCTGTTTGTCTGTTCTTGGAAGCAAACTGTGGCATCGCCACCATACAGAAGACCAGAACCACAAATGTAACTGCCAATACAACAGTTGAGGTGCAAACCTACTTGAGGGAACCAAATATTGGCAGACTCGAAAGCCCCCTCCAATATTAGGAAAGACAGAAATGTACATACCCAAATTTGTACAAACTGGTCTTGACTTTTTTATGCACTCCTGCATCATCTGTGCCCTGTGAGTTTTTTCAAAAGCTGGTGAAATCCTCTGCAAAAAAAGAAACGCCTAAGTCCAAATACTGTGGAAAAATATTATGTTTAAATAAAAACGAATAAATGTATTTTTGTCTTTATGGCACAGATTCACTTGTTGCATAAGCACAGACATAAAGTAACACAAGCACATTTTACATCACAACTCCAAATCCTCAAACTTCTCTTTCATCCTCAAACATTTAACTGGAAGCACTCAGCATATTGTACATTTTTTTTGTCCACATGATGGCGCAGTGGAGCAAACAAAGCACGTTGAAGCTTTGAACCATGTGTGAAGAAGTTGGCTGTGATGCTACAGTGCTTCATGGGGCTTCATTTTGCCATCCCTACATAAGCAACAGAAATTAACACAACTAAGGCAAAACCCACATGTGCACAGCTACACTGATGAGAACCCCCAAAAGGCTGAGCTGACCTGCTTTTATAGATACTTCCCCAGGAAGCTCCTCCCTCCAGGTAAGTCCACAATCTCAGCAGGTTGGATGTGCGGCAACTTTACTTTTATCTAAGTTCCCCTGTTAACTTACTGAAAGGGCCTAAGTCCCCCTTTAAACAAAAGTGCTCAACATCATCTACAAACACCAAAACATCAAAATCAAATACAAAACCCAACAAACAAAAGGAACTGAAACCAATTCTCCCCCTCCACATGGTCTGGCCCAAACCAACCCCCAGAGGCTATAAATATGGCAACCTCAGGTCACGCCCCCTCTTTTGTCTCCAGACCATGTGGAGTAACGAGCAAGCAGGTAAGTGAGGTGTTTGACCAAAGGTACCAAATTTAACCAAATAAAATCATTTAAAGAAATTTGAATGTGTGGTGATTAACTAAACAAAACTAAATAAAACTAAACAAAACTAAATAAACCCTAAATGTGAGAATACAGGGACAAAGGCCCTCTTTGCCCCCCCCCCCCCCCACCCCCCATTATGTTTTTGTGACCTGGTTTGTACTGAACCTTGAAGCAAAATGACAAATGCCATCAAATACCATCAGTAATACGAGCATTAGTGTCCTTCATTTTATGTATGGCATATGCAATCGGTGTCCAGAGCCCACTTAATTACAAGGGCCTCCTTCTCGATTGTTGAGTACTTTTTTTTCCCTTTGAAAAAGGTTCTGACTAATGTACTGAACTGGAAGTTGGTCTCCCTCCTCCCCTTGCAACAACACCGCCCCCAGACCCACATCTGAAGCATCAGTCAGTACAGCAAACGGCAGTTCAAAATCTGGACACTGCAGAACTGGTTGCTGACACAAGCAGTCTCTTAGATCATTAAAAACATGTAGTTTCCGGAGTCCATTTATCCTTTACCGGGCTATCTTTACGAGTCCTGTCAGATAACGGGGCAGCTCTAGTTGCAAAATCTGGAATTAGATGTCGGTACCAACCAACTAACCCCAAGAAGGATCTCAACCTTCTCTTGGTGTTTGGCAATGGGGTAGTGGAAATGGCTTCAACCTTCCCAACCTGAGGATGGATACCCCCAGTTCCAATCACATAGCCCAAGTACTGCACCTCAGGCTTGGCGACATGACACTTCTTACCGTACTTGTGACAATGACAATAAATAAATATTCTATTCTATTCTTAATGACAAGACCTGCCTCCTGGATGCGCCTGAAGATGTCAGATGTTGCAGGTGCTCCTCCCATGACTGACTGAAGATGACGATGTCACCAATGTATGTAGCAGCATAGTCCTCAGGTCCTCTTAGCACCTCGTCCACCAGCCTTTGGAATGTCGCCGGAGCTCCGTGTAGACCGAACGGCATAATTTGGAACCTAAAGAGTCCACTAGGCACTGGAAAAGTTGTTAAATCTCTCGAGGTTTTGTCAAGGGGCACTTGCCAATACCCCTTGCAGAGGTCGAGGGTTGTCAGATAGCTTGCATGACCCAGCTGCTCAATCAGTTCATCTACCCTTGGCATTGGGTAGGGGTCAAACACAGACACAGCATTCAACTTGGAAAAGTTCACACAGAATGTGAGCCTTGGATCTTCCTTTTTTGGAACCAAGACTACAGGGCTGCACCACTCACTGTGCGATGGTTCAATAATCCCAGTTTCCAGCATCTCCTTCACTTCTCTCTTTAACTCTGTCAGTTTAGCTCAGGGGTGGGCAAACTTTTTGACTTGTGGGCCACAAAGGGTTCTAAAATTTGACAGAAGGGCCGGACCAGGAGCAGCTGGATTTAATGTTTTTTGGTAATCCACCTCCTAAGAGCAAAAAAATAACATGGGATATGTAGAAAACTTGTGCTTTATTTCAATTAAAAATGAACAAAATCATTACAACAAAATGTCCATCTTTCAAGTTCCACGGTATTTAGCTATTTATTGAAATGACTCTTAAAACACATAAAATTTAATAAAATACAGCTTTTTTTATGACTAACAGTTACTATTTTACAGCACTGAAAGTTCTGTTCTCCTTCAGGTTTTGTTCTTTTGACTGTATTGTCTTCATTAAAAACCGCTACAGTCTCTTGGCATGTCAGGCATACAGCAGCTGATAAGTATTCAGTGAAAAAATATTTACTTCTCCACTCCTTATTAAACACTTTTCTTTTCTTAGCTCTGCTCATCTTTACAGGAGGGCTGAGAGGTCAAGGAGTAAAGCACAAACATGGAGCAAAACACCGCACCTCAACATAGGTCAATGTATGTAGTGCGCCAGCTAATGGAAAACACCAGAATTGCAGGGAAATTAAAACATTAAAGCATTAACAAGGTTTATTAATATAATTTCTTCAAGTTCGGCGGGCCGGATTAAAAAGCTTAACGGGCCGCATATGGCCCCCAGGCCATAGTTTGCCCATGCCTGGTTTAGCTGGAATGCAGCAGGTGGTATCTCTAATGGGCTGCTGTTCTGGTGCTGGATGAGGCGAGTATAGGTCTCACACTAAACAGTTTATCAGCAGGGCCGGATTATGGGGGGGCCTGGGCCCCGGGGCCAGGAGTTTGCAAAGCCCCCATTCTCCCCTGAGCTCAACCCTATGGAGAACCTTTGGAGCCCCTCAAGCGAAAGATCTGCGTGTGGGAGGCAGTTCACATCCAAACAGCAGCTCTGGGAGGCTATTCTGACATCCTGCAAAGAAAGAAGAAACTCTCCACAAACTCACAAGTTCAATAGATGCAAGAATGTGAAGCTCCTATCAAATAAGGATTCCTATGTTAAAATGTAAATTGATCTGTTAAGATGTTTTGATTGAAAGAGCTTTTGATTTCAGTAATATGATAATGCTTCTAACTGAAAAATAAACAAATGACCATTTTCAGTTCTTTACAACAATAACATGGTTTGAAACTACGCTGTGCATAATAAAAAGCCACGGGCCATTCATTTGAGGACAGTGAGGTTCAGATCTTAGGGAAAAGAACTGGTTTGAGAGGGGAGTTAGAGAGGCTATTTTTGTCAAAAAAGAGAATCCTTCTTTAAACAGAAATGGGGGAGTTAGACATAACTTGTCTCCCATATATAATTCCATTCTCAAACCGAAGTCAAAACAAACAAAAGAAACAATAGGGCAGCCAGGGGGGTATTCCACGAAAGCTACTAAGCGCAAAGCCCGGCTTTATTCGTCAGTTGGCGCTAGTTTAAGTGAGAGTTCGGTTCCACGACGCTCGCTAAACTTAATTCCCGCTGAGTTACTGGGGCAACATGGTCTTAGCAGATAGTCTGGTCGCGGCAAGGCTAAAGTTCTGTCTTACTTAGGCCGTGTCGCAGAGAATACGTACCTGACGTAAACAGAGTGTCAAACACACCGTTCCGCACACCTCCCCGCATGAGTATCTGTGTTGTCCGAAAACAACATCAGCAAAAAAACAAATTACCTTACGTTCTCGGTTCTTGACAATTCTCCGGTAATCTAAACATATGCTTTTCAACCGCTGTCTTTACGACATTAACATATAGAAGAATTCCAGCAGTATTTCAAAGAATATCTGTGGTCGAGTGAATTTGTGCTTTGACTCTCGTGTGGGCGGGCCGGGTTCGATTCCCCCTATTGACCTATTGATGCCCACGTCAAATTTCAGTTAAATTTTCACGCATTTATATTTGCAACATATTACAGAAATGGAAATGAATTTAACCTACAATTACTCTTATCATCACATCAAATTATATCAGCTGGGCCTAACATCACTCTCACTTGACGACATTGACACTTTATATTTTATGTGACATCTCTATCAAAGAATACAGTTACAGGTAAACCTTTACTTTTAAAACAAAATGTAGCCAAATAACAGGCACGCTCCATGATGCAACATTTCAATGATTCAACAAATTTGCTTAAGAGATGCTGTGCAAGCCTTTTTAATGAAATCCTATTTATCAATTTCCATCAATAGGCATAAAACAATAAAAGACATTAGGTATGACATTCTGGTGTGAGGCCACTGCTGGAGGACTGCTGAGGGTCAGGCAAGGCACTGCTGGAGGACTGCTGAGGGTCAGGCAAGGCACTGCTGGAGGACTGCTGAGGAGGGTCCAAGTGTACGCCATCTTCAGTAACTTGAATATACTCTTCAGGAGAACTCGCAGGAAGGATCTTTGATGGGGTCCCTCCTTCAGTTACCTCCACCAGTGGGCGACCCCGGTTTAGGGCCAGTGCCAGCTCCTCTGCAGGTGAAAGGTTTTGAGGGGGCTCCCACCTCCTGTGGCTTGGTAGCTACTGTTCATTTTAAATTAAATTAAGGTACCATTTCAACAGTATTACTAATTTCACTGAATAATAATATTAATATTATCTTACTTAGCACTCTGCAAAATGTTATTATGCTTTGTCTTTACCTGCAAAACAGTCCTCTTCACATTATTCCTGCTCAAAGACAAGATAACACAATTTAACGTATTAGTTGGAGCAAATACTTTTACACAGTAAAAATAAATTACAATTGACAAGACTGCTATACGAATGTATAATAATTATGCCATCAACTGCCCACCATGAGTATCGAACGCACAATCTCCCGCTCTCCAGACGGCGACTTTACCCCTGCGCCACAAATCAGCGTTGACGTCAATGGTGAAAAACAGACTTAAAAAACTCAATGTCCAGCACTGTTATGGGACTTAACTTGCGTATTTAAGCGCTCGGCGATCTTCTGCCACGCCGTGTCTCTGGCCTTGGTTATTGCAAATGTGTTGTAGAGTTCCAAAAGCAACTTCTGTTCTGATGCGCTGAAATAATCGGCCCGAATCTTCGACATGATCGCGTTTTCGACAGTCGCTTGTTCAGGGCTTCTTATTTACAACGCGCATGTGCGGAGGTCCGGCCTGATTAGGCCTGACTGAGCTTAGCTCTGATTAGGCGCAGCTGAAACGCGTTTGTGGAACGGGTTCAAGCTTTTGTCTAAGTTGTGTCTCAGCCAGGCGAGAACTTAGCACTTAGTCGCGGCTAAGTTTAGCGACATTCGTGGAATACACCCCAGGTCAGGGCCAGAGGGGTGAAAACAGTCGTTAGGGGTTGAATGGGTATGCTAAACTAGACGCCAGAGAAATTGGAAAAACAAAACAAAACAAAACAAAACAAAACAAATGCGCCGCTGGTTCCTTGTTTTAGCAGTGCGGTGTGTACTGGCCCCACTTCCGTGTTTTAAGAGCGGAGGAGGAAAGGAGAGCCTTTTCAATGAAAAAAACACTTTCACAGAAAATAAAATTAAACCACTGCTGTTTCAGAGGTCAAGAGGCTCAGATAAAGGACTTCCGAGCCTAGAAACACTTGCACGTGCCTCCAGGCAAATAAAAAAACACATTTCGCATTGCCTAGCGCATTCGCAGTCCAAACTCTCTGGGCGTGATTTACAGAGACGCTGAGTACAGACAGACGGGGGTGGAACTGCATTTGCATTTCTTTTTTCGATCTGACGTCAATAAGGTGCCTTGTTCAAACTCACCCGCTTGAGCTCCGATTTTTTGTAACGCAGAAAAGGATCGCAAATGCTCAGTTTAGACATTTCACAACTTTTAACCATGGCGGGGGGGGGGGGGGCTAAACAGGGTAGGGGAGCTCACATTAACGTTCAAAAACCTCAGAAAGTGAAAATTTCATGCCATGGGACCTTTAAGTTTTTATTAAAAAAAAAAAAAATCATTGGGAGGTTTGTTCAATAACATTAAAATTGTACTCTAAATGAGAGAAAACTAACTTACTGCATAATGATTAGGAGCGCAGTGGGCGGGCCTTCTCTTTCTCTGACGCTTAAACGTGACGTGTCTTTCCTGTCAAACCGGAAGCAGCGGCTCTTACGTCCACGGCTGCAAAATCTCGTCTGTACCAGGAATTTAAAAAAAACCCACAACAAACATGTAAGTACTTTATAGTTTGAAATCGCTGTGCATCTAATGGCTGTTATTCCAGTACCGGCTGATTAACTTGCATGCCAATATTTATGCTGTGGTTTCAAGATGCAAGAAAATATGAGCTAGCATGCTAACACCCTGTCATCTTTGCTAGTTGTGTATGACGCACACACTGTTTATATCGTCCTTATTCAGTCTGTGGGATAATGCCACAAGAAATGTTTATTTGAAGTTATGAAGTCGTTCTAATTTAACATGTATTTTAAAGGTGCATCGTGGAACTTTCCTAGTGGAGGGTCCGTGCTTGTTTCTGTGGAGACGTCATTGCTCTGTCTAGAATGTTCCACAGTATGACATTAAATAGCTCTCTTACATCTATGAAATTGCAGGTGGTTTTATAGCTCAAAAATGCTTAGAGAAACAGGCATTCTGACTGAGCGGGCTCGCCTCGCCACAGATCTGACCTGCAACTTGGTCTGGTTTGGTCTCCATGAAAATAGAAAGGGTTAATGCCATACTGTGAAACATTCCAGACAAAGCAATAACAACTCAGAGAAAACAACGAAGTTCCACAAGTGGACAAATCCTTCTAATAATTAATAGCTCTACAATAGCATGGGCAGGCATAGTTTAAATGTGATCCTTTTAAAATGAAATGAAAGTTTGTGTTTCATCTTTGCAGAATGGTTACAGACGTGCAGCTGGCCATCTTCGCCAACATGCTTGGTGTGTCTTTGTTCCTGCTGGTGGTTTTATATCACTATGTAGCTGTCAATAACCCCAAGAAGCAAGAGTAAATTTGCCACGGTTTAAAAGGTAAAGTGCTAGTGGTAAAGCTCAGGCTGTACCACTCAAATGAATGTTGTTACATTATGGGGTCCATATTATGTAATTTTCTAATTTGTTCTGTTTCCTCATCACAAACAGACCTGGAGTTGTGTTTTGTTTCATTCACACGTTTAACACACAAACCCTGCAGATTTAGGCAGACTTCTCTCAAACAGAGAAAACACTCTACACCTTCACTAGAATTATTTGGATCATTTCAACCTTTCACCACTTCATGACATCACAAGGTGGAACAGAGCATTTGGAGCTTTGAATATGTGCACAGACTAATAATAAAGGATTTCTCAAACATGTGTGAATGAAACAAAACATTCTAACATGGATTAAAGCTCACAAGAGTCAATTTTGCGTAATATAGGACCTTTAAATTTCAGATATTCTCGGCTTCTTTTAAAGCCGTTGATCATTATCAGTTATACTTAATTGTTTTATCCTTCTTTTGTAGTTGAAGAATGAAGAAAGATGCACCACTCTGGAAACATTCCCTCTTCAGCCCTTTATCCAATTAAGACAAAAATCTGTGTTTATGTTGCACACTAATTAGCATTTTTATAATAAAAATGTAAACTCCATTATTTGTGTTTCTGCCTTTGTTTGTGACAAAAACATTAAGTGTATAAATCTTTTTTTTTTAATACATTTGTGGTTTTGTACAAACAGTATAATCTCTCAAAACAGTGATAATGCTTAATACCATACACATGTACACTCAGTAGCTCATCAAAGGCTGTGCTGTACATCAATAAACTGTAGTATTGTAATTAACTGAAAATCTAGTTTCTTCAAACGTACATAACAGTTCTATTTAATGTAGGTCTACTTTGGAAATGTGTTTTAATATCAACTTTAAACCATGTCAAAGCTACTAAACTCATGTCAGAAAAACTAAATGTATTTTAACCTGTGTTACTGATAATTATTCAGACAAAAGGTGCATACTCAAATATTACTGTACAAAAATGTATAGATAAATAATATTACCATGAAAAATGACCAGGTACAGTTCTGGTCTTGTTCAGGCTCTACATTTGTAAAGATTTCCTCTGATGGTGACACAGACATATGTAGACTATGGATGTGCACTAAATGAAATTTTATATTGTACCATGCACAGCATAAATATGTACAGTGCACATGTTTCATGGCATTCAGTGCCACTATACATTAATTTTGCTGAAAATAAACATCTACTGTAAAATTGCAAGGTAAATAAGGTAACAGTCTCTGCTTTTGGACTGGACAATTGACAGTTACAAGTTACAGTGAATAAGCAAAGTGAATGCTCATAATACCACAGTATATATTACTATAACTACTGTGATTATTTACAATACTTTGTAAGACATGTCAGCTGCATTAGGTTTAATTTGGTGCCATTGAAAACTGCAGGTTTAAAAATAAATAAATAAAAAGGTAATGCTTTTACCTTATTTCACTGCTGTAGAGCCACTGAAAAAGGCACTGAACCTAAGCTACAGTACTGAACTGCAAAAAGGTGCAACCACCACCACCATCACTGCATTTACAATTAGAGTAAACAAACCCATGTAACACATGTGGTCATTAGAGTTTATGGTCTCTTCATTTTGATCAGGGGTTTGTTCAGTTCAGTCTATTCAGTCTATCCTCTGAATGTGCAGTGGCTAGGCTTCACCACACAGTGTCACTGTTTCAGTCAAGTTGAGGGTTTCTGGCAGAGGCAGCAGAGCAGGCTCCTCTCCCTGTAAACAATATGGATCATAGATCAGGGGCAAAAATAATATTAAAGTCACTATGGTGGTCTGTTTGTCACTTACCTCTGGTGGGGTTTCAATAATATCTGTTCCTTTGTTGAGGTGGAGACTATTGTCAGTATTTTCTTTGATGATTGCTTTGGAGGACGAGTGTAATGCAGCCTGTTTTTCTGACACACCTATAGAGAATTACAGAATGAAAACAATTTAAAATGATTCAAATGAACATGTGTACACTACTATTTAGAGTTAATGTACCTTTACCAAAGTTATGACCCATTTTAATTTTTTTTGCAAATCAAATGAATCAATAAAATTATGATTTATGTTTTTTCTTGCCTGTGAGTGACAGGTGGCACTGGAGTCCCGGCCGGAGCAGCTTCCACACCCTCAAACTGCACAGCTCTTTCCCATTTGATTGACAGTTTGTGGGTGGAGCTTCACTCAACCTTGTTCTTCTGATGGGGATCCGGCTCAGGTGAGGCTGCAGCAGTTCACACCTGAGCAGGAACAGAAGGTAAAATGTCAGGTTATATTATTTATTAAAGTGTAGGAGATTATGTGATAGACATGCTTTACAGAGTCATACTCACTTGCTAAATTTGATAGAGGAAAGTATGTGCTCAGGCTCCGAGTCTTTAGTCTGCGTGAGATAAAAGTTAATAAAAGGTACACTGACAATAGTTTGGTAGACAGTGATACATACGAACCTGAGAGAAGGACAGAGGCCGGCTGCTCCTCCCCACACGCCCCGAGCGCATGGGGAAGGGCATCCGGGTCAAACACACTGAACTGGGTCCCTTCACCTGGATGTCTGGACAACTTACCCCTGTGAAGCACATTCAGGCACACTTATTTAAACAATAACAAAATAACAATAACAAAAACACAAGGATCACAGAGATAAACCGGAAGTAAAGAGCAGAAAAGTCCCAGGACACAAGTGTTACAAAGAGATTTTATTCCAGTGGAATAAAGAAGACAAGATTTGTAAAGATGACAAGAGACAAACACGTGTTCAGATGTAGAGAGTTAGCACCACATTGGAGTAACAGCACAGCTCTTATTGGAGAAATGTACAAGTGAATGTGATGTGTACAGTACATATCCACTGCTCGTCACCAGGGCCAACACAGTGAAAAAGATCCTAACTGTACTGTTCGCATGTTACACTTCATACATTATCAAATCTTTAGCCTCATTTAGCATAACCAACCAAGTATTTTTCAAGGTTTTGGGGAAAATAGAGAAATAAACTGGATAAGTCAATAGCATGACAGACGGGTTCTGTTTTTTCTTTAGCTGTAAATATCTTTCTGATATGGAGGATGGAGCCAGTGACACCTACAGATATAGCAGGGTCTGAAGAGAAGAATGAGACTTGGACAGTTATGCTATGAGGCAAAAAGTGTATGTTTATCCAAAACATATGATAATTCCTTGTAAATGAAATGGGTAATTATAATTACTTATTACTACAGTATATATATGTTCATTACCGTAATTTCCGGACTATAAGCCGCTACTTTTTTCTCACACTTTGAACCCTGCGGCTTATACAATGATGCGGCTAATTTATAGATGGATTATTTGTTTATGAACACAGCGTATGTGTGTGTGCAGAAAGCGCCGTTGTCTGTGAGGTTAACATGAAGTTACAACACGAGCTTGCGCTGTTGTCAGCACTAAAACAATTTATTGCTGTGTGATAAAATAAGTTATGATGCTAAATGAACATTAGTGAGTGGGATACGTCTTCATGACCCGTATGCGTTAAATGCAGGTGGGTGCGTAAATGACGAGAAGAAACTTCTCAAACTTCAGTAGCCCGACATCCACTCAGACCTGATTGATACACCTATCCCCGCCCCCCGGGAGAGCCTGAAATCTGCTGAAATCCTACGAGACACCGACACGATCCCAGACAGGACAGCGGCTCTTTCTGCAGGAGACATGTGCAGTAGAGTGAGAAGTGACGGGGTGCAAGAGTGAGACAGACAGGTGAAGAAACGACGCAGTGAGGAAGATGCTAGTTTGATATTGTTTTGAACAGTTATTTTGCTCTTCATGCACACACCCTCCTCATGGAAAACACACAAAGAAATGCATATGATACAGCTTTGAAGTTAAAGACAATCGATCTGGCTGTTGAAGAAGGAAATCGAGGTGCTGCATGTGAGCTCAGCATCGATAAGTCAATGGTGAGACGTTGGCGACGGCAGAGTGACGAACTGACTCAATGCAAAAAGACAACAAAAGCCTTTAGAGGCAATAAACTCAGATGGTCCAAAGACGTGGACACCTGTGGCTTATAGACAGGTGTGGTCTATATATGTACAAAAAGAAAATTCTTTTACCGTATTTGAAACATCAATGATTAACAATGTTATGTGCTGAGGACCAGTCTCCTGAGCTGGTAAAGCTGAACTATTGTAACACTATGAGCAGAACCCTGCGTACACAGAAGGCACACCAAAAGCTACAACCACATCTGAAGCTCTGAACACAGTGAGATGTTCTTCAATACTAAATCTAAACACATTTAGAGCCTCTAACAGGTCTCAGGGTGTGTTCACACTGACAATCAACATATCAGAACGGGGACTTAACTGGACTGGACTGAACTCAGAACTAAACCTGGACTAGACCAGGAACTAAATCTAAATGAGAACTCAAACTGGGCCCAAACCAGGACAGGTGTGAACGCACCCTCAGTTACAGTTGTAAATGTACATATTTTATAAATAGGCATGAAATGTACATAGAAAGTTGGACTTTGCTTACTTCAAATATAGAGATAAATGATATAACCACAAACGGCTTACTGCACACACTGGCCACATTCAGAGAGATGGGCTTAAAATGAGAACAGAAAGCTCCGGGGTCATTTACACATTATTTACAGTGCAGTGGCATGAGAACCAGTCGCTGATTCTAATTTATTGCTTGTTGGTAAATAGCTTATAGTGTGTTAATAGGTGTGTCTCTTAAAGAAACAAACTCATGTTAGAACATGAGCTCAGGGCAGTAGCTGCTGTGGTCAGCACCACACTGACACTGGAATGACTCCGATTCAGGCTCATGAAGCTAAACTACAAATAAACACACATATTTAGAAGAGTAAGGCCTTTCATTTCAACTTCATAAATATTTCTTTTTTTAAATATGATATAGATATCCACTAATGGTGGAGTGACTTCAACTTATCACAAGCCTGTTTTCACTGGTGTACATAGAAATGAACTATAATAAATACAAGGTGCACTGGCCAACAAAGCTTTATCTGGCCTTTACCTGTTCTCAGACCAGAATCACGACATACAGAAAAATAAAGTGCAGTGTGGAACTTTCATTTTAGTTTAGCTTATTACAGCATGCAGCCATTTTACTCTGGACTGCCAATGCATTTTAAGCAATGTTTCCACTCTCAATAGAGTTGCCACATCAATTTAAACTTTTTCACCTAAATCTTAACCGGTGGATTTCAAGTAACTTTTTGTTGCCCAACCCAGTGGGTCCAAAAACATTTATTACACAGAAATGAAAAATTAAGAGGAGACTTAAAGACAGACATGCTAGCACCAGAGTATGTGAACCCCAGGTGATCCTCAGTCTGTGGCTTCAGTCCTGGTTGGGTGCTGCTGGAGAGTTTGCAGGAGGAGATGGGAGGCCCTGAAGGAGCAGGGGGCTCAGTTTGGACAAAAGCACAGGCCGAGGCAGCGCCTGTAGGGAGGGGAGCAGGGTGGACAGGCTGGGGGCCTGAAGGGTGTACAGACCTGACATACTGACGGAGCCGGGGAGAGGACAGGACCCCGGGGCGCACACGGAGGAAGACGAAGAGGAGGAAGAGGAGGGGGGAGAGTGAGGGGCGGCCGGGCGAGAGGACGGGGCGTGGCTGTTACTGGGTGAGCGAAGGACCGGGCGGTGGTGGTGGTGAGGGGGCCGTCTCTTCTCCTGAGCCTTTGAGTCTGCAAAGACAGAGAGAGGGTCCATCACCACTTTATGTCCATGGAAATGTTACTACAGACCTGGGCAAACTGTTCCACAAAGGGCCGGGGTGGCTGCAGGTTTTTGTTCCAACCAACCAAGACCACGCCTTCAACTGTGTGAAGACTGAGATCGGTTGATTAAATAAGTCAAGTCTGGTATGCTGCTGCTTGGTTGGAAAGAAAACCTGCAGCCACACCGGCCCTTTGTGCCCAGGTCTGTGTTACTAGTTTGCCTGGAATTGGCATCCACAAATAGATGGTGCCAGAAGGCTAAGTTACAGGTCTGTGGAGAGGCAACTCTGTTTACAGTGAGAATGTGTGAATTTCAAGATATTTGTTTAGCTATAAAACACCTGTAATTGAATAAATCCAAACTAGATACTGTATACTGTAAGCCCTCCTGTGGAACATTTTGGGCAAAGCAATAACATCACCATGATGACAATTAAGTGGTCCCTCCATCAGGAAAATTACAGAGTGCACCTTTGCAAAGCTTTGTTTTTTTTTAAATTATTTAATTTTCAATGATTCACCCAACTTAACTGACAAAAATTCTAAGATTTCTAATTCTAAAAATTGTGAATATACTTACAGCAAACTCCCCTCCACCCAAACACTGTAGTACAGTACATATACTGTACACTAGGCCTGTCACAATAACACATTTTAAATACAATGGTCCCTCATTTATCGCGGGGGTTAGGTTCCAGAAATAACCCGTAAGTGAAATCCGCAAAGTAGAACAACTTTATATTTTACAATTATTCGACATGTTTTAAGGCTGTAAACGCCTCACCACACACATTATACCCTTTTCTCAGACTGGTATTAACATTTTCTCACATTTCTCTCTTGTTTAAACACTCAAACTTTCATAGATTTTCAACAAAATGTATTAATAGTGAAGCGTGGGGGGGGTTGCGCGCGGACATGTGCACATGGATATGCGTCGTTTTGGAACAACGCATATCCATGTGCGAAAGCCGAGTGGGGAAAGCGACCTGGATATCATTTTGGGCAAGACTCAAGCCACCGCTAATAGTGCCGAACTGGCTGATACGGTTCACTGCTGCGGCTCCCTCGGCCGCGGCATCCGGGCCAGGCCCGTCCGTGTTGATTCTTGGCTCTTCCATGGTCCGGCACATGCAAGTAAACAAAGGCCACACCTCTTGTCACCCAGGCGCTCTTGTGAAGGACATCATAGACTCTGTTCCTACCACCCTATGTGACCATCCCAGGTTTAGACCTGGTCTAGTCCTGGTTTAGACCTGGTTTGGACCTGGCTTAGTCCTGGTTTAGACCTGGTTTAGTCCTGGTTTAGTCCTGGTCTAGTCCCGGTCTGGTCCTCATGTCTTAGTCCCGGTCTGGACTTCCTACAGATCCAGTGACTCATGTCTCCGCTGATACACTATAAAAAAAATTTAAAAATCCGCGAAACAGCAAGGCCACGAAAAGTGAACCGCGATAGAGCGAGGGACCACTGTGTAGGCTATATCACTACATTATTTAACTCTTTAGAGCTCAAATCGTATTGTATTATTAACAAAAATACTCAATCTCCTTGCCTGGAAGAATCCATGACTCATCGCTGTACCAGCGGCGAGTCTGGTAATGCTTGGTCCAGAATGCGCTGCCGTTGCGCGTAGACAGACAGCTAAGTGAACCAATCAGAGAACAGTTAACGGACAGCGACGTGAACCAATCAAACAAACGAAATGAAAGGCCTCTAGAGCTGTCAGCTGCTGTGGTTTTAAGGAATCGATGTGTTTTAGGTCATTTAAGACCAATTTTACAGCTGAATGGAAGGGACGTTCAGTTCTCCGATGCGCCATCTTGATTCAAAACTTCCGCTGCCTAAGAGTGACGTTGCGGGCAAAGGCGGGTGCACTGACGTCACCATCTTTGAACGAATCAGAATTGTGGAGTCCGTTGTTAACCGGGGGAGCGAGGGTGGAGCGAGGGTGTCCAAATGGTATCTCGCTGTATAGCAAATACAGAGAGATATCTTGTTTTTTTTTTTAATTTAACCTTTATTTATCCAGGTAAACCAATTGAGAACCAGTTCTCATTTACAATGGCGACCGGGCCAAGAGGCAGCACAATTAAATGATACATTCATAAAAACATACAGTGCAACATGAACACTAAAGACAATAATAAAAGACTACAACTAAAAGCAGGTACAATGATCTTAAAACAGTAATAAAAGATTACAACTAAAAACTAAAAACATGTGCAATAATCGTGGACAGTAGCATGTAGAAAGTTCTTAAAAGTGCTGATTGGAATAAAAGAGCTGAGTTTCAGTGATCGCTGCAAACTATTCCAGTCGCTCGCAGCGGCGAACTGGAAAGACAGGCGACCGGAGGAAGTGCGGGTTTTAGGGATGACCAGATCAATCAAACTGCTGGAGCGTAATGTACGGATTGAATTGTGAATTTGGAGAAGTGAACGAAGATATTGTGGAGTTTTGCCAATGAGAGTTTTGTAAATAAAGAGGAGCCAATGGATCTGTCTGCAGGAGTGAAGTGAGGGCCATTTGACCAGAGTGTATCGTGTGCAGTGGTGAGTGTGAAAGGGAGCTCCAGTAACAAAATGGATGGCGGTGTGGTAGATTATGTCCAGTTTGTGCAAAAGGGATTTGGAGGCAGACCTGTAGATGATGTCACCATAATCTAAAATAGGGAGTACTGTCATTTTGACCAGGAGGTGTTTGGCAGAGTGAGTGAGGGAAGATTTATTGCGATACAGGAAGCCTATGCGAGATTTGACTTTAGTGAGTACGGTGTTAATATGGATATCAAGGTATTTGTATGAATTAACAAATTCAATAACAGAGCCATCAAGAGAGGTGATGGTTAACGGACAGTTAATGTGTGGGAGAGATCTATTGAAGAGCATGCATTTAGTCTTTTTTGTGTTTAGTTGTAAGTGAAGACTGGAGAAGGCATACTGAATATTGTTGAAGCTTGTTTGAAGTGAAGATCCGGCAGGACTGGATGTGTAGAGAATGGTGGCGTCAGCGTACAAGTGGATGCCCGCACTTCCTGCTGCATGAGGGATATTATTAATATAAATACAGAATAGTGTTGGGCCCAATATAGAGCCTTGAGCTACACCTTTGGAAAGGGGTAGAGGGGATGACAGAAGACCCTCTACCCTCACAGACTGAGAGCGACCGGAGCAGTAACTGTTGAACCATGACAGGCAGCTATCAGACAGCCCTATGTCTTTAAGCCTTTGCAGCAGTATGTGGTGGTCTACAGAGTCAAAAGCCTTAGCCAAATCAACAAAAGCAGCAACACAATATTCTTTGTTGTCAGTGGCACAGATGATGTCATTCAGGACCTTCAATGTAGCTGAGATACAGCTGTGTCCTGCTCTGTTGCCAGACTGCACTGGACTCAGGATGTTGTGAGTCTCCAGGTGGTACAGGAGTCTCTCCAGTATTTTAGACAGGCAAGGAAGAACTGATATGGGCCTATAGCAGTTCAAATCAGCGCTGTCACCTCCTTTAAAGGTCCCATGGCATGAAATTTTCACTTTCTGAGGTTTTTGAACGTTAATGTGAGCTCCCCTACCCTGTTTAGGCCCCCCCCATGGCTAAAAGTTGCGAAATGTCTAAACTGAGCATTTGCGGTCCTTTTCTGCGTTACACAAAACCAGTGTTCAAACGGGCGAGTTCGGACAAGGCACCTTATTGACGTCAGATCGGCAAATGCAGCTCCAGCCCCTCCCTCTGTCTCCGCTCAGCGTCCCTGTATATCCCGCCCATAGAGTTTGGACTGCGAATGCGCTACGCAATGCGAAATGCGTTTTTTTATTTGCCTGGAGGCACGTCCGAGTGTTTCTAGGCTCGGAAGTCCTTTATCTGAGCCTCTGGACCTTTGAACAGCAGTGGTTTAATTTTATTTTATGTGGAAATGTGTTTATTTTTCAATGGAACTCTTCAACTCTCTCCCCCCGTGCAAAAACAAGGAAATGGATCAGAGAGTGCTCAGAGCAGACAGCGGAGCGTTTAGCCACGCCCCCACCTTCTACTATTGGCCAGCTTTTTTCTCCTCATTTGCATTCAAGCAACAACGCCCATTATAGAGTGTTCTGAGTGAGAAAAATTACTCTTTCTCAGCTTATCTCTGTTTCTCATGCACTGAGTGTTGATTTTGAAGAAGGATTCATTTACAGTATTAGGGAACCATTAAGGAGCCATATAAAAGCATCAAGAAGTATCATGTCATGGGATCTTTAAAAAGAGGAGTGACTGCGGCACATTTCCAGTCCTGTGGGAAAACACCAGTTTGTAAAGAGAGATTGAATAGGCAGGAGATGGGAGCGGCAATGATGTGAGCTGCAGTTTTGAAGAAAAATGGGTCTAATGAATCAAATCCAGCTGGTTTGTGAGTGTCCAGTACACACAGCTCTGCAAGAACATCCTCCTCCTGTACTGGCTGGAATGAGAAGGACGGGTGTTCCAGGGCAGCAGGGGGAGATGCAGATTGGTTAGGTGGGTGGGTGGAGGGAGGTGTATTGTCACTATGGGCACAACCAGCTTTAGCAAAGTGTGTGTTGAAGTAATTGACCATTGTATTCTTATCTGTGACAACAATACCATTTGTTTTGATAGCAGTAGGAAGGTGTGAGAGAGATTTTTTTGTTTTCCAGAGTCTTGATAGTGTTCCAAAATTGTTTTGGATCTGGGCCATTTATGGTGAGTTGCTGTTTGAAATAGTTTGATCTTGCTTGTCTGATAGACTGTGTACATTTGTTTCTCAGAGCTCTGTATGACTGCCAATCAGAGATTTTATTAGACACTTTTGCCGCACGCCAAAGGTGATGTTTGCGGCGAATTAGCTCAGATAGAGCAGGACTAAACCAGGGGCTGACACGATTTTTAACTCTGATTTTTTTAACAGGCGCGTGTCTGTCAACAACTTCACTAAAGAGGGTCTTGAAGTATAGCCAGGCGTCTTCCATGTTGGGGATGATGGCAATTCTGTGCCAGGGAACAAGTGCCAGGTCAGCTAGAAAAGCCTGTTCACTGAAGCTCTTTAACAGGCGCTTGGACAGAATGAGTGGAGGACATCTTGGAGTGAACCCCTTACGTACACAGGCTATACTACAGTGGTCACTCAGACCTTGACAGAACACACCTGAAGTATACTTCTCTACCCTGTTAGTGAGTATAAGGTCTATTAAAGTGCCTGATTGCATAGTCTTGGTGTTGTATCTGGTAGGGGCTTGCACAATTTGAGACAGGTTGAGTGCATCCAATTGTAACTGCACCATGGACATGTCAGACATGTCCCAATTTAAGTCCCCTAACAGAATGAACTCAGAGGAGGTGTAGGGGGCGATCAGTTCACTCAAAGCAGACAGGGCACATGCAGGAGCTGAGGGTGGCCTATAGCAACCTGCAACAGTGATGGAGAAGCTTTTAGAGAGATTGATTTTTAGTACAATCAATTCAAACTGTTTAGGGATGGACTTTGAGTTAATAACTGAACACTGCAGATTGTCCTTGCAATACACAGCCACACCTCCACCTTTGGAGCTTCTGTCCTGGCGGAATATAATATACCCGGGAATGGCGACAGCAGAGTCAGAAATTGACTTTTTGAGCCAAGACTCAGAGGACGAGGATGTCAGGATTTGCAGTGTGAACAAGAGCTATCAGATCTGTGAGTTTAGGGAGAACACTTCTTATGTTTAAATGCATCAAGCTAAGAGCTTTTGATTTACAGAAGGAGTCAAAAGTTAACTGATTATCATGGCTGTTGGATGTGTGTGCAGGGTTTGCAGTGAGTGGACCAAACTCAGGGCCTGGATTGGGCTGAATATTACCAGACAACATTAAAAGCAGAATTATGAGACACTTCCGCTTGAACACCCTGATAAAGTGCTTATTTTCACTGACTGTGGCCAGTTTTGAGTGTGAGGAGGGGTAAGGGGCCAAACAAAAGTTGTCCTGTAGAGCCATTATGCTAACTGTGGGCACCAGAGAAAAGAAGTCAGTGGAGGGTAGATGTAATGTAGGAAGTGTCGTCTCCCCTGAAGTAAAGCCAGAGGAGCAGGTTCCTCCACGTGATGATGGTGCACTGTGGGTTTGGTGGCATTTTAAAAAAACATTAGTGCTGCACACGCAGATCAGACACCATGTGGCAAAAAGCAGAGCGAATCTCAACTTCGCAGAACGCAGGCAATCCATGGGACATGTCGCAGGGCAACGGATCCAGCTCCGCGGCAGATTAGAATCCAGTCCGCCATTGCTTTCCAGCCTGTCAGATGGGTGATGCCGACACGTTACGTCAGCTGAAAACAGGAACCGGTCTCTAGCGCTGGTCATGTTGGATATTTGATTAAAATCCATGGATATACCGTAAACTGCCGAGACGACAATCCGACCAGCGCCCGTGCGGCCACAGGACAGCATGCAGCAGACAGGAGACACGAGGAGTGGAAATGCGCCTTTAGTCCAGCTAGTCAGCCGCGGTCTGCAGACTGCGATCAAACTCGCCGCCACCTGCAATCTCTGCCACTTTGTAAAAAGTGGCAGAGATTGTGGCATTTGGCTGGCCAGGTAATCAATCTCCCACTTTTACAAAGAAAATGTACACACAATAATTCTAGAGAGCCCAGAAATGTAATGTTCCAGGTTTCATATATTCAACACTAAGTTGATATAGTCATTATACACTTCCATGCTGAACTGGAACAAGGAGACAGGTGAGAACAAAGTGGACAATGCCATCTAAACCCTGTCATAAAGCAGAGAGAGGATAGTCTTACCGCACATAGGGCCCAGTGTCTTATTGCCTCCTCCTCGGGTGCTGTTGTGCTGTGGGTGGGTGGGACGGGGAGGAGGGCACCCAAAGGTGAAGCTGGGGGAGGTGTGGATCTTTGGGGAGGGGGTCTGACTGCTGCTGCTGTGGCTGTTACACCGAACACGAGTCAGGGTGTTCTCTGACGATGAGCCTGATAGGGAGCTGGAGGGAGAAATAAAACATTATACGTTCTTATTGTTTCTATGTGGTTTTAAGATTCATTCAGCAAGTGATACACCAGCCAGTTTGTCCAAAAATCATGTTTTTGTACACGCTGTTGAAATCAAACAGATGACTTGAGTGATAAATTGCAGTGACCTGAGAAATGAGCTAGAGATCAAAAGATGATTTCAAGATACAATTCTACTAATCTATTCTTTAGAAAACTTTTCTATTCTTTAGAAACAGTATTTTCTACTGAAACTGAATTAAAAGAGTAATAACATTACAAACTATTGAAATAAACAACATTAAAACAGATTTAACATGTTTTTCTTTACATCTGTAAATTTAATTTCACTGTACGGGTCAGTTACATGATTATCTTGAGGGTAGAAGTTTGGGAACATCGTCTCTATTCCAAAAAATATGTATAAAATATGTTTTTCCTATTGATACTTTGCAGCTGATGTCATCAGCATTCCTTGGGGGTGTGATAACCTGGGAAATCCCAGGCTGCTTTCGTTCGTTCCGATCTGAAACACAGCCTGGCAACTATGGCAAGCGAGCTCTCCCAATTCTGGGAGCCAATCAGAGAGCGGGGAGGGGTGGAAAGACGGTGACGCGTACTACGCGACAAACGGAAACTTGTAGTTTGAACTGACAACTGACATGATTGGCTATGGGCTACGTATACGCCAAATGATAGACATTCGTAATGCCCAATCAACGGCTGTTGGCGATCGTAAACCACACCTCCGGTACGAGATATTTCGAAGGTGGCTCCCAGACCATATATCACTGTGATATGGTCTGGTGTAAACCAGGCAGGGGGTGTGATGCTGTAGGCACTGCTCTGTCTGGGGCTTTGTTAGATTTTAAGCTGATCTTTATTTTAACACAATCTGACCATAAAGGACTGACTTAGCTGGAACTTATAACCGTTTTTCAGTTAGTCACCCTCATCTATTTGTTGAGAATTAAACACCTAAACAAGTCCATGAACACTTGTATTGATTGCTATTGTGTGCATTGTGTCACCATGGTAACTCCTAAACATTCCAACATTAGAAACAGATGTAGAACACTCCCTGTGTGATATCACTGCAAAGCATCAATATATAAACATAAATAAATAATACTGACTTTAGGCTTGATAAAGATTCTAAGCAGTCTATAACTACAAACATACATAGAGATTATTTAAACGTGTCTTAATGTGGACCACTGGACACCAGCAGTACATACTTGTTGAAGCTTTTTGGTGGTAATGCTTTGTTTCTGTGGTGGGGTTTGGAGGCGGGGTGGGCATTGAAGTTGGTGTTTGCATTTAGCCCCTTCGTGTTGCGGACGTGTTTGAGGATCCAGGCACGCAGGTTTGACAGAGAGCTGTGTTCAGACAGAACCAGCCGAGGCCACGGGTTACACTCCGCCATGTCCAGAGCGGAGATGGCCACAGCTCGACCCACCTGAAGCACAGACAAATACTGTAGTAAAGTGTAACTTTCCTGGTGGAGGATCCGCCAACTGCTTGTTTCCACAGAGATATCTTTGCTTTGCCTGAAATTTTCATCAGCACGGTTTTAAACTCATCCACTCTCCATGGAGATACTGGCAGGAATGTTCCAAAGTATAGCACTACATTTATCACTACAGAGATAGTAGGTGATACCACAGTGCCAAGTTACATGTCAGAACTATAGAAAGGGGAGCTCTCTCACAGTAAGAATGAAAGTTTTTAGGTAATTACAAATCCATGGTATTGAGTAAATGCAAGATGGATCTGTTTAATGCCATACCGGGACATTCTTCTGCCACAGAAGTTACACAGCGTACCTTTAACACACAAATCCTGTATATTGAGGCTAAGTTCTTCTCTCAAACAGAAAACTTTTCCACCTTGTGAAGTCATGTGGTAACATGTTTTTGAACTCCATACACCTTTACCTACAGCCCTGGAAACTGCCATCAAGAGCTAAAAGTATCTGTCAACTTGAAAACTACCACTTCATGACATCACAAGGTGGAACAGTGCATTTTGAGCTTTGGAGATGTAGATAGACTAATAATAAAGGATTACTCAAACATGTGTGAATGAAACAAAACACAACTCCAGGTCTGTTATTGAGGAGGTAACGACATTCTAACAGGATTTAAAGCTCACAAGAGTCAACATTGCGTAATATCGGACCTTTAATGATTTTTTTAAATGAGCACAACATTTTGGAAAATTTCAATCTGGTTTTAGGGTGAACCACAGCACCGAGACTGCCTTGGCAAAGATTTTAAATTATTTTAGAATACAGTGGTACCTCACCTTACGAAAGACCCAACAAACGGAAATTCCAAGTTACGAAACGCCTTCACGTTAAATTTTGGTCTCTAGATACCAAAGAAAATTCAAGTTACGAAACGCGAAATTCAAAAATTCAAATAATGCGGGCACAGCCACACACATTATACGCTTTTCTCAGACTGGATTTAAACTTTTCTCACATTTGTCTCTCGTTTAAACACTCAAACTTTCATAGATTTTCAACAAAATGTATTAATAGTGAAGTGTGGGGGGAAGGGGGAGGGCGGTGTGTGTGCGTGCGGACACTTGTGTGATAGTGCAGCATGACCCGGCACGGGGCTGCGAGCACGAGACCCATGCTCAAACCTTGCCTCCTCTAGACCAGGTCTAAACCAGGTCTAAACCAGGATTAAACCAGGATTAAACCACCTCTTGCCTGCGTTCGTTCATGCGCTCGGACTGCGTGCCGTCCTGAGGGGAGGCACATCCCCTCCCCTCCTCGCTGCTCGCCTCAGCCGTGACTCGTGAGGTACACCAGCAGAGCTAGCACGAAACCAGGAAATAGACTCGCATGCAGTGGTTTAATCCTGGTTTAGACCTGGTTTAGATCTGGTCTAGAGGAGGCACGGTTTGAGCACGGGTCTCGTGCTCGCAGCCCCGCGCCGGGTCATGCTGCGCTATCACACGTGTCCGCCCTCCCCCTTCCCCCCATGCACGCAGTCGCTGCTCGCCTCAGCCGTGACTCGTGAGGTACACCGGTGCTGCTGCTAATAGCAGAGCTAGCACGAAACCAGGAAATAGACCCGCAGGCGGCGCTTTAATCCTGGTCTCCAGTCCTGGTTTAGTCCAGGTTTAGTCCTGGTCCAGTTCAGGTATAGACCTTGTTTAGACCTGGTTTAGTCCACGTTTAGTCCTGGGTCTACAGTCTCTTAGCCAATCAGGACGCAGAAGACAGTGTTACACTATAAAAAAAAGTTACACTATAAAAAAAAAAACTTGGAACGAATCAGGCTTTTTCCATTGAAATAGATACTCAACTTACGAAAAATTCACGTTACGAAACCACTTCTGGAACGAATTAATTTCGTAAGGTGAGGTACCACTGTAAATTGTGATTCACAAAAGGTGACTGTGTTGGTTCTGCTGGATCTGAGCGCTGCCTTTGACACAGCAGACCACACTGTTCTTTTAACTCACCTAAAAGACCTCAGCCTCTCCGGTGCTGTTCACAAATGGTTCATATCCTATCTTACAGATAGAACATTTATGGTGAGTGTGGACACTTGCTCCTCCAAGGTCCATGAAATCACATGTGGTGTTCCCCAGGGCTCCATTTTAGGCCCTGTGCTCTTTAACTTGTACATTGGTCCTCTTGGTGGTGTCATCAGGAGACATGGGATCAACTTCCACAGCTCTGCAGATGATACGCGGCTTTACATCTCCATGTCTCCTGATGACACCAGGCCAATGGATGCTCTCTTTAACTGCATTCTAGATATCAAATCCTGGATGGCAGGAACCTTTCTCCAGTTTAACCAGGACAAAACTGAGGTATTAGTCATCGGTCCTGAGGCCCAGAGAGAGAAACTTTTATCCAAACTACAAGCACAGTCTTTTAACCCAGTGTTTCCCAACCAGGGGTACGCGAGCACCCTGCAGGGGGTACTCGACAGTGTCGCTGCCAGGCGCAGGGGGAGATTTTTTTTTAATTTTTTAATTATAATTTTAGTAAATTTGAGTTAAAGAAAAGAGAGAAAATGCCTCAGAATAAAATTTTCAAATTAAGGAGATAAAATAAAATGATTTTCATTTAATAATCCATTGTGAGGGGGTACTCAAGGTATGACAAAAGGCTCACTGGGTACACAAGACAAAAAAGGTTGGGAAACACTGTTTTAACCCATGTCCTCAAGTGAAAAACCTGGGCATCATTTTTGACTGACTTTTATCCCACACATCACAAAAATAGGTTTGGATCACCTAAAAAACACAGCCAGAGTCCGCCCCATTCTGTGTCAGTCCAACACGGAGACACTGATGCTTTTGTCACCAGTCGAATAGATTACTGTAATGCCCTGCTCTCTTCCCAAAAAGAGTATTTGCAAGGTTTGCAATTATTACAAAATTCAGCAGCATGTGTCCTGACTAGGACCAGAGGGTGAGACCACAGTTTTAAAATCACTGCATTGGCTCCCTGTGAGTTTCAGGATAAATTTTAAAGTTCTTTTACTGGTATTAAATGTCTTAATGGTCTTGGGCCTTCTTATCTTTCAGAATGCTTTTACCTTACAAACTCTCGCGGACCCTGCGCTCCTCCTGCAGCTCCTGGTCATTCCCAAAGTCCAGACACACACTCACGGAGAGGCGTCTTTTCAGTTTTATGGCCCTCGTCTATGGAACTGCCTGCTGGAGGAGCTCAGGGCTGCAGAGAACGTTCATGTTTTTAAGAGTGGGCTGAAGACTCACCTGTTTAGCTTGGCCTTTGATTGAAATTTTGAATTTTTTTTATTTTTATGTGTAGTTTTGTGTATTTTAGCATGTTAGTATGTGTGTGTGCATGCGTGTATGTGTGTGTTACTGTTAGGGTTGTTTGGTTATGTGGCGTCAAGCAGCTGTGGGGGGGGCCCCAGGAAATGGGGGTTGTTTTTCAATCACTGTAAAGCACTTTGTGTTACTTTTTTTGTATGAAAAAAAAAAATAAAGTTTTGATTTGAGTTTTGTTTTAATGTTAACTGTACTAGCACTGTTCCATGGCTTTGTTTGCATATTGTTCATTACTTGTGATTATCTGTGCTCACCTGTTCAAATATCTCTGGGGTGTATTTGGGAGGGAACGAGGGAGGAGGAGGAGGAGAGGCGCGGCCGCTGTCGTGACACGCCGGGGGGATGCTGTTCATCATTTTCCCCGTGTTGTAGTTGCACTCCAGAGTGTAACTGAACAAAACACACAATGACAATACATACTTTAACCAGAACCTAACCACATAATCTACAATATATACAGTATCAGACATTATTGTGATTCTTAAATTGGTATCATTTTTGATTTGAGAGCTCTAAATTAAGACACAACCTCAACTTCAGTAGTAGGCCTGTCATGATAAATTTGATGATTGATCATTTTGAAGTGCTATATGGCTGAAGAAAATATTGACAAAAATATTTAAACTAGGGAAGCAAATTATCGGTTAATTCATTAACTGATAGTTGATTGACCTTATCGGTCGATTAACGATTAACTGATAAGCGGCGTTTTTCACCTGAATTTTAGTCTTTAAGAATATAAGCTATAGTAACATAACACTGAGTCAAAAATATATCATAGTATTATTATATTGTATATTCCTCAATTAATTATTCCTTAGTAAAAAGCAGACAAATGTATTGATGCTGAATAACAAAATACAGTAATCCCTCGCTCTATCCAATTTTTTTTTTTTTTAATAGTGTAACATTTTTTTATAGTGTAACATGTGTTCTGTCCTGATTGGCTAAGAGACTAGACCAGGACTGAACGTGGACTGGACCAGGTCTGAACCAGGTCTGGACCTGGACTGGACCTGGACTGGACCGGGACTCGACCGGGTCTAGACCTGGACTAGACCAGGATTAAACCACCACGTATCGCTGCTGGTTTCCGCAGGCCAGCCGCGCGGGGCTCGGGGCGCGGGCCGTGGCGAAACGGCACGCATTCCGGGTTCGATCTCGCCTCGCGCATACACCCGGGGCTGCTGAGCAGTGCCATTGGCCCCTGCGGTCGGCTGTGAGTCGAGCTTGGCGCAGCGCGGTTGCCTTGTTTCATGACCACGCGGGTGCGCATGTCCGCGTGTCCGCGGTTAGCGGTTAATTACAATTAATGCATTTTGATCGACCAACGTCTTAATCGACAATTAACCGTTAATCGATTAATTGTTGACATCCCTAAATTAAACCAAACCATAAGGCAGAATTATCCACAAAAAAGTATTCTAAATTTAAGCTAAATATTGCTGAGCTGCAATAAATAAATAACGGAATGCTTAAGTAATTAGTTTATCATTTAATTCATGCTTCAACCTTCTTCCACTCAAATATTATCATATTGCAGAAAAAATATCAATAAATTCCCCAGTACTAAAACAAAAAAGTGTCACGGTAAATACTGACCCCAAAATATAATTGTTCCATCTGTCATGTATAGTATAGTATCTAGTATAGAAGTAGAAGTTCTATACTAGATGTTCAATTATCAGGCCTATTTAGCACATAAGGCTGTTTCTTAGTATATAACATTTTCATAATGCCTAAAAAAATATGTAAAAATATATTAAATCTTAAGCATTTGCTTTAGACTTAGACAAATATAGATCTAGGGGGGTACTTGAATGAGATGACAAAAAAGGGTGAAATTGAACAGTATCTATAGTATACTTTTTCATCCTCATATTTTTAAAAGAATCATTTCTACACAGCACTATTAAAGTAATAAAATATGAGTAATGAATTAAGTAAACTAGACATTTTGTGAACTCCTGCTCTAGACCTCCTCCTCACCTGTGCAACAGCCCTATGGCCTTGTGCATGGCCACTCTCCCACTGCCCTCTTTGGACTGGCCGTCCCTTTTGTCTCGCGCATACATGTTCTTCTCCGAGAAGTTACAGCCCAGAAAGTCGAAGTGGGCGGAGTTCACAGCGATCAGTCTGGGGTACAGCATGTTCTCCACCTGGAACACACAGGTCAGTGTCAGTACAGAGACACAAGTAACTGTCAATCAATCAATCTTTATAGAGTCATTTACAACACACAAGTCAGTGCAGAGGTGTGAGTAACACTGAGCTGCATCTGCTGGCATTAAGAGCACTTGGCCTAATGACCCTGCCTACTATAGATGGTTTAGTCCTGGAATAGACCTGGTTTAAACATGGTTTAGACCTGGTTTAAAAACATCACATTTCCCCACTTATTATGTCCACAAACATTAAGAAGAAAATTAATTAGATTAATGAATTAATAAGGGTGTGGACACGCTACTTGAGCTACCAGGTAATGTAACAACAGCTGATACGTGACAATAATGAACTGTAGTTGTGGGTATTGGGTTGAAGTCTTATAGAAGTCCCAGACCTAGTTCATACTTACATCAGAAAAAGTCTGGGTTCATTCTAGTTAACTTAAGTCTTTAAGGACATTAATCCCAAATTAGTTCCAGTTTGAGACTTGGGTTTGAGACCAGTTGAATTTTATTAGGTTACCACTGTAACCAGTGGTGGCAATTTTTTTTTTCCCCCATGGGGCCACGAGAGACAGAAAATATTGTGGAAGTGTTTAACTCAGTTCTGCATAATATTAATTGTATTTCTTGTTACTGTAAATTGCATTGTTTTGACAAGCTGGTAAAACTGGTAAGAGTATATGTTATGACTAAGCAATGAAAAAGTGAGGTTGTTTTTTTTTATTCTAAAATCAAAGCAAAACAGCTTTAGTCCATGCATGAGGTAAAATGACAAGATATGTTTATTTTGTAATTCCAAATGGCTTAAACGGGCCGGTCAGAGTCAACCAAATGTATGTGGCCCAGGAAATGGACAATGCCCAGGTCTGACTTTAAAGGTGCACTGCGGAACATTTCCAGTGGGTCCGCCACCTGTTTGTCTCCATGGAAATATTGCTTTGTACAGAATGTTCTACAGTATAGACTAAACCTATCTATCAAGAATAAGACCCCTTTTCAGAGAAGGAATGATTGTGTTTTTGAGCAATAGAAACACCCTTAATTAGTAAATGCTAGATGTACACCATGGAACATTACAGGCAAAGCAATAACATCTCCATGGAGGCAAGTAAGTTTCACAGTGCACCTTTCCGCCCAGTTAGGGCTGGGCATCGAAATTCGGTTCCTCCATGGCACCGACCGAAATGCTTAGGTTCTTCTGGGTATCGAAATATGCCTCGTCTTTCGGTTCCACGTTTTGATACCCAGAGCTTAATCACGTGTGGCTCAGATATGTGCCTGCGCGCTTATGGCCTGATAATGCCACCTGAGATTGGTTCAAACGTCCACGTGTATGAAAAACACAGCGTGGTCACGCCCCTCGTTCACAGGCAAGGCGACTTGTAGGGGGGCTAAAAAGTTAGCTAATCAATTAGCTTGGCTGCGGAGTCGTCAAACCGTACAAAAATGCCAAAGTCGAAAGCGTGGTTATACAAGACCGACTCTAATACTGCGCGGTGCAGCAAGAAAAACTGTTAGATATGTATGTGTGTGTGAGTGTGTGTGAGATAATGTGATAATGTGCAGTTGTGTTGTTGTTCATTTACTTCAATAACTTGATATTCAATAACTTGAATAATGGAAAATAAACTCCAGTATGTGGAATAGAATGTGTAATGAAATTAAATTTTTTCCTAGAATAAATATAAAATAGGAACCGAAAAAGGTACTGGTTAGGAATCGTATCGAAATGAAGGTATCGATATTGGTATCGGCATCGGAAAATTTTGAACGATACCCAGCCCTACGCCCAGTATATCAATTTTTTTTCTAGTTACAAATGTTTGTTAGTAAAGCAAATAGACGTTTTTGTGTGTTAATGTACCTGCTGGCTTTCATCTGGTAGGTTATTCCCGTACATGAAACAGCCGCGTTTGGAGGCGTGGCCATGCAAATCCACATAATAGACCACGCCCCCTTCTTGAGGAGGAATCAACTCCTGCTTTTCCTCTTCCTGTTTTGATACTTCTTCTGGACTATTTGTAACATTAGTCTCTTCAGGATTTGAAACATTTTGGTCGATCTTTTCCAAGTCTGTAGTGTTCACAGTATTTTCCTCCATTGCCATGTTGATATCTGTCTGTGGAGGAGTTGCATCTTTCTCCGCATTGCGTTGGTTCATACTGATCTCCATGTCGGTGAGGGGAGGAGGACTCTGATTGGCTGGTGTACTGTTGGTGGACGGGGTTTGTGGGCGTGCCGGGGTGTTGCGATTGGTGGGCTGTGCTTTCTGAACGCGGTTGTGGTGGTACAGTAACAGTGACTTGGCAGCGTAAATGGAAGGATGAAGCTCCCAACTGGGATTTAGATACTGTCTGTTCAGGTTTACACCCCTGGAATCAGTCCTGCAAATAAATGAAAGAAGATTATAGGACATTTATAAGGACCTACAAAGATTATTCTGAATGGATTATTCTAAAAATAATGAAATATAAAATCAAACCTCTTCTATTTAACCAGTTATTTAGCAAGGGTAGTCTAGTTACAGCCACACCGAGTCAGACTAGGACTGAACAGGCTATTCTGTGGTTGGTGGATGAATACTCAACCTACTTTGCACCAATGAAATAAAACAGAACAGTTTTTTTGTTTTGAGAGCACCATTTCAAGATTAAATAAATTGCACATGAGTTACACTACATTTGCTTCATATGTTTGTTTTTTGCTTTCTATATTACACTAAATTGAATCTTGTGAACTTTCAGGCATCGCAGACATTTGAGTAAGCCTTTATTATTACACTGTCTACATCTCCAAAGTGCAAAATACTTGTGATGTCTTGAAGCAGTATTTTTTTCAGGTTAACAGCTCCTTTTACTTTTTGTTCAGTAGCAATTGGCAACTCCAGAGCTGAAATTAAAATTATTCTACTGAAGGTGTAGGCGGTTTAAAAACACAGTGGAGCACTTCCTGTATCACCACATGACATCACAATGTGGAAGAGTGTTTTCTGTTGAGAAGAACTCCTAAATCTGCAGGGTTTGTGTGTTAAATGTGTGAATGAAAGAAAACACATATACAGGTATGTTTGTAATGAAGAAATATTAGAACATAGATCAGAATTTGAATTTACTTTTTTGATCCATTTTTACATGTGAAATGTGGCTAGTGAAATGTGGCTAGTGTGACACATCTCACAGCAAACCACCAATGGGTGGTTTGCTGTGTGCTGTGTCAAGAGACTTGTGACTAATGAGTTACAGCAAACACTGTCCATTTACAAATTGGCTTTGTGTAAAATGATCTCCTTGAACAGGATACTGTATTACACACACACACACACACACACACACACACAGACCAGTCTGCACATGGACTGTACACCAGCAGGAGAATAGAACTACAGAACAAGATTAAAGCTAAAACATGTTTGAAGGCTCTCATTAAGTCAGATACACTGAGGGATTATTGGGTTAACATAATAATACAGGTCATATATACAAGATATACTAAAAAAAAACTGTTGTGTGATGTTTGTGTGACCTCCCTTCTTGCAAAATGGACACCTTAGTCAAGCAATTATAAGAACAGTTTTATACAAGAAAAGCAAGCTTTGACAAATATACAATACATAATATGGTTCAATTAAAACTAAACATAAATATTTGTGGTATGCCAATTAGGGGTGCCTCATGATTCAATATGCTACTCGATACATGGTTCACAATATGGTATCATCGCTATATCAGGGGTGAAAAAAGCTGAAAGTCACTGAACTCAATCTGGGGTCATTCCAGCCAATAAAAACTAAGACGTCAAAATTCCCTTTTCCTCTTGATGATCGCACTCTGCACTACCTTCTCACACATTACAAATTTTTATATATATATATATATATATACACACATATATATATATATATATACACATATATATATATATACATATACAGTGCCGTGAAAAAGTATTTGCCCCCTTCCTGATTTCTGTGTTTTTTGCATATTTATCACTCAAAACATTGTCAGATCATCAAACCAATTTTAATATCACACAGAAACAACCCAAGGAAAGACAAAATTCAGTTTTTGAATGATGATTCCATTTATTAGTGCACAAAAAAAATCTAAACCTATCTGGCCCTATGTGAAAAAGTAATTGCCCCCTTAATCTAATAGCCAGTTGAGCCTCCTTTGACAGCAATAACTGTAACCAAACGTTTGCGATAATTGGTGATGAGTCTTTCACACCGCTGGGGAGGGATTTTGGCCCACTCTTCTATGCAGAATTGTTTCAATTCTGCCATATTGGAGGGTTTTCTTGTATGAACTGCCCGTTTAAGGTCACACCACAGCATCTCAATCGGATTTAAATCCGGACTTTGACTTGGCCACTCCAAAACCTTAATTTTGTTTTCTTTGAGCCATTCAGAGGTGGACTTGCTTGGTGTGTTTTGGATCATTGTCCTGTTGCATGATCCAAGAGCGCTTGAGTTTGAGGGCACGAACTGATGGCCGGACATTCTCCTTCAGGATCTTCTGGTAAACAGCAGAATTCATTTTTCCGTCAATCACAGCAAGTTGTCCTGGTCCTGAGGCAGCAAAGCAGGCCCAGACCATCACACTGCCACCACCATGCTTTACTGTGGGCACCATGTTCTTTTTATCAAATGCTGTGCCATTTTTACGCCAGATGAAACGGGCTGCAGACCTTCCAAAAAGTTCAATTTTAGACTCATCGGTCCACAAAATGTTTCTCCAAAAGTCTTGAGGGTCATCAAGGTGCTTTTTGGCAAAGGTGAGACGAGCCTTTGTGTTCTTTTGTGAAAGCAGTGGTTTTCTCCTGGGAACTCTTCCATGGATGCCATTTTTGGCCAGTGTTTTTCTAATGGTGGAGTCATGAACACTGACCTTAACTGAGGCCAACGAGGCCTGTAGTTCTTTCGATGTGCGTCTAGGTTCTTTTGTGACTTCCTGAATGAGCCGTCGTCGCACTCTTGGAGTAATCTTAGTTGGTCGACCACTCCTGGGAAGGGTTGCAACTGTTCCCAGTTTCCTCCATTTTTGAATAATGGCTCTGACAGTGGTTCGCTGGAGCCCCAGAGCTTTGGGAATGGCTTTGTAACCTTTTCCTGAATTATAGACTTCTATCACTTTTTTTCTCATTTGTTCTTGAATTTCTTTGGATCGTGGCATGATGTGTTTGTTCTTGAGATGTTGTAGCCAACTTCACTTTGTTTGACAGGAACTATTTAAGTGATTTCTTGATTCAACACAGGTGGTGACAATCAGGTGTGGGTGTGGCATGTAGAACTGAACTAAGTTTTCTCAAAACTGTGGTTAGTCACAGTTAGTTTGTGATTTAACAAGGGGGGGCAATTACTTTTTCACATAGGGCCAGATAGGTTTAGATTTTTTTTGTGCACTAATAAATGGAATCATCATTCAAAAACTGAATTTTGTCTTTCCTTGGGTTGTTTCTGTGTGATATTAAAATTGGTTTGATGATCTGACAATGTTTTGAGTGATAAATATGCAAAAAACACAGAAATCAGGAAGGGGGCAAATACTTTTTCACGGCACTGTATATACATATATATACATATACATATACATACATATATATACACATACATATACATACATATACACATACATATACATACATATATATACATACATATACATACATATATATATATACATATATACATATATATATACACACATACATATACATACATACATACATACACACATACACACACATACACACACACACTTCTAAATGATCATCAGTCATGGTGCAACAGTACTTGGGCTTCATGTGGGAAAAGGCTGACTCACATAAATATGTTTTCATAAATCTATCTCTATTTTATTTGATAAATGTTCATTTTAATCTTAAAATAACTTAAGCAAACTGTACTACACTTAAACACTCTGTGCTCCATTTTTGGACCCTCACCCACAGTTTGAGGACCTTCTTTGATTTTTTTTTTTTTTAATAAACATAAACTTAGATTAGTTTTTGCTTTGCTCTTCTAATCAGAGCGCATTGAGGAGGGAGCTTATGTGCGCTATGAGCAGGAGAAGCGAGAGCGTGAAAAGGCGAGGATGTTTTATAAAGTTTAACCTGCCCTGTGATACACGCTGGTACGCAAAGGTACACGCGAACAAGCTGTGCGCGCTCGCGCACGTGGTGATGTGCGGTGTCCGCGGCTCCAGATGAGCACACGGGCTTGCGCGGCCCGCACACCGGTAGAAGTTTAATACGAGACGCATACTTTTGTTTCTGAATACGGGACGATTCCATTTTTCAAGGGGCGATTGGCAACCCTGAACACAACTATACATATATATACACACCCAAAATCTTTCTCAACGGATTGGCACTGATATAAAAAATGACCCCGGCGGCTGACAAAAAAGCGGAAATCCGCTAAAAAGCGGAAGTCTTTCATCCCTGCTATATGGAGATACGTGATGCGATAATCGATATATAGCAAATTACACTTTTAGCAACTTTTTAGCAAATACATTTTAGCAACAATACTTCTTTGTTTAATCACTACTTGTGCAAAGATAATATGAAGTACATCTATTTTAATCATCAAAACACTGAATATGTCAGGTGTACAGCATAAACACATTTGAGTCCTCTAAATGAGTAACAAAACTGTAGTGTGATCAAAGAAAAAGGCTAAAAGAACCAAAAAAATACTCGATACAGCAGCCCACTATGATGATACTGTATCATGATATATCGATATTTCAATACTTTTGCACACCCGTATTGTCAATGTGTTGTGAGTCATAGAAAAGAGTTATTGTGGTACCTGTAGTGCCCGCGGATGACTCCGTCTGGGTTGAGCAGAGGGATAAGTTTAAACACAAACAGGTTTCGGAGGACGTGGGCTCGAGGGTCGTCTCTCCTCAGGATGAAATTCAGAAATCCATTAAACACAAAAGAGGACGGGGTCTCTCCAGGGTGCACTCTGCTGCTGAGGAAAAACACCTGCACAAACACAGAGTGGGACGGTTTTGTTTAAATGAGATTAAATTAAAATAAAAAATGCACTGAGAAAAGTAAATTCAAAAGTGGTTTGGTTTTTGTATACCTCAGATTCTTCTTACTATACCACAGCATTCAGCTCTAGTCAAATTAAGCTCACAAAGCTAGCAGTTATAGGAGCAAATTTGGAGCCAATTTCTACATTAGGAATAGGAATTGACTTACAGACAAAATAGTGAAACAAAAACACCAGGATCATGTGGAGCGGGTTAATACAAACATTTTAAGACCAAAATGACAAGGCTCACAGCAGCAGTTGCAGAGGGGTGACAATTTTTTAATACAAAGAGAATTGGAACCAGAATCGATGGAGCCGGAAGCGCGCCCATACTCCCTACCTATACTGAATGCGGCAGCCAGTGAGTTAGCTATGTCCATTTATATATACATAAACATTTAAGGATACATGTTCAGCTAGCATCTCTGTTCTCAAAGAAAATTCACTGAAACATTAAAGGAAAATATCCCTGGTCCATTAAGTAACAAAAATAAATAATCTAGTATTGACCTTTCAAATTAATATCTAGGGTTCTAAATTCAAGTCCATTTTCTTTTGCCTGAAATGTTCCACAAAATTACATAAAACCTTTTCGTCAAAAATGCAGATATCAAACCTTCCACCAAAAACCTCTCCAAAAAGGTCCACTGTGCAACTTTTCTGGTAGAGTCTATCACCAGTTTCTCTCCATGGAGATATTGCCTAGAATGTTCCACAGTACGGTACTGCACTTATTTGTCTGTACAGAGACAGCAAGTGACACCACAGGCCCACGTTACATGTCTGATCTGTGGAGAGGCGAACCCTCTCAAAGGGAGAATGCATGTTTTAGGTCAATAAAAACCCGACTTATTGAGTAAATACAAGATGGATATGTTTAAATCTGTACCGGGACATTGCAGACAAAACTATAAAATCTCCACGGAGACAAGCAGAAAAGTTACACAATGCACCTTTAAACATATATAAGTGTTTTATTTTCAGGTACCTTTTTGCCTGCAAATCGATGTGCTCTGGGTGTGTTTGTGTCGGGGAACAGATGGGGCAGGCGTGGCTCTCTCTCCTCCATCATCCCTGCGCAGTTTGTCACAGTGAGCAGGTCCACTCTGTGCCCATCCAGAGAGCGGCACAGCAGCTCACGATGGTAGTACACACTGCCTGGGGGACTGCACACAACAACACAAGAGATCAGACGAAGTACTGGTGCATCCACTTTTATTACTCGGCAACGCTTTCATGCTGTGAACAAACAAATTGTGAAACTGATGTCCCAAACCACTTATATGACCTTTTAAAATCATATGCCATCAGAACATTCAAAATTCTGGAATGGAGGTGAATGAAGGGAAAGTGAAGCAGACATTTTCAATGATTAACTGATTTACAGATCTAAATGCGAATGGTTTTACGACAAAAAACAAAAAAGAGACAACAATTCAGAATTTCCAAGGTACAAATATTAAGAATAGAAATAGAGAAGCCTTTATTAAGGACAGAAAAATACATTTTTTAACCTCAAAATAGAATTATACATTTAAAATAAAGAAATATAATCCCAATAAAACACATTTTAAATAGACAGTAATGTTTAAATAGCTGCAACAAATACATACCAGAATGAAGCAATAATTAGCCATAGAAGTGACTCGTAATTATCGTGACAGGTCTACATACTGGGACCAAAGTGTGAATGTGTTTTTTTTGTTTGTTTGTTTTTTGGGACCAATTTTTTTATTAATGTTTTTCTTTTCCCGTCTTTCTACATGGGAGTAAGCACATACTGTACATCTGACAAAAATGGGTACAGAAAAGATAATAGCAAATCAACAGCAACAAAAAGTTGACTGTAACATGGCCAATAATAAATACAAATCACCCCTTACCCCTGAGAGCTTAACTAAAATAGTACTCCTCGTGTACCGTGTACAATTATCCCCAACCTCCCACTCTCCCAGGCCACTCCACCTTCCCTGCACACCCTCTATAGGACCCTTTGATCTTTATGCTAGCGTCTTTCTATATATGGGCTGTCCTGTGGACTCAGTGCAGGAGGTGGGGGACAGGAGGGTCCCCTCGCTGTGTGAAGGAGAGGTTTCGCAGGTCTTTCCTCCCTGCTGCTGTCAGATTGTACAATGAACACTGTTAATGTCATTCAACTTTATCTACACTACAATATTCAGCTATACTCGAGAGTCTATTTTTAGGTCTATTTTTAAATTATTTTCAGCCATTATTTATTATCTTGTTTTATTACATGCTACATTTTCCTGCTGTTCTTGATCTGTGTGTTGCAACATTGGAATTTTCCCACTGTGGGACTAATAAAGGCATATCTTATCTTATCTTAAAAAAAGTGTGAACACTCAAGTGGTACCTGCTTGGACTGAGCTGAGCAGCGTTGGGGTAACTGTGGTCAAGCTGCTGGAGCATGTCCTGGCATTCAGAGTAAGAGAACGGATAACAGAAAGAGAAGAAGGTCGTGGCTCCCTTCACCTCTAATATCCGATGAGTAAATGAGAGGATGAACTGGTTATCTACAATCTATGGGAAAAAAAGACAAAACAAATAGTTAAATATTGTAAAATAAAGTGACAGTTTAGACTGGCAATTTCAAATAAAAGTGGTTATTTAAGGTTTTGCTTAAAGGTCCCATGGCATGAAATTTTCACTTTCTGGGGTTTTTGAATGTTAAAGGGACAGTGTGTAAGATTTTTACCCGTTAATTACCGAAACTGAAGATACCCATTCAAAAATACATTGTTTTAAGTATTCTTTTGGACTTAGATATAGTCACATAAAAGGGGGATTGACCCCATATAGAGGCAGCCATTTTAACTACGAGAGCCGCAGAAGGACATTTGGGCTCCGCCTTCGCCTTCGGCAAGGCTCGTGGTTTTGGGTAAACAACGACAAGCATGTTGCCGGATCACACGTCGGAATGGATCTAACACGTGTTTTGGACTAAATTGTTTTACTGGATTTTATTCGCTGGATCCTTACGGACAGATTGAGACCAAGTTTATGGTGAAATACGGAGTTTGACCTGTCCAGAGCCTTCAAAGGTAAGCTAAGTAACAAACCTTGTTTTGTGCTTTTCCATATAAAAGCCCCATGTGCTCGGGGACTGATTGTTGTGCCGGGAAATGAATTGCATAGTCAAAAAGAGGAGACTGTAAGGTTTCATTTGATGTGTAGATTGTCATGGTACACGATCGGGAATTTGTGTTTTCATGCGAAAAGAAAAAAAAAAAAACAGTGAACGGGACTGCGTTTTATACAGTAGCGGCGCGCGGTTCGTGTGCGGGTACGCGAGCTGTCCGCGTTACGGCGCGCCCCGCTGACCCGCGAGGTCTGCCGTAGCTAAAAGAGGAAGTGCAATAGCCACTATCCACCTATGCGCCACGAATCCTACACACTGTACCTTTAATGTGAGCTCCCCTACCCTGTTTAGAGACGTGAGAGTCTCTCCAGGCTCAGATGTCCTTTATCCGAGCCTCCGAACCTCTGAAACAGCATTGGTTTACTTTTATTTTCTGTGGAAATTTGCCTAAGTGTTTTTTTCCATGGGACGCTTGTCCTATCTTCCTCCGCGCTACACACACGGAAGTAGGAATAGCGCACATTGCACAGCTAAACCAGGAAACAGTGGCGTATTTGGCCACACCCCCACCCGCCTGCACTGGCCCGTCTCTGTCCTCCTCATTTGCATTCAAGCAACACACCCAGAATAAAGTGTTCAAAGACACAAGTCTCCATAGGCCTCACTCCAAGAGGTTCTCTCATGCACCAAGGCTTGATTTGAGAGAAGGATTCATTTACAGTATTAGGGAACCACTAAGGCGCCATATAAAAGCATCAAGAGGTACCATGTCTTGGGATCTTTAAAGGTGCTATATTACTCCAAATTTACTCTTGTGAGCTTTAAGCCATCTATAATGTTGCTACCTCCTCAAAAACAGACCTGGAGTTGTGTTTAGTTTCATTCACAGATGTTTGAGTAACATCCAAGTAATTATTAGTCTCTCTACATATCCAAAGCTAAAAATGCTCTGTTCCACCTTGTGATGTCATGATGCGGTAGTTTTCAAGTTAACAACTACCCTTAACCTTTAGTTCAGTAGACATAGGCAATTCCAGAGCTAAAATCATCCAAATGATTCTCAGGGATGAAAGTGGCCAATCATGAAAAAAGCGGAAAGTCACGGCGCACCCCCCCACCCCGGAAATTTTAACATTTTTGAAATTTGGATTATTATTATTATATGTTAGCAATAAAGTAAAACTATACAATGTATACACAATGGTACACGCTGTTGCGAAAGAGCTGCGCTCACTCGCTCGGTCCGCGGCTCCAGACATGGGCTCGCACGGCCCGCCGTTTAATACGAAGTTTAATACGAGACACGTACTTTTGTTCTGAATACGAGATGATTCTGTTTTTCAAGGGACGGTTGGCGACCCTAAACACAACTATACATATATATACACCCAAAATCTTTCTCAACGAATTTGCACAGATATATATATATATTAAAAAATCACCCCGCGGCTGAAAAAAAAGCGGAGGTCCGCTAAAAGACGGAACTCTTTCATCCCTGGATTCTAGGGAAATTGTGCAGAGTTTAAAAACACAGTGAACACCTCCTGTACCACCACATGACATCACAAGGTGAAGGTGGAAGTGGAGAGTATTTGAGAGAAGAGCTCAGCCTAAATATGCCAAATTTGTGTGTTAAACATGAATGAAACAAAATTCCAGGTATCTTTTTAATAAGCAATTAATAACAGATCTAAAAATAGCATAATATTGGCCCTTTAAACAATGTAAAATAAATTATTTTTTTTAAACCAACATTTAAAATGCATATGACAGGTTAGACTGACAATTTCAAATAAAAGTGGTCATTATTATAATTTTACTTCCTGGTTGGACACAGCAGCAGAGGTGAAGGTAATGTCATAACATTACCTAGCAACCATACTGTAAACAAGGGCCATAAGGGTTTTTTTTTCCCCAACTTATCTTTACAAACTCAAACTTGACACAATAAATCTGTGATAAATCTTTACCACAATCACAATATGTAAATAATTAAGAAAGTAATAATTGAAAACCTGAAAACCTATGCACAGTTTAAAGAGTTGACCCACACCTCGGTAGCGGGCCTGTCTCGTATCCTCTCCCAGCGCATCTTTCCGGGCACAGTACGCACAAACGGAGCCATGCCCTGACTGTACAGCTTCCTCTGGTTGTTCATGTTCATCACATTGATCTTCAGCAACTTTCCGGACGATACTCCGCGCACACTGAAGTAAAACCATGACCTGAAACATACAAAAGAGAGATGTTTTATTATTGGGATGGGGACGGATGTTTAAATAATGTATTCTATGTTTATTATAATGCAATTTAAACATGGGCTATGAAACAATAATAATAGGTATCATTATACATGGTCATTACATATGGAAACAGGACCAATCTAATTCTTATTATTTCACGATGAATGGTAAATGATCGCATTTTATATAGCACTTTTCAGCCTTCAAGGCACTGAAAGCACTTTACATCACATGCACTAGGGGCAATGTGGGTTAAGTGTCTTGCTCTGGAACATAACACATGTGGAAGCAACTTGTGGGTCTGTGGATCTGACCACTCAACCAATGATGTTCATGTCAAAGGCGGGATTCGAACAGCCAACCTTCATCAGTGGACAAACGCTCTCCCAAGTGAGCCACTGCTGCCCTGGGATCATGGTGATTTAACTAAACTGGCTGATGATTTAATATTGTATTTCTGATCTTATGTTTTCAGTGTTTTTTGACTAAAGGCCACTACACACTACAGGATTTTTCAGTCTTCAATGGTTTTTAAACATGCAGCAAAAAAAAAAAAAAAAAACGCACACCACAGACACGAGGAGAATCTTATGAGACTTAAAATCTCTAATCGTAAAGACTGCAGCGGGATATGGCTGCAGTAAAACCACTCATTTGAGACTCTTAGGTATTCAAAAGATCAGAGCAGTGCATGTCTAGTTTAGATACAAGTCAAAACTGTGTTATTATTATTTGAATTGTGGTGCAATACTTCAAATACATATTTTTAGCTGGTGATAAAGTCCACAGGAAGTAGAGTCACTATCGCTAATCTGCAGCGTCACCTCAATCCATGCGCTGTGTTGATGTAAACAGACACATGTTCAAAGAATGCCTCAAACTGGATTAATAGCGCAGTTTTGTAGACTGGATGCCACTATTTACAGAGAACAATTTCTATGGATAATGTGGATGAGATGCTACATTAAAATTGACCACTTTACAAGAGGCGAGTAATACATTCTTCTCATTATTTTCTCTGTATCCCGAGTTCGTCTCTATGTCTGTCACTCCTCTGCTCCTGATTCTCTGTTTTACTGGCTGTTACGATATGACAGAGCAGCTCAGAGTCTGACACCACACATGAGGAGCACAGCAAACTCTCAGGCAAAATCTCCTGTAGTGGGTGGCAGCCTTTAAGGAACTCCATCAGGAGTATTATTATTTACCACATAGCTGGGAATATTTTCTGAAAGGTCAATGGGGAAAAAAAGGGAAATTTACTTCTGAAGTAGGTGTTTGAACTAGGTGGGACAATTGAACTCCCTGCCCCAGAATATTAACTGATAAAGCTTTAGTCCTCCCTGTTTTAATATTACTGAATGCTTCTTTACCGGTTTCCATTCTCGTGCTCCGTGCCGGAGCAGTCTGGCTGTGTCCACACGTTGAACTCGTAATCGGGGGCAGGGCTTGGTGGTGATGCTGCGCTCCCATTGGAAGAGGAGTCTGAGGGGGGACTGGGGCTGCTTTTGGTCACCTTCTCCACACGCCCCAGATTCCCTGAGTCGAACTTTGAACTAAACACGATATTCCCAAAACGAGTCTCCATGACAACTGCCACTCCTTTTTACAGCAGATCCTTTGTGGAATGTGATGATCTTACAGGGAATCCTAATAGGGGGGAAAAGATGAAAAAATATAAATACAATTTCTTAACAGAACATTTATTTTGTATTTATTTGCATTAAACGTTTGCAATCTGTAGGTGGTTTTAAATACATCAGAATCAAAAAGTTTAATTTCCATTGATAGTCAACAAAAATCACAAACTAGGAATGTCCTCTGATATTGTGAAACATAGAATAATAATACTAAAAGCCACATAAAGTAAGAGTGAATTTCTGATAGTGTTAGTTTGAAATTTAAATTCACCAATATTTTTTCACATTTTTTTTCATTTTCCTATAAGTCCTATATCACACAAAATGGACTCTTGTGAGCTTTAAGACATGTTAGAATGCTGTTACCTCATTAAAAACATACCTGAGTTGAGTTGTGTTTTGTCTCATACACATGTTTTTGTAATCCTTTTATATTAGTCTGGCTAATCTCCAGAGCTCAAAATACTCCATAGTTCCACCTTGTCATGTTATAAAGGTGAACAGCACCTTTTAAATTTAGTTCAGTAGAGATCAGAAACTTCAGCTCTGAAATTATCCAAATAATTCTAGTGAAGGTGTGTGGAGTTTAAAAACACAGTGGAGCACTTCCTGTATCACAAGGAGGAACAGAGTGTTTTCAGTTTGTGAGAAGAACTAAATCAGCCTAAATTTACAGGGTTCGTGTGTTAAACATCCATCTATCCATTTTCTTCTGCTTATCAGGGTTCAGGTTGCGGGGGCAACAACCTAAACAGATCTCACTGCACCAGCCACCACTCCTGCGGGTGGTGGGTTCACAGGAGGACGGCCCCACGTCGCTCCTTCGTGCTGTGCCTGGCTGGGCCCCGTGTGGGAAGGCCCGGCCATCAGACGCTCACTGAGGAGCACCCACCCCAGGCCTAGCTCCAGGGTGGGACCCTGGGCAACGTTACTGGCCTTGTTGTGGCTCTCATCATGGGGGCTTCTGAACCGCTTTTAGTCTGACCCATCCCCCAGGACCTGTTTGGCTTGGGTGACCCTACCAGGGGCATGAAGCCCCTGACAACATAGCTCCCAGGATCATTCGGGCACTCAAACCCCTCCACCACGTTTAGGTGGGGGTTCATGGAGGGGTTAAACATGTGTGAATGAAACAAAACATAACCAGGTCTGTTTGTGATGAGGAAACAACATTAGAACATAGCCAGTAGAAAATAGCGTGATATGGGCCCTTTAAGTAACAAGTAATAGCCTATGATATATACTTGTGACAATATTGAATCATCAAATCAATGTAAAGCTCAAAAAAACACAGTAAATATAAGTAATAAAAATATATGTGAATGACAGCGCCGTGCCGTGGCAGTTGAACAGAATAAATAAACGGGTCACATTTAAAAAAGAAAGCTATAGGTTTTTAGACTTTTAGCAAACTAACTGTATGTTTGATTGGCGTTAGCTGCTGCATTATGGTAATATCAGTGTGGCAGTTATAACCTCATTAGCAGTGCACACTTTGCAGGCTGCAGTACGAGGGCACGTCTGCGTGGAATAACATGGCAACAACAGCTGATCGGGGTACATCCATGTCTGCCCTGCTCCAAAAACACATCACCCGCTATGATTTTTAAAACAAATCTCTTGGACCCTTTATCAAACCGTAGAGCATCCTTAATATCCAGACAGCACCACCGTGCGTATGTTTCAGCCGTTAGCCCGTTCGTCTCTAAGCTACCGAGGCTAACTTAGCTTCCGAGGTTAGCGTTCATCTTTCGCCACAAAACCTCGCGCAAATCCAACGCCCCTACGATGTTTAAACAGCAATTGTCATTTCGTAACGATTTCATGTCTAAATCAGCGAATTGAAATAGTATGTGAACGTTTCTTACGTTGTTATTTGTGCTGGAAGTTCATGTTTGTGTGCACGGTGCGTCTCTCTGCTCTCGGTCTGTCTCCGGTAAAACGAGAAGAATGGATGGTTCTGGTCAGAGCGACTGCACTACGCACGTTTTACGAGGACCTTTACAAATGACACTCTAATTAATGCATAATCCAACACATAATTACAAAATAATATAGGTCTACAACAGAATTTATAGCCTAATAACAGTCTCATAAGATAAGATAAGATATGCCTTTATTCATCCCACAGTGGGGAAATTCCAGTGCAATTCATTCATTATAAATATAAAATTCATTCATTATAAATATTCATTCATTATAAATATTATAAATATTCATTCATTATAAATATAAAAGAAAAAAGTAAAATATTACATTACACTAAGATGCAATATTACACTGCAAATTTCTCTGATCTCTTATATCAGGTTATTCATCTTGTTTTCAGATTTATTATCTACTTACTAGTTCTGAGAGTGCTTAATTCTAGTCTAGATTTAGTTTATTTTAAGTTAACAAGTAAAATGATCTTGCTGCATGGACAGGTCATTTCACTGCTTTTAAGTCATTTCTGATCGATTTAAGTGTTTATATCTTAAATTTTGGCCAAGCTTTTTTTGCAATCATGCCTGCATTTAGGATAGTTTACAACAGGTATTTTAGCAAATAAAGCTTGACATGACCATTAGATTTAACAGACAATGTGTAACCTTTCTGTTGGAGGGTCTGATTCCAGCTTGTCTCCATGGAAATGTTGTTTTGTCTGGAATGTCCTGGTATGGCATGAGTATGTGCGTGTGTGTGGTTGGACATAATCCACGGTGGCCGAGGGGAGCCAAAAACCGTGTCCCAATTCCCAGAGTGCACGGTTCGGAGCGTGGTTTGAAGGGGGCTCAGACTGCAGTCAAGGCGGTGCATACTTGCTCAGCCCTGAGTGCACTACGCGGACCACATGGGCGTCAGCGAAATGGGACAGGTCTCGCAACTACGGGAAGCAGCCGCCGACTCCATTTTCTCCCGTAGAAGAAGTAGTGCATGTGTGGGATATATGAGTGCGAGAAGCGTGAATTTTCACACGCTTGGTCCACGGCCCGATTTCCATGGAAACGACTGCGGTCTTCGGACCGCGTGTTAACTGTGCATGGAACAAAAAAGTAATTGGACAGCAGTCAGTTAACGTGTAGCAAAACTGAAAACGCGCACAAGACGACGGAAGTGCTCCAAACCTGAGGAGGGTAACCTGGGAAATCCCAGGCTGCTTTCGTTCGTTCCGATCTGAAAGACAGCCTGGCAACTATGGAAAGCGAGCTCTCCCGATCCTGGGAGCCAATCAGAGAGCGGGGAGGGGTGGCAAGACGGTGACGTGTACTACGTGACAAACGGAAGCTTGTACTTTGAACTGACAACTGACATGATTGGCTATGGGCTACGTATACGACAAATGATAGACATTCGTAACGCCCAATAAACGGCCGTTGGCGATCGTAAACCACCTCCGCTATGAGATATTTCAAGAGATATTTTCAAAGGTAGCACCTTTGAAATATCACCATATATCACTTATGATATGGTCAGGTGTAAACCAGGCACATTATGAAGAGGGTGCTCTCAGTGTAACATTGATCAAAGATCAAAGATCAAAGTCAGCTTTGTTGTCATTGTACAAATGATATCCAACACTGAAACTATCAAACATGGCAAAACTGCCACAAATAACTAAAGGGTTTATACTTGGCCAGCTCTTATCAGAAGGGCAGAAAACAGATGAAATTAGCAATAAAAGAGCTCCATCTGTTGGTCACAAAATGCAATGCAATGACTCCCTCTCAATTACACAATCAAACACTAACTTGCACAAGACGCACACAAAGGACAGAATCAGAGTACAGCAATGCGAAAGGCAGGTACTAATAGTCCACGCTACTAAACACTGCTGCTTGTAAGAATCTCAACTTGCCGCGGTATAGAGTCTAAGGCATCTTCCGATTGGACGAGAGTCCAGGTGGAGTGAGGTACATGGCAAGTGAGGAGAGAGAGTGAAAGTCTGTGGCTCTCAGCGGCCACAAGGGCCTTTTCTACAGGCGCCCCCAGATTTCTGTAGGAAATCTGCAACTACAGAAAAGGCACCTATAGATGGTCCATTGCTTAATCTGGCAGCTTCGGAAGTTGACTAAGGCGAGCCACAGGCTGGGTGTAGGTCCTGTCACCCACCTTCACCTCTGCTGACCATACTTTATCATCAAGTCCAGAAGTGATGGCCAGTCACTTTGCCCACTGGCCAAAGCGAGCGGGGCAGTTGAGGGTCAGTGATGAGGACTGTCTTGCCGATGTGCAAGTCTGGTTTCTCGGTGTTCCACTTCTGACAGGCCTGAAGGCTGGGAAGATAAAATCGGATTAAATGTTTCCAGAAGTAGTCAGCCAATAATTGGCTGTAGCGCCAGTGTTTGCTGCTTAGGAGTTCAGAGGCAGGGGTACACCCCCTGTGGCAGGGAGGCATCTGGTCATCTGATGAGCAAAGAGAAACAATCCACCCCAGTTGAGTAGAATGCTGGCTTAAAGATACACAGTCTCGTAGGGGGCAGATCCGCCATCTTGGGCACTTGTGACTTCCCACGCCACTTCTGGCATGCCTGGCACTTGTGTTGGAAGCGGCGAATGGCCTCCCGTCCTCCTGGAATCCAGTATTTGCGCCGTATTTCTGAGAAGACCCTCTCTGGGCCTGCATGGTGTAGTTCTTCATCGTAGGCTTGGATGAGTAGAAGGGTGATTGGATGTTTGGCGTCCAGCACGACAGGGTGAACAATGTCTGGTTCCAGCTGGTTGCTGTGGCGTTGCTGTGCAGTTGTTATTATTACTTGTTGTTACTTGCATTCTTACTATGAGTTGGCTCTCCTCTACCAAACTGACATGTAACTTGTCCCCGTCATGTCACTTTCAGGCTCAGTGGAGATTAAAAAAATGTAATGCCGTACCGTGAAATATTCCAGACAATATGTCCACAGAGAGAAGCAGATGATGCCACCAGAAAAGTTACACAGTGTGCCTTTAAACTCTAACTGGCTGCTCAAATGGAGAGATGTCAAATATAGGTAGACAGTAAATACCCTCAAATGTTGCCTAATTACAAGCAGTAATTGGGAAAAACAAACACAGTGCTACAAAACAACTATATTTTGCTAATATACTATGATAAAGTCTAATGATATTGTATATTAGCTCAAAGAAAGGCTATTGGTGAAAACTATAGGCCAAATTTAAAAATAAAAAGAATAATATGCTTAATTGGGGCCAAGCACCGAAGGTGAAAAGATCAGATCATGGTTTGCAGTGGTTGATTCCCATGGTAATAGAATTGTTAACCAAGAACGACAGGAGACAAGTTGTGTTGTCTATTTTAGCTCTGTAGTAAGTCTTCACAGGTACATACTTAAGTTGACACGATCGTTTGGAAAGAGCACAGTATTCGAACCAACTGGAGTTAATGTGACAATGGAATCAGCAAATGAAGTTACAAATGCAGGCAGATCTAATGGTACTTGCAGACTGTCGCATAGTGAGATTTCAAGGGCTAATCCAAAACTGACTAAAGGGACACCCAGTAGCAAAGTGTCTACACTACAGGTCAGCAACAGCACTGAGAGCAAAGCAAGACTTTGTAGTGCACAAACAGAAACACCAACTGAGACAACAGGTGATGTGCTCATCACTAACATGACAGTTCAGCAGCAATGCTTTAAACCTTTAACATGCCAGGAACAGGAAGATTTGTGCAAATGTCTTCAACTACCCAATGAAATGTTGTCCACTCACGCAACAGTAGAGTTAAACAACATGGGTTGTCCATGTAAGACAAAGACTATACAGCCAGATGGGAACTGTTTCTATCGTAGTCTTGCTTTCAGCGTTTGATTGGCTGTCATGACAAAACATGATACATAACATAATACATGCTGAGGCTTACATGCACCTTCGGTGCTTGGCCCCACATTGCTGGTTGCAGCTATATTTCATGTTTATTTTTTGTATTCGGATGAGAGTGGACTGTATGTCAAATATATACCCTGGTTAAAGGGATAGTGCGTTTTTTTTTAAAATGTGAATCTGTATGGGTTCCCCTCTAACAGTGTCGTGCATTAACACTGGCTTACCGCTGACCATGTCGTCTGAGTTGGGTTCTGCTCCGGTTCTGAAGCTCACGCAAGTAGGTCCAGTAAGTTCGCAGGGACATTTAATAAAGCTTGTTTTTCTTCTCAAAACAACATTTGTCCAAAAACTGATATATTTATGTCACAAACAGTTGTCTGCGAAAAATTCAGCAGCCTAATACACATTGGTGCTATTTTCTCTCGAGTCATATCACTGTGCGCATATTACTTATTATTAGCCTGTTCACTTGTAAACATCCACTTACGACGGATGTCGCCGTACCGCATCCGCCGTAAACATCCGATAAGCCAGTGTTAATGCATGACAATGTTAGAGGGGAACCCATACAGATTTGCATTAAAAAAACGCACTGTCCCTTTAAAAGGGAGACGCGCCTTATTTGAAATGAGGTGCTGCTGTCAAGGCTTTTGTCACTTACAGACTTCAGTGACAAAAATAGAATTGGAACTATCTGAAGGTCTCTCATAAAGATTTTTAGACATTATTATGGCCTGTGAAGAAACTTAGAAGTAGACTTGGACAAAATGTATTGATCTACAGGGGAAATGACTTGGACACAGTAGCTCACACATCACAATATAATATAATAACAAAGAGTAAAAAATGTAAATGTAATAATACATTCTTTATAAGTAGGAGCAAGAGACAGGTGTCAAATAAGGAATAATTATATAAATATATGTACAAGTCAAAATAAAATAGAAAAAACAGTTATAAAAATCTCATATTCATGGTTAATTAATATTTAAGGACTAGCCTGTATTTGCTTATAAGTACAATTCCCTTCAGCCCGTGTGTGTGTGTGTGTGTGTGTTACTCCTGACAAACACAGGAGGACGCTGCGACATTACAATGAAATCTGTGCACCTGTTTGTTTACACTTTCTGAACAACTTGAGTTCCTTTTTGTATTTTGAGATTTTTTTAGTCACAAAAAATATGAAAAATAGCGAAAATCTATTAGTACAAACAAATTTCAGCGTCATATTTGTTTGGAATGCGTAATTGCGCATTAACCAAATTACGCACGTCTTTTTCTAAAGTTTACCAATAAGCAGCCATGACTTATTTGACACACTGCACAGTGTTGTATTTGTAAAACTGTCGACATAAATCAAATTACGTGAGTGTGAATGATCCTGTAGTGGCGCCTGTGGCTTTAAGAGGGCTGAGCTTGGTGCGTTCCGAAGCTTCACGCACTTCTGTGTGTACCTGCTGCGCACTCCTCTCCCGCGCCTTGATTGGCCGTGTTTGCTCAAATCCTCTTGAATGATTTCAAACCCGAGTGTTTGGACAAGGAGGAGGGGGCACGCTGCTCATTCCTGCTCGCGTTGTTGTGGTGCGCTGTGTGCGCCGTGTGGAGTGAATCCTCGCTCGCTCAGTCGACTAAAGAGGCTTATCCGAACGGCCGATGATGTGAACGTACGTACCGGGGAATAAAGTAGGCCGCCAGAGGTTCACCGTTCACCGACCGCACGCACTTTGGCCCCGAGAGACGCTCGGATCCGAGGAGGAACGCGTGAATGTTTTCCTTTCTTTTTAATGGAATGATATGACGGGAACGCGCATTTTGCGTTGGAAGTGACAGACGGAGGGAATACGAACACAACCTCGTAACGTGCTTGGATAAGGACGCGTGATTTTTAACGGAATGTGAGCGTTAATATTCTGAAAAGACTGATTTTTACATGGAAAGCAACCAATTGGTCCGTGCGTTACTGAATACCCTACAGTTGGCCTGTTGAAAGCAGCGCATCAGCATTCCGTAATATTGTGTCACATTTTGAACAATGTATTTGTATTTCAACACAATTCCACAACTGAGGCTTGGCTGGGTGAGTTTTAACAGTTAATCTGCGGTTGTGCTTTTTGAAACGAACCACAACTTGTGGCCCAAAATGGATAAGAACCAATCCGATGGTCCGTGTGAGGACTTGGGCCAGCTGTCCGACGATGACCTGCTCCGGTGCGGCAAAGAGGAGCTGGTCCGGAGGTTACGGAGGGTCGACGGCGAGAAAATGAACTTAATGATCGAGCACGGCAACATGATGAAAGACATCAACAGGCGCCTGCAGGTGCACCTCCACGAGATCCGGAGTTTAAAGGACGTTAACCAAAAACTCCAAGACGACAACCACGAGCTACGAGAACTTTGCTGCTTTCTGGACGACGATCGACAGAAGAGCAAAAAGCTGTCCCGGGAGTGGCAAAGGTTCGGCAGGTTCACCGCCAGCGCCATGTGGAAAGAAGTTGGCGCTTACATGATGAAGTTAAAGGAGCTGGAGTCCAACCAGGAGAGCGTGTTAAGGGAAAACGGCGAACTGAAAGAAATTATCCTTATGCTGGATGAGGAGAGGAACGGTGCGGGTTCACGGAGCTCCATAGACTCGCAGTCCAGCCTGAGCAACCTGAACGGGGGCAGCGGGGCAGTGCGGGACGTCGGGGATGGTAGTAGCACCTCCAGTACGGGCAGCGCGGGGAGTCCGGACCACCATAACCATAATCACATACACAAACCCGGGGCAGAGGCCAGTAAGCTGGGGCCCAATATGAGGCGGTCCATGGACGATCTGTCAGCGCCCCATCATCACAGGAGCATCCCCAACGGGCTCAATGGTGAGTTCAGTTTGCACTTGACACGTTTACCTGCTGAGGGAGTGGACACACCTGGCTGCCCTGGCATTTATACACCACTAAAACACTGCACCACCAATTAGTGCCCCCAATAGACGGTTTGCATTATCGAGTCAGAACTTTTGATCCAGTGGTGGAAGAAGTACTCAGTTTTGTTACTTAAAAATTGCAGATACTGAAGCTAAATAAATAAATAAATACTCAAAAGTATCAAGTGAAAAATCTAAGTAATGTATTGTATGCAAGTGTTAAAGTGCTCAATTATAGAATGGTACTTAAGGAGGAAAAAGTAAAACCATTTTGCACAGATTTGAAAGATCCCATGACATGGTACTTCTTGATGCTTTTATATGGCTCCTTAATGGTTCCCTAATACTGTAAATGAATCCTTCTTCAAAATCAACACTCGGTGCATGAGAAACAGAGATAAGATGAGAGAGAATAATTTTTCTCTCTCTGAACAGGCCATTATGGGCGTTGTTGCTTGAATGCAAATGAGGAGAAAAGAGATGGCCTATAGTAGAGGGTGGGGGCGTGGCCAAACTCTCAGCTCTCCGCTCTCAGCTGTCCGCTCTGATCCATTTCCGCGTTTTTGCGCGGAGAAGAGATGAGAAGCGTTCCATTGAAAAATAAACACATTTCCACAGAAAATAAAATTAAACCACTGCTGTTCAAAGGTCCAGAGGCTCAGATAAAACGCATTTCGCATTGCCTAGCGCATTCGCGGGCGTGATTTACAGAGACGCCGAGTAGACACAGACGGGGGTGGAACTGCATTTTTCGAGCTGACGTCAATAAGGTGCCTTGTTCAAAATCGCCCGTTTGAGCTGTGATTTTTTTTCTAACGCAGAAAAGGATCGCAAATTCTCAGTTTAGACATTTCACAACTTTTAACCATGGGGGGGGCTAAACAGGGTAGGGGAGCTCACATTAACGTTCAAAAACCTCAGAAAGTGAAAATTTCATCCCATGGGACCTTTAAGGTCTACAGTGGTCCCTCGCTCCATCGTGGTTCACTGTTCGCGGCCTCGCTGTTTCGCGGATTTTTTTTTATTATTATAGTGTAACATTGTGTTCTGCGTCCTGATTGGCTAAGAGACTGTAGACCTTTGCCGACTGATAGATGGGGGGTGCAGGGGGGACCGGGACTAGACCAGGACTAAACCAGGTCTAGACCAGGTCTAAACCTGGTCTGGTCCTGGACTAAACCAGGACTGGACCAGGTCTGGTCCTGGACTAAACCGGGACTAGACCAGGTCTAAACCAGGATTAAATCACCCCGTGCGGCTCTTTGCTGGTTTCGTGCGGCTCTTGCGTTCGTTTGTGCGTGTTCGGTTTGTGGCTCGGGCTGCGAGGACGCGGTCCTGAGGGGGAGGCATGGTCCGGGCGCCGCGGTTCGATCTCGTGCTTGCAGCCCCGGCCTTGCGCCGGTCGTGCTGCTCTGTCACGGATTTGACCACGCACACTTCTCCAAGGGGTTGGTGCGCGTCGCGTCCCGGGATATGGCAGTGCTGTTGGATGAGCACCGCGCTCATGTCTCCGCTCCCCTCGCACGTCCGGCGGGGCTCCCGGCGGAGTTCCCACGCTTCACTATTAATACATTTTGTTGAAAATCTACGAAAGTTTGAGTGTTTAAACGAGAGAGAAATGTGAGTAAACGTTAATTCCAGTGTTTTAAGGCGTTTACAGCCTTAAAACGTGTAGAATAATTGTAAAATATAAAGTTGTCCGACTTCGCAGATTTCACTCATTACGGGTTATTTCTGGAACCCAACCCCCGCGATAAACCACTGGTATTAAAGCTTAAAATTGAGTGATTTTTTTTTTTTTTTAAATTCCAGTTTTTATTTGTATATTTGTGTTTTTTGCTCAAATTCTGAATGTGTTAAAAATAAACAGCCTTTTTAGCAGGTCTTTCACTATAATAAAAATAATATATAGTTTTTCTGTTCAGTTCTGTTAAAATGTAGTGAAGTACCTGAAGTAAAGGTGTATTTACATTTATACTACTTAAGTACAGTAGCTTACTACTTTTACTTACGTTCCCCCACTGGATTAATCACATGGGCATCTTTTGGCAGTTAAGGTGATATACACCCACAGCACAGTACAAATATACTACACACAGTAGAGATATACCTACAGCTCTTTTATTATGGTACAGACATTATTCTGTCTCTTGTGAACTGTGACAGTGCTATCGCCTTTACTTTGCTGCATATACTGTATTTACAATGATTCTAACTCAAACCATACCATACTGAAGGACTACACTGTCTCAAGCATAGACCGTATATATACATGGACATGGCTAACCCACTAGCCACCACGTTTCAAACAGGAAGTGAGCATGGGCGCTCTTCTGGCTCCATCGGCTCCAATTTACATTGAAAAACTGTCTCTCTCTGTAATTGCTGCAGTGAACCTCATCATTTTGGTTTTAAAATATTCGTATTAACCCGCTCTACATAATCCTGGTATTTTTTATTTTTTGTCCATAAATCGTATAACCATAAGTCTATGCTCTCCAACCATACTCTAGTCTTGAGCTGCCTATAATTATAATTCCTTGTTTACATATACACATTAAAACTTGACTGTTCAGCAGCATGTGTGTGAGAACATGTCTGCTGGGTCATTTTGCAGCCACATAATAAACTCTTTAAAGGGGCATTGTGCAACTTTTCTGGTGGAGGATTCATCAAATTCTTTTTTCAGGGAGAGTTCACAGTATGTTATTAAACCTTTCTTTTAGGGGTGGTACAAGATCTCGTGCCACAAGCAATTTAGTCTTGCAATTCTACAAGATTATCCACACAGATTTTTCAGTCAGTGTTTACATTTGAACTGGACAAAAAAGGCTTACATACTTCATTGGTGAGTTACACCACTTTATAGTTCCAAAACGCAATGCCAGAATGGAAATAAAAATATTAAATTAAAAAAATGATAGGGCGGCAGTAGCTCAGTTGGTAGAGCGTTTCTCTAGTGATCCAGGGGTTGGCGGTTCAAATCCCGCTCTTGACGGGTTGACCGTGTGTGATCCCAGCTCCCACAGATGAACGCTGCTGTTGTGTCCTTGGGCAAGACACTTAACCCCACCTTGCCCCCAATGTCTGCGGACACTGGTCCAAGATACATCAAGGCCTGTTGTTGTGAGCCGTCCTCCTGTGGACCCACCACCTGCGGGAGGATTCAAGGGGCTGGTGCATTGTGTTCTGGGCACTGCCCAGAACACTGGGCAGCAGAACACTACCCAGAAAATGGAAAAGCGGAAGAAGATGAATGCATGAATGAATTTTAAAAATGATGCCAAAATTGGGTCCACGAGAACAAGTTTCCAATCTTGTACACACGTGGACAAAATTGTTGGTACCCCTCAGTTAAAGAAGGAAAAACCCACAATTCTCACTGAAATCACTTGAAACTTACAAAAGTAACAATAAATAAAAATGTATTGAAAATTATATAATCAAAATCAGCCATTACTTTTGAATTGTTGATTAACATAATTATTTAAAAAAACAAACTAATGAAATAGGGATGGACAAAAATGATGGTACCCATAACTTAATATTTTGTTGCACAACCTTTTGAGGCAATCACTGCAATTAAACGATTTCTGTATTTGTCAATGAGCGTTCTGCAGCTGTCAACAGGTATTTCGGCCCACTCCTCATGAGCAAACTGCTCCAGTTGTCTCAGGTTTGATGGGTGTCTTCTCCAAATGGCATGTTTCAGCTCCTTCCACAGATGTTCAATGGGATTCAGATCTGGGCTCATGGAAGGCCACTTTAGAATAGTCCAACGCTTTTCTCTCAGCCATTTTTGGGTGTTTTTGGCTGTGTGTTTTGGATCGTTGTCCTGTTGGAAGACCCATGACCTGCGACTGAGACCAAGCTTTCTGACACTAGGCAGCACATTTCTCTCCAGAATGCCTTGATAGTCTTCAGATTTCATTTTACCTTGCACACATTCAAGACACCCTGTGCCAGATGCAGCAAAGCAGCCCCAAAACATTACTGAGCCTCCTCCATGTTTCACCGTAGGGACAGTGTTCTTTTCTTCGTATGCTTGGTTTTTGAGTCTATGAACATAGAGTTGATGTGCCTTACCAAAAAGCTCCAGTTTGGTCTCATCTGTCCAAAGGACATTCTCCCAGAAGCTTTGTGGCTTGTCAACATGCATTTTTGCAAATTCCAGTCTCGCTTTTTTATGATTTTTTTTCAGCAGTGGTGTCCTCCTTGGTCGTCTCCCATGAAGTCCACTTTGGCTCAAACAACGACGAATGGTGCGATCTGACACTGATGTACCTTGGCCTTGGAGTTAACCTTTAATTTCTTTGGAGGTTGTTCTGGGCTCTTTGGATACAATTCGAACGATCCGTCTCTTCAATTTGTCATCGATTTTCCTCTTGCGGCCACGTCCAGGGAGGTTGGCTACTGTCCCGTGGGTCTTAAACTTCTGAATAATATGAGCCACTGTTGTCACAGGAACTTCAAGCTGTTTAGAGATGGTCTTATAGCCTTTACCTTTAAGATGTTTGTCTATAATTTTTTTTTCGGATGTCCTGGGACAATTCTCTCCTTCGCTTTCTGTTGTCCATGTTCAGTGTGGTACATACCTTTTCACCAAACAGCAGAGTGACTACTTGTCTCCCTTTAAATAGGCAGACTGACTGATTATGAGTTTGGAAACACCTGTGATGTCAATTAAAGGACACACCTGAGTTAATCATGTCACTCTGGTCAAATAGTTTTCAATCTTTTATAGAGGTACCATCATTTTTGTCCAGGCCTGTTTCATTAGTTTGTTTTTTTAAATAATTATGTTAATCAACAATTCAAAAGTGATGGCTGATTTTGATTGTTTAATTTTCAATACATTTTTATTTATTATTACTTCTGCAAGTTTAAAGTGATTTCAGGGACCATTGTGGGTTTTTCTTCCATTAACTGAGGGGTACCAACAATTTTGTCCACGTGTGTATCTCATCTTACCCATCCCTACTTTCTATCCTCATGGAGACCAAACCAGAGCAGTTACAGGTCAGATCTGTGGAGAGGTTACCCCGCTCACAGTCAGAATGCCTGTTTTTCTAGGTATTTTTGAGCTTTAAAACCACCTGTAACTAAGTAAATGTAAGGTTGATCTGTTTAATGTCACACTGTGGAACTTAAAGCAAAGCAATAACATCTCCACGGTTGCGGACCCTCTACCAGAAAAGTTACACAGTGCACTTTTAATAGCCATCTTCTGACTTATTTCATGTTGTGAGTCATACAGGCTGATGGAGCTAGCCTTGATTGCACTACAGTATAAGAGTGTATGCTGAGCCGGATTAGCAGGAGGGGACAGAGCTTAGCCTCTCATGTCGTCTTGATTGGGGTGATTATAACGCAGCACCGCATGGGCGCTCTCTGCATCCTTAAGTGGCCTTTTCAGCCTCTTGTCCTCGCATAGTTTTGAAAGCAGCTCTGATTTAGGTCAGTGCTTCTCTCCTCCTTCAGGGGAAAGGAACTGTGCTAATGTTGGTCGAAGGGGGTTTAAGTAAATTGATTATTATTATTTTTTTCTTCTTTTTGGTGATTTGTTTAATATTCTACCTGATGATGGAAGAGTGCTCCTGTCTGCTTAGAATACAGGAGGGCAATATTGGCAAAAATGTAAATCTGTAAATCTATCTGTGTAACTGTGCACTATGTAACTTTTTGGTTCAAGGTCCGTCGCCTTCTTGTTTCTATGGATATTTCATTGCTTTGCCTGAAATGTTCCACATTATGACATTAAACAGCTCTATCTTACATTTATTTAATTATAGGTGGTTTTATAGCTCAAAAATACCTAGAAAAACAGACATTCTGACTGTCAGTGGGGTTGCCCCTCCACCGATCTGACCTGTAACTTGGTCTGGTTTGGTCTCTATGAAGATAGATACTGTGAAACATTCCAGACAAAGTGTTGTCTCCGTCTAGAAAAGCATTTGACAAAATTGGCGGGAAAGTCTTTTAAAAAAACCCGTGCTTGTTGTAGCCTCCTCCTTTTTTCCAGTGTGTGCACAGATGCTGTTCATTTAGTATTTGGCTGCTGATCCTGGAGCCCGTCTCTTCAAAGCCCAGGGGAGCCACTTGGCATTTGGACAACATTAAATAAAGGACCTCACACAGGCCTGACCCAACTCCAACACTACTCCACTCACATTTCAACAACATTCAGCATATCTGGGCCATTTCCAAGTGCACAAGTCAGAGGAAAGGAAGCCAGTGACTACCTGCAGGCTGGTCATGTACTATTCAAGGTACTCAGGAATTATTAAATGGTATGGAAGCTAGAACATTGTTCAGTACAGTGTTCCTTCCTGTTTCCAATGCAGATCAAAACTTGTATAACAGTACAGGCTAGAGGGGGACTATAGATCACTTATGACAATTGCAATCTTAATGGCTGCACAATAAGATAAATTAAAGGCTGTTCTTGTGTGCATTTAGCAATGAATAAAGATGGAAATTTTGATTGTTACAAAAAAGGATCCAAGCAGAGAGCAATTCAGATGCTTTTCTCCATGGAGATGTTATTGCTTTGTCTGGAATGTTTCACAGTATGGCATTAAACCTTTCTATTTTCATGGAGACCAAACCAGTTACAAGTCAGATCTGTGCAGAGGCGACCCCACTCAGTTAGAATGTCTGTTTTTCTAGGTATTTTTGAGTTATAAAATCACCTGTAACTGAATAAACGTAAGGCAGAGCTATTTAATGTCATACTGTGAAACATTCCAGACGAAGCACTAACATCTCCATGGAAAAACACATTTGACAGACCCTCCAAGTTACACAATGCACCGTTTAAATCTTGATTAACTGAAATGCACAGTTAATCCCTATTAGTTAAGCAGTTCTTATTTCAGTGTGCTGTGTTCTTATGGTTCTGAATTAAAATGTCCAATTTAAGAATGAAAATTTTATTGATTGATTGGTGAGAGAAAGGCTGTAATTCTAAGAATGAAATTAATCTTACAACTGTGTGTCATTGCTAGAGCAACAGCAAATACGGCTGTGTGTTACAAACTCGAATCCAGCCTCCAGTTTTAATGCATCTTCAAAAATATAATATAGAATTGGTGTGGTTTATTGTCCTAAAAAATAGTCCAAATTTGTTTCTAATGTTAAAATCCTGCAAATGATAGGATTTTACATGTGACTGAAGTTTTGGTGCATTTGAGGCTTTTCCATCTATATTATTATACAATGCTGAATAGCTCCTGTCCTGGCATCCATCCATGTGCAAGCTAAGCAGGGCTTACTGTCCTCCTGTGCCATCACTGCTTTTTCATCATCTCCCAAGCTCCTCCAGCTTAGTATTAGCCTTAAAAAAATAAATAATCGTGTGATTTCTGGTTTCATGTCAACCTTTGGAAATTTTACACAAAGATAGAAGTGGGAGATGTATCAAAACATGGACAGCATTGCATTGTTGTTTTGGAGATATGTTAACTTCGAATATCGTGTATAATGTCTTTAAAAACTTTGACCTCAAAACAGACTGAAATGGCCAGTGTAATCTCCCAAACAAGGGTATGAAGTGGCATATGGTCCTATATTTATTACACAATTACCTCTTGTGGGCTTTAAGCCATGTTAGAATGTTGTTACCTCATCAAATACATACTACCTATCACACGTTTGAGTAACCCTTTATTCATAGTCTAGCTACATCTCCAAAGCTCAAAATGCTGTGTTCCACCTTATGAAGTCATATAGTGGCAGTTTTCAAGTTTACATTTATCTTTTTTTTTAACGGATTGGTTTATTAGAGATCTGAAATTCCAGGGCAGAATTGTCCAAATGATTCTAGTGAAGATATACGGACAAGTTACATTTTCACCCACTCACACATACAGTATTTGTTTGTGCTTCTGCTGTTACTATAATGTGTATTGACTTAAAACTTTTTGCTGACAACCTTCATCAAAGCAACCATCTACTTGGATTACATCACCGTGAAAAGGAAAGGAGTCACCATTTCCAACTCTTTAGACAGAGGCCCTGTTTTTGTAAAGGGGGTTCCAGTAAGGGCACCCCATTTCTGCGGAGTGGGAGGGGCCAGATGGTGGTAAGGAGACGGAATCTTCAGTGCATCGAGCTGGTGGAGGGTATATACAGTATGTGTGTGTACTATATGACAAGCCATGTTAGCATTTAAAAGCTACACTGGATATGTGTTGCAGATATCTGTAATTCAGTTTTGCCTAGTCGGAAAGAACATTTCAGATATCCGCAATTACATTCTTCCTATCCATAATTGTCATTTGAGATATCCACGAAGAAATTTTTCCTACGTCGTCACTTTTGCCATTCATTTGTATGGGGTTCATCATTACGGATATCCACCATTCACTTCCAGAAATCCACTACGTGAATTACGGATATCACTACTGAATTATAGATATCTGTATTTCCAGTTTGAGATGTCTACAATTTGATTTTGACTAGTCATAACTCCATTTGAGATATCTACAACGTCATTTTGAATAGTCATAATTCCAGTTGGAGATATCTACAAAATTTTGCCTAGTCAAAACTTAATTTAAAACAGGGGTGTCAAACTGTTCCACAAAGGGGCCGGTGTGGCGGCAGGGTTTCTTTCCAACCAAGCAGCAGCACGCCAGACTTGACTCATTTAATCAACTGATCTCAGTCTTCAGACAGTTGAAGGCGTGGCCTTGGTTGGTTGGAAAGAAAACCTGCAGCCACACTGGCCCCTCTGTAAACAGTTTGACGCCCCTGATTTAAAACATCTGAAGAGAAACCTACAGTGGTCCCTCGTTTACAGTGAGGTTAGGTTCCAGAAATAACCCGTAATGAGTGAAATCCGCGAAGTAGGACAACTTTATATTTTACAATTATTACACATGTTTTAAGGCTGTAAACGCCTGAAAACACTGAAAAACGTTTTCTCACATTTCTCTCTCGTTTAAATGCTCAAACTTTCGTAGATTTTCAACAAAATGTATTAATAGTGAAGTGTCGGGGCTCCGCCGGGAGCCCCGCCGGATGCGCGAGGGGAGCGGAGACATGAGTCACTGGATCCGCAGGAAGCACCACGCTCATCCAACGGCACTGCCACATCCCGGGACGCGACGCGCACCAGCCCCTTGGAGAAGTGCGCGTGGTCATGTCCGTGACAGAGCAGCACGACCGGCGCAAGGCCGGGGCTGCGAGCACGAGATCGCACCGCGGCGCCCGGACCATGCCTCCCCCTCAGGACCGCGTCCTCGCAGCCCGAGCCACAAACCGAACACACACAAACGAACGCAAGAGCCGCACGAAACCAGCAAAGAGCCGCACGGGGTGATTTCATCCTGGTTTAGACCTGGTCTAGTCCCGGTTTAGTCCAGGTATAGACCTGGTCCAGTCCTGGTTTAGTCCAGGACCAGACCAGGTTTAGACCTGGTCTAGACCTGGTTTAGTTCGGTTTAGACATGGTTTAGTCCACGTTTAGTCCTGGTCTAGTTCTGGTCTAATCCCGGTCCCCCCTGCATCCCCCATCTATCAATCGGCAAAGGTCTACAGTCTCTTAGCCAATCAGGACGCAGAACACAATGTTACACAATAAAAAAAAAAAGTTACACTATTTAAAAAAAATAAATTAAAAAATCCGCGAAACAGCGAGGCCGCGAACAGTGAACCGATAGATATCTTGAATTGAGGTGAATTAAAGATATCTTGAACTGGAGTTAGGGATAGTCATAATGTAATTGTAGATATCTATTATTAAGTTATAGATATCTTGAAATTAATTTTGATTAGAGATATCTGAAATTGGAGATATCTGTAACGTTCATTCTGCCTAGTCAAAATATAATTACAGATATCTTGATTTGGAGTTTTGACTTGGTGAAATGATGTCGCAGATATCTGTATGTAAATTATCTTCATTTTAGGCGGGAGCAGAGCATTTCCACGTGGCTCCTATCGGCTGTTAATAGAAAGTTATTTATCAGTAAGATGCATCTTAGGGTTGTTTTGTTTATGCACTCGTGAAACGTTTGTAGAAAATTATATTCATAACAAAAACTAATTTTAACACTGACGGTTGTTTAACTTTTTGGATGGATCGGTGCGCTGCTCGTAGCTCGAGACAACGTGGTGCTTCCTGTGTTATGATGTCATAATGACATTTTAGATCTTTTAACTTTCAGTCTGCCCAGTCATATATTCATAGACTGAATAACATATCTGCAATTATCATTTATGATGTGACGAGTTGAATGTCATTTTCAGTAACTTAATTGCAGATATCTGTAATTTTGTTTTGCCGGGTCAAAACTGAATTGCACATTTCTCTAACTGTTGTTATGTAAAAATTACAATACAGATTTCTCAAATGACACTTCCCACTATCCAAAATTAAATGATTGAGAAGTTGATACCTTCCACGGTGGTTGGTCTCTCACTCTCATCCAGCTCGAGTCCTCTACCAGAGGCCTGGGAGCTTGAGAGTTCTGCGCAGTATCTTTGCTGTTCCTAGTACTACACTTTTCTGGACTGTTCGGTCAACCACCATGTTGTGGACAGACAGGTTATTGGCCGATAGTTAGGTGGGACTGTACCCTTCAAGGGATCCTTCAGGATCAGGATCGTATGCCCTTGGGTTAGCCATTCAGGGTGAGTCCCTTAGCAGCTGGTTCATTTGTGCTGCCAGGCGCTCGTGGAGAGCAGTGAGCTGCTTTAGCCAGTATGCGTGGATCATGTCAGGGCCCGGTGCTGTTCAGTTTTTCATGCCTGAGACTCTTTCCTGAATGTCTGCCACTGTGATGGTGACTGGATCTTGTTCATGGAGGTTGCTGTGGTCTTCCCTCAGAGCCACCAGCCACTGTGCATCGGTGTTATGTGATGCCTCCCTCTCCCATATGCCTTTCCAGTACCTTTCAGTCTCCACCCTTGGTGGGTCTGCTCTGGTGTTATCCCCCTGCCATTTAGGGTACACTTTCACAGGTTGTGTTGCGAACAACCGGTTTAATTCACTGGCCTCGTTATCTCGAGTGTACCTCTTTAGGCAGCTGGTTAAGGCTTGTAGCCTTTGCTTGGCAGTTTCGAGTGCTTCAGGTATGGGGTACTTGCTTTTTCATTGCACCTTTCTGGGCCTCTGACCGTTGGCTCATTCTCTCTGCGCCACCTTGATTTTACCCTCTAACCATCTCTTCCATAGTGAGTATTGTCTCTCATGGCTCCCATGGTTGCTCTTATAGCCCAGCACCTCTAGGATCACTGTTGCTGAAGTGTACATCAGCTCATTGGTTTCAGTGATCGTTGTGGTAGGGATCGCTCTCAGTGCTGCATTCACGTCTTCACGACTTTCAAATGGTACTTCACTTAGCCTCTGTAACTGGTGTCGGGGTTGCCTTGTGTTCATTTGGGCCATGAGCTTATCTTGGTTGGTTTCCGTGGCACCTCGCTGTCTGTCCCCGCCCCCCCCCCCCCCTGCCCCCACGTCCTTTAGGGGGACAAGCTGTGTGCTGTATGTTTACTTTGCCTAAAGGCCGTTGGTGCAATTTTAGACTAGTATATCTGTTGGCCACATTTGACAAAACATGTCAAATCCAGTCGATAGATAGAACACCCCCAGCGTCTATTAGTATATGGCAGAACGTTACCAAGTACCATCATGACACAATGCACACATTAGCCAAAATGTTTTAATATCCATCCATCCATCCATCTTCTTCCACTTACTCCATTTCTTGATCGTGGGAGCAGCAGTCCAAGCAGATCTGCCGCCCAGAACACAATACACCAGCCCCCATGGATCCTCCCGCGGGTGGTGGGTCCACGGGAGGACTGCCCACGTCACAACTGGCCTTGATGTACTTTTGCCATGGGGGCTACCAGTGTCCGCAGACACTCGGGGCGAGGTGGGGTTAAGTGTCTTGCCCAAGGACACAATGACAACACTCATCTGTGGAAGCTGAGATCACACACAGCCAACCGTCAAGAGCGGGATACGAACTGCCATATATACCAGGTCAGCTCTTTCTGATCAAATTATGTTAAAATAAACCTCAGATTAAGTCTAACTGGAGTTACAGAGCTTCAGACAGAGCAGTCCACACTGCCAGGGAATGTTGATGACCACAGCTGCAAAGTATCATTGGGTTTAAGATTATTTGGTTAATTGATCATCATAATTGTGCAAATCACTATTTAATCTCAACTACATTTTATAAACAGTTTACGTATTATGAAATAAGTCAGCTGTGTTCTGTCTGCATCTAATGATTTAGTGTTTTATTGTCAGAGGATCAGAAGGTGTGCAGTTGGCATGCTAATTGTTGTTTTTAGCATTACTATGAATTGACGACAAGACTCCGCAGTTGTGATTAAAGCTTATAAAGTCATTGGGATGTTTGGAATATACTCTATAAATGAGCAGTATCTTTGGACCACTGCAAACAGTTCAAAGGTACTATATTACACAAAATTGCCCCTTGTGAGTTTTTAGCTCTGTTAGAATGTCGTTACCTCCTCAAAAAACTTTTATTATTAGTCTGTCTGCATCTTCAAAGCTCAAAATGCTCTGTCATGTCATGCAGTTTTTTTTTTTTTGTTTTTTTTTTTTAGGTGAACAGCTCCTTTTATCTTTAGGTCAGTAGATTGGTAATTCCAGAATGATTCTTGTAAAGGTGTATGGAGTTTAAAAACACAATAGAGCACTTGCTGTATTACTACATGACATCACAAGGTGGAACAGAGCATTTTGAGTGTTTTCTGTTTAAGAGAAGAAGTCAGCCTAAATATGCAGGGTTTTATGTGTTAAACATGTGAATGAAACAAATCACAACTCCAGGTCTGTTTGTGATAAGAAAAAAAACAAAAAACATAGATCAGAAAATAGTGTAATATGGGCCATTTTAAAATGAACTAGTTTTAATACAGTGAAAATCAGGTACAGTGCTTCTGATTCATTCAAAGTTAGTTTTCATAAAGCTGTTCACTCAAGCAATGGTAATACATTAAACAGAGTGAATAGAGGACTTCATGGTTTGTTCATGGTGCCAATAACCCTGAATACTAATAAAAACATGTTGCTTCTTCTCACAAAAGTCCTAAAATTTGATATCGTGACACCTCTAATTGCTGATATAAATCTATGTTTCGTCATATTAATGGTATGTAAAGATCATTTTAAATATCCTTGGAAATCAGTTTGTTTTTTGTCATATGACGTAAACACGCCCTACAGATGCCTCGGGCTGATCTCCACCCTTTTGAGCATGCCCATGCAGAGACAGGTTTTCGTTTGTGTAATAAAACAGACCGTAGACTCAACTGTATCTCTTATCAACATTGGTTTGTTGTGGGTATATTTGAAACACAATCAGAATCAGAAAGATTTTTATTGCCATTGTCAAGTGAACAGAGTTCACAAAACTAGGAACTTGTCTCGATGGTAAGGTGCAAACATAAAACACTAAATAATAATAGTAATAACTAGAGTATAGACACTAAATAATAGTAATAACTAAAATATAATATAGTAAAAAAAATCCGCAATCCAAAAAACAAAAAGGTCCAGATGAGCAGCATCAGAACAGTAGTGCAAACATGACGTAATTAAAGTGCCTGGTGATATAAAGTGTCCAGCTTTGTGCAGATGTTCTGAATTGTTCATGAGTCCAACAGCAGAGGGAAAGAAACTGTTCTTGTGACGGGAGGTTCTGGTCCCGATGGACCGTAGCCTCCTGCCAGAGGGAAGTGGCTCAAATAGTCCATGTCCAGGGTGAAGTGTCAGCTGCTATCCGGCCTGCTCGCCCCCGAGTCCTGGAGACGTACAGGTCCTGGATAGATGGAAGGCTGCAGCCAATCACCTTCTCGGCAGAGCGCACAATGCGCTGCAGTCTCTGTTTGTCCCTGACAGTGGCTCCAGCACCACATAGTGATGGAAGAGGTGAGGATGGACTCAATGATGGCCGTGTAGAACTGCACCATCATCTGGACTGGCAGCTTGGCTTTTCTTAGCTGCCGCAGGAAGTACAACCTCTGCTGGGCCTTCTTGATGAGGGAGTTGATGGTCGGCTCCCACCTGAGGTCCTGTATGATGTAAGTGCCCAGGAACCGGAAGGTGTCCACTGTGGTGATGGGGGAGTCTGTCAGGGAGAGAGGAGGCAGGAGGGCTCTGACTTTCCTGAAGTCCACGATCATCTCCACTGTCTTCTGGTGGTTGAGATCCAGGTTGTTGCTGCTCCACCAGGACACCAGCCGGTCCACCTCCCTCCTGTAGGCAGACTCATCGCCATCAGAGATGAGCCCGATGAGGGTGGTGTCATCCGCAAACTTAACCAGTCGTGGCCGGAGGTGCAGCAGTTTGTGTACAGGGAGAAGAGCAGAGGAGAAGGTACACAGCCCTGTGGAGATCCTGTGCTGATGGTCCGGGAGTCCGAGACATTCTTGCCCAGCCGCACGCACTGCCTCCGATCCGTCAGGAAGTCAGTGATCCACCTGCAGGTGGAGTCAGGCACATTTAGCTGAGCAAGCTTGTCCTGGAGGGAGGATGGTGTTGAAAGCAGAGCTGAAGTCCTCAAACAGGATCCTGGCGTAGGTTCCTGGGGAGTCCATATGCTGGAGGATGAAGTGGAGGGCCAGGTTAATGGCATCGTCCACAGACCGGTTAGATCCAAGCAAACAAAATAACCCATCCTTGAAAAGTGGACTGTAACATTTTGTGGTAGAGGACATGCCTGTTACTTGTCTCCATGGAGATGTTATTGCTTTACATCCAATATTCCAATGTATGGCTCTCTGTGGAGATTGAAACAAGCAGGAGATGCCACCAGGGCAATTTACAGGTGAGATCTGTGAAGAGGTGACTCCACTCACAGCAAAAATTCATGTTTTTAAAGGTATTTTTGAACAATAACAACTCACATAACTGAATAAGTGCATCTTTTGTACAACTTTAATACCTTATTGTGGAACATTACAGGAAAAGCAATAGCATCTCCATGGTAACAGACCCCCTAACAAAAACTAAATCTTGAGTAATGAGTAATCTTGAACTAGCATTTTTACTTTAGATTTTATTAACAGTATTGCTTTGAATTGCATTGTGTGGCGACTTAAATGCTTTTCTCCATGGAGATGTTATTACTTTGGAATGTTTCACAGTATGACATTAAACAGCTCTACCTTATACTTATTCAATTACAGGTGATTTTATAACTAGGGATGTCAACAATTAATCGACTTACGATTAATTGTTGATCAAGATGTTGGTCGAACAAAATGCATTAATTGCAATTATGATAAAAGAAGAAATTCAATTTGTCAACTGGACAAAGTTTGTGACCGTGGCTTCTAGGTGAAGATGTACGGCAGAAGAAGCCACGGGCCATTCATTTGAGGACAGTGAGGTTCAGATCTTGGCCAGGGAAAAGAATTGGTTTGAGAGGGGAGTTAAAGAGGCTGTTTTTGTCAAAAAAGAGAATCCTTCTTTAGACAGAAATGGTGGAGTCAGACATAATTTGTCTCCCATCTATAATTACATTCTTAAACCTAAATCAAAACAAACAAAAGAAACAGTAGTGCTAGCCAGGTCGGGGCCAGAGGTGTGAAAAACAGTCGTGTAGGGATGAATAGGTATGCTAAACTAGACGCCAGAGAAACAAAAGACAGAAACAAATAGGCGAGAGAGTTTCAGAAAAACTGCAGTATAGTTAGCTCCTTCCTGCAGCGAGATATAAGCAGTGTCTTACCAGCACTCTAACCAGAACTGACGAAGCCTCTCGGATGAGCGGCGAAACGTTTTCGACCAAACAAACTTTGTCCAGTTGACAAATTGAAGTTCTTCTTTTATCATGGATTCTACCTGGACGACTGAGGGACTCTTCACGCATATTAATTGCAATTAATCGCTAATCGCGGACACGCGCACCCGCGTGGTCACGAAACAAGGCAACTGCGCACCGCGCTGCGCCAAGCTCGACTCACAGCTGGCTGCAGGCACCAACGGTACTCCTCAGCAGCCCCGGTCTACGCGCGAGGCG